>BSBM01000052.1:9280000-9855000 GCA_027924585.1 Larix kaempferi | reverse complement strand
TGAATTCCTAAATATAAAATAAATAAATTATTGAGATCTTGAATTCTTCAAATTCCCAAACTCCTAAACTATCCTGAATTCTTCAAATTCCCAAACTCCTAAACTATCCTGAATTCTTGAGTTCAAGAATTCTTGAAACTCCCAAATTCTTGAATTACTTGGGGCAACAATACATGTTTAGTTAAATCTTCTTTGATTCCCTTGTGATTTGAAGATTCAACTGCTCGAAACAAGTAATCTTGCTTTATTCCATTGTAACAATTATGATCCGAGTGCGGTGGCCATCCACCTGTTCCACTGATTCATAATGGTTCCACATCAGAAATATTACGTTTTTGAAAGTCTTGAACTTATGACATGGTTTTTTGGCATTTCCCTTTGTAGGCTTTGAGTCAGAGTCTAAGCCAGAGTCCAACTTGTATACTTTTAGCTTGGAAAACACTAATTTCTTCCAATGATATTCTTTGCTATTGTGCCAAGGGATTTTATGGAACTCACACCACTTTCAAGTGTCCTTATTACACTTCCCCTTACCCCTCTTTGCCTATGACTTGGACTAGTTATCCCGATATTGGTTATCCTTGATCTATCCTTTGTTCTATGAGTTAGGGTCAGCTTTACCATGCTTTTGTGATGTTATAATTTCAGACCAAACTCTCCCTTCTTCTTTTTCTTCTTCAATTTTTTCTAAATTTTAATAACATATTGGTAAGTGATGTCAAGTGAGGAGATGTGTAACAACTCCAAATTTATTTGGATGTACCTGTGTAGGCCACTATGATACTTCAGAACCAAGTATCTCTAATACTTATCTTTGAGAGAAAGGTATGGAAGATATTGGTGTACTCCCACGATATCCGGTCTCTCTCCTGGTGCAAATTTGTCCATCTCATATATTGGTCATAATGAGTTGCTCACCACATAAACAATAGTGATATTGGTTGATATTTTACGGATAATACAGTGGGATGTGAATATCATACATTCCTTCAATTCTAAAAATATATTACCTAATATTTTTTAATAAATATATTACACAATTCCTTCTAGAAGAAGATGCTACGTCACTGAAATCTTCCTTGGCAAATAGCTATAATAATTTGACTTTTTGTTGGCATTTTGTATAAGTATCTAAGTTCATTAATAATTACAATATTCTTGAAGTAACGATGGATCCCTTCACATTTTCTTAAGCTTCCCTTTAAAGGGTCTAAACAGTGCATTTGAGATTTGAACAGTACTAAAGGGTCTATTATAACAGTGCTTGCATATTTGATTGTTTCTTTTATTGACTAGGATAGAGACATTATTTGTTCATAATATCCACAAATTATTTCATAAAAATATGTCTTTGTGCTTTATTGGACTCCATACTAAGGTTCATCGAGAATTCTGAGGTAAAAATTCAAGATAAGTGTGTTTTGAATTAGAAATTATTTAAGTTTAAGATTCCTACTTGGAAATTTAAAACAATCTTGTCGCAAATTTAAAACTGGTGGGTTTTATGACATCAATGAATCAAAATCTTGAATAGACAGTAAAAATGAGAAATAAAAATATTTTTGAAGTTTGTGATCACTGAAATTCATAATTGGCATGGAGCATGGCTTATTAGTCTTGTTCAACATGGGAGCTCGATTAAGAGTTTTCATTGTTACTTGTTTTACATATGTTGATTAAGAGCTTTCATTGTTGTTGTTTGTTTTTTTTTTTTTCAGAGGAAAAAAAACATACTTTTGGTATTCATTATAAAAAAGTATTACACTTGATCGATATCAATCTAATTCAATTTGATGATCATAAGTAAAAAAAACTAGACATGAGTCCATGAAAGAGTGCCATCAAATTACTAAAGGAAACCATAGACTGGAACCAATCATTACAACTTAAAACAAAAAGGAAATACTAATCATCAAAAAGTGGAAAGCTCCCCATATCTGAAAGCCTATAATCCCAAAATTCTGCCCAGAGTAGAGTCCCTTCAGTACCTTTCAAGGCCTCCTTTGAGAGGAAGTCATCCAACCTGTTTTGTTCTCTATAAATATGGTTGAGTTCCAGAAGCATAAATTTTTGAGTTCTTCATTAATTTTGTTACACCAAGGATATAGATTTATCACTTGAAGTTTGTAAGAACCTTCTGCCCATTTAATGGTAACTCTAGAGTCGACATAAATTGTCAGTATTGGATGTTCTACTTTAGCAGACATAAGGAAGCACAGATGGATTAATCAGGAGAATAATTATTGGTTCAATGCTAAAGAGATTGGATTGGGAGGTTGTTGGACTACAGTTTGGGATAACTTTATCTTCCACCTCAATGCTACTGGTTGCAGATTAAATAACAGTTATGATACTTTAATTTGGATCTCAAATTCTGAATCTGGCTCTATTACTATTAAATCAACATATTTGGCTATTGTCAAAGAAAATTTATGCATTGTACAAAACTGGTGGTTTCATGCTCTCTGGAACTGGAGTATTCCCCTGAAATTTAAATGTTTTATGTGGTTTGCTCTACAAAACTGCCTCAAGACTTGGGATAATTTACAAAAAAAAGTTGGCAGGGTCCAAACATTTGTCTCCTATGCAAAAAAGATGAAGAATCTGTCAATCATCTTTTGATTACTTGTAGCTATACAACTTTGGTCTGGAATAGGGTCTGTTCTTTACTCAATATCTCGTAGGTATGGCAAGGTGCCCATTTTGGAAAAACAAGCAAAGATTGGCAAAGTACATGCAAATACTTGGATTTCCTTCCAGCTATTGTGTCTTGGAGAATCTGGAAAGCAAGGAACAAATACATATTTGAAAATGAGCTTGATCAACTGGAAATTATTGTTATTTAGATTCTTCTTTGGGTGAAGGATTTCATTACTGGAAATTCTAATTTATGCAAAATCAAGAATCCAAAATTGATCCATTTCCAAAATGGTGCACTGGGATTCTTTGATGGGGCAGCGTAATCATAAATTCTGTTTCAATCTCTTTTGTGGCTTGGGCACCAATATGAAGGTTGCGTTGTTAGCCTTATGGGTCCTCTGCAGAATGGCTTCTATTTTTGGCATTGTGTCATTGTTGTTGTTTGTTATACACATGTTGTGTATTTATTGAAGTAAATATTATGGAATGCAATAAAACATAGTCTTAATTTGCCCAAACATGAATTATGAAATAATTTGTTATAGATATGTATAATTATTGTTTTTAGTTTAAAATTTTGATTAAATTAATGAAGCTTATAGATAACATTTTGTTTTAAAGAATTAATTATAACCTCCATAAAACACAATATAAAATTTACATATATTTTTATAATATACATTTAAATAGTATGTATTATTTAAAGATGAGATTTAAAAAAAAGTTGATTAGTATTGTAAATTTTCATTGATGATTAAACTTTATTAATTAATTACAAATTTATATGTGAATTAACAAATAGATAGTTTGTATACACTTATATACTAAGGTAAGAATTGACTAATTAATTTAGCATTTAAATTACAATAATTAAAATAAAATTATGAATATGATAGTTAAGTAAAAATAGTTATCTTTCCATATTTGCTTAATAAGCTCATAAACAAGAAGTAATTTGTTTTATATTATAAAAATATTATATGACTCCATGACCTAATACTAAAAAAATATGTTGCGTCAAATTAAGTATAATCTATTTAGAACATTTATAACATATTTAAAGTTGATAAGGATGGTTTTACTAATTTTATTTGCAACTGGTGTATTTTGCATTTCTAAACTAATTTTTTTCTAAAATAAAAACATAGCTAGCTGTTTTGTAGCTATTTCTCTTGTTATACAATAAAAAAATCCCTGTAGTTTATCTCAGAATAGTTAAACATCCCCTACTGGGCTGTAGAATGCACCTCCTCGACGCAATAAAAAGGGAACATAAATCAAGAAAAAGTGGAAGGTGCACATTGGAAGGAGTCCCAACTGCCTGGCAAGAGGGAGATAAGGGATTTGTTTATGTTTTCTGTATTTTGAGAGCCGAGATCTCTTTGGTTTTTGCTTGTATGTTCTCTGAGTCGAGAGGCTCTCTGAAATCGTTGATGTGTTCCTGTTTACCCAAGAGCCGATAACTCTCTGATTATTTGCTTTTGTGTTCTTGTTTAGATAGGGCTCGATTTGCTAATTGTGTTCTTGTTTCCAGAGAGCCGACCCATGTCAATAGTGTTTAATACGTTTTACTATTGCAGATAGAGGGGGCGACTCCCTTCAATCTATTGGTTATATGTATTGTTCTGATGTTGCAAGTAGAAGGGGTGACTCCCTTCGATCCATTTCTTATATATATATATATATATATATATATATATATATATTGTTTACTATTGGAGATAGAGGGGGCGACTTCCATATATCTATATTATCTATATTATTGTTTGTTGTTGCAAATAGAAGGGATGACTCCCATAGGTGATCCTTATCTCGATTGCCGATTCCCTCCATCCAATGGGAAAGGAGGAAAGTCAACCTTTGACCTTGCTCCATGCCCGTTGGATGAAGGGAATCAGCAATCTAGATAAGCTCAGGCACTCCCATATATCTATATTTATCAAATGTGTTCGTGGGGGGCAGCTCAAGTGGTAAAGATGAGAAGTTGTAATTGGTTGTAAATGGAAAGTCAAGTGTTCAAATCCCCCAATCTTACCGTTTATATTTGGTTTTGTCACAAGGAGCAGGAGTGGTCTCGATGGGGAGAACCAACTCCATTGATTCCAATCACATATATATTATTTTGTTTATGAAAGAGGGGCAGTCTCTGCATAAGACGCTACCCCATTTGCTAATGAGAAAGGAGAGACCTCTGCATAAGAGAGCCAACTCCATATGTTTCAACCTTTCAAGAAATCAGGTTCTGTTTAGGATCTCTATCAAATGGTCTATAAGACTGCTGTGTATAATTGCAGAAATCATGGTCTATTGTTAAAGAGTGAGTCTTATTGTGTAAAGTCCAAGTTTTAATATTGAAGATTGTATTCTATTTTTTTTTTATGAATTACGAGTTGTGCTCTGTGTAAGAACCGAGCTATATTTATTTGTACTCAACATTTAAAAGAACGCAGAGTTCTATCTACATGTTGAAGAACGTAACAACTCCATCTATGGTATTTTAAGAGCCGAATTTTACTCAATTGATTTGTCCTAGTTATTGTGTTGAGGGGAGCTGTTATCTGTAGAATATTCGAGTTCTATTTCTATTTATTATTCGAAGATGTGTAGATCTCTGTATATAATTTGAAGGTCCGAGCAAACCCTATTATTTGAAAACCAAGCTCCGTTGACTTGCTGTATTATTTAAGAGTCGATCTTTTATTATTTAAGCATCGAGATCTATGTTATATTTGTGGAGGTTTGAGCCCTACGTTTGCTTATTTGAAAGTCATGCTTTAATATTTAAGAGCCAATTTTTATTATTATTATTTAAACAATCGGGCTCTAGGTTATGGTTGTTGAGGATAGGACCCTGCGTTGATTTAAGAGCCGAGCTCATTGTTTAAGAGTTGAGTTCATTGTTTGAGAACCGAACTTATTGTTTTAAAACAGAGTTCATTGTGTGCGATCCGAGCTTTTATGTTTAATAGTCGAGCTATTGATTTTGTTCGTTCAGAATGATTGTGGGTTTAACGATCATGCAGCCTTGAGAAATCTTGTGAAGGATTCTTATTATTCCTTCACCCTAGTGGAATCATTGTTAAGCTTGGGGTGGTCTCTCAAAAAATAATACAGGTTCAAAAGAACTACTATTGTGATTGAGAGGAATGTTACATTTACACATTCAGTCCGAGGAGAATCCATTCAAGATAAGTGTTGAATGAATGTATTGTCGAAGTTATACACATGCAAACATATCATTATTATAATACAATGACAACAAATAATATGAATGAAATGCATGATGTAGGAATGCATATGCAAGCTAACTGCATTGTTAAACTTTATGATGCCATTAAAACAAATTATTAAGTGAACGAGTAGAGAACTAGAAGATTTGAATTTTGAATCATGCTAAAGAGGCATTTGATATTCCCTGCATTCTTTGCAATATGTTTGGATGATTAGCTAGCATTTATGTTTTAATTTTAAATGATGAATTTAAGGTGAAGTAACATGATGGGAATGTGAGGGAATATGGCATTGAGATTTTATCAAATTATATATAAGTTTATAATTAATAATGTGTTCACTATTTAAGATTTTTTTTTTATAATCAAGAAAATTATATTACTATAGAACCTTCAATATATAGATATCAAAAAATCAATGGCATAGCCTGTTAAAACCTCTGCATGGCTGCTAGATAGATCTTTTCACAGTTTTGTAATTCCCACTCCCTATTCCCATCAAAAATCTTCCCCCTACTGCTACATTACTTCTCTTTCCCCTCCCAATACATATAGAAATCTTCATATCACCTCTTCTTAACCCAAAATTACTAAAAACCGATATACTATAAAGACAAAAACTATTGACTACCGACATAACTGTAAAACCGTAAAACATAGTAGATATAAACCCACAAAAAGATACCCACAGAAAGACCCTTACTCCAATTGATCACTTTGCTACAGGTAGCTGGTGCAGGTGTTGCATGGTACCCGATCTTAGACCGCCGCAGTCACCAGCTTCCTCAGCTTCTGACTGACGCTTCATACCATGGACAGGGCACTGTCCTTGAATTTTCCCCGCATAAGGTTCATCTTCCGAAACACCATTCACCAGAGGGTGGAGCGAAATCCCTAGCTTCATGGCGATAAGGTCAATTTTTTTATGCATAAGCCTGCTATCGTAGTAATGCTCCTTCGGGACTTAACCGGTTCGGTATCATTCCTCGCCTTGTTCTCCCTTTCCATCAAGACATGATCCAGAAACCCTTTCGTGATCCAATAGATGGTGATCATACGTCCATAGCCAAAAATCCTACTAGCCATCGTTCCTGGATCGCTAACCCAGTCTGCAACTTCTTCCTTTACTTGCTCAATATTCATGTCCTTTACCCGGTTCCATAATTCATGCTCTACCTGGTCTATCTCTTCTCTGATCATGGGAGGGATTCTCTCCTTAAAGAAACGAGTGACCTGCCCTGATTTTTTGAGCTCACAGGTAACCCTCTTTTGACAACTTCCCCCATTCCTCTTACCCCGCATCGCTCTTCGCCTTGGAGCCATTGGAATCAAAACCAAGGAGAAAATCTCTTGCCAATATCGGGAATAATCTCTCACAGAAGCAAACAACAGTATTTGAAACAACAATATGCCGTTGAATTGGTGATTGTCCGCTAGATTTATAGCAAGATTCCCAATCCATATTCGGTTAACCCTACTGAATGCTCTGTACTTACTTTATGTCTGCATGGTACTTCCTTCAGATCTTCCTACTTTCCTCATTAGTCTGTCGTACTCTGTCCCTCGTTTGATGTTCCTTGCCATAACCTTTCCTTGTCATTAGTAGACGAAAGATTTGAAAGTGCACTCGAGTTTGGAATAAATATGGTTGTACCAACATTGGCCGAAGGAGGATGGAAATTATGGTTCCAAGTGTTTGATAGTACCGCCGCGTGTGCTCTGTCTAGGTAATTATTCCCGTGCCTCGTGTCCTCTATCATGGTGCTATCATGTCCCTATAATGTTTAAGGTCCTGGGTTGCCAGATGTATGCATTGATTAGGCCATTCGTCAACCCCTATGTTCGACAACTGCCCCTCCATTATCCTTCCCTTGCTCCTTTCCCCAACGTTGGCAAGGAGGTATACCACTTTATTCCCTTCTCGTTTGTCATGGTTAAAGATCCATACATGTTTCCATCTAATGTATTCTTCCAAATTTTCCACCCTACACATCATGCGCCAATTGTTTTCCACCTGGGAAACTCTTTGTCCCCCTTGGAGCCTTTTTTCCATCTTGATGATGATGTGCGAGTCACCCGCAACTATAATTGGTTCCCATCCGTTGATTGTTGAAAATATGAGGTTGCAAAGAATGCCTTCAAGCTCTATGACATTGTTCGTGTCGTGGCTTAGGTAGCCATGATAGACCCAGAGAGTGTTAAATTTTGAGCATTAATTCACAATACTCTAGGATCTTTACTGAGAGAATAACATATACAATATATCAATGCATGACAACCACAATAAGCATGACAAGCATAACAAGAATCAAAAGCATGAGAGACAAGAGACACAGAGTTTCCGTGGGGAAAACCCTAAGGTGAAAAACCCCACAACTTCCTAAGAGATAGAGAGAGAAATGGCTCAACCAAAGTACAACCAAAATACACTGAGATAGTCTCCTAGTAGCAGATGATCCTCCTCCTCACTAGTGCGCCACTTTCTGAGTGAGAGTGAGTTAATTTTTCGAATGAGTAAAATAGAGATCTCCGATCTCTATTTATACTAACCTTTTTGCCCAGTGACCTTATGGGGCCGACTTGTTTAGCTAGGTACATCCACATTATAATATATATAATTCAGGGCCGACCCCACATGGTGGTCTAATAACCCATCGACAAGTACACACACTTGCGACACTTGTCAATCCACATGATGACACTTCCTTATAGAGGAATGACACATCTCTTATAAGGGTACAATAAATATATATAAAATACACAGATGAAATACATTCCGAAGTTACATATACATCGACACTCCTTCTTAACTAGGAAGGTATTTCTCGACACAGTTCTGCTAGACAAGTCTTCTTCTCGGGATCATCGTCATCGATGCATCGTCATCATCATCGTCACTGTTGTTGCTATCTCAACCAATCTCCGACTCTACTCGTCATAGGAAGTTCTACAGAGCTAGTCCTTTTTCATACTGGATGTAGGCCCACCACCTGCAGGTCTTCATCATCACTGGCCATACTGTGGAATTCTCAGGACTTATTACATGCGTCACAAAACCTGGCTGCAACATCTCAGGCTATTACGAGCACACAGCTCTACCTGTAGGATCTCCCAGGAGCACATTACATGTGACCCATCACAAAACCTGGCTGAAGCATCCTAGGCTGTTACGAGCACACGGCTCTACCTGTCGGATCTCCCAGGAGCACATTACATGTGATCTCACCACAAAACCTGGCTGAAGCATCCCAGGCTGTTACGAGCACACAGCTCTACCTGTCGGATCTCCCAGGAGCACATTACATGTGGTCCACCACGAAACCTGGCTAAAGCATATGAGGCCTTTTTCATCCTGTCTAGATCTCCCAGGAGCAAATTACATGTGGTCATGGCAAAACTTGGCTGAAGCATCTGAGGCCTTTTTCATCCTGTCCAGATCTCCCAGGAGCAAATTACATGCCATAGGACAAAACCTCGCAAGAGCATCTGCTAGATATCCCAGGGCACAAATTACATGCCATAGGAAAAACCTTGAAAGACTATCTGCAGATCTCTCAGGGCACAAATTATATGTCCTCCCAAGCAAAACCTCGAAAGAGTATTTGCCATATGTCCCAGGGTACGAATTACATGCCATAGGAAAAACCTCGAAAGACCATCTGCAAATCTCCTAGGGCACAAATTACATGCTTATCTGCACAACTTGTTCCACGGCCACAGAGTATCATCTGATACTCATCATACATCATCCTGATGTACACATGATCACCCTGATCATCATCACTGTAACATCCTACTGCATGTCATCTGGAGAAGCTCATCATCCACAATCATCCTGATCATACAATGCATCCATCTGATGCACACCAAGTATCTACCTGCTACATATCATCATACATAGTGTATCCAGCTAATACATAGATACATGATCCACACAATGTATCCATCAACATACATGATCTACCTGATCATACCTGATACATATCAATATACATGATCTACTTGATCATACAATGTATCCACCTGATACATATACATATACATGGTCCAAGCATCCAACATGATGCATATACAAAATACATACAAATGATCCAACCGATCATATCTAGCATCCAACATGATGCGTACATACATATAAATGATCCAACTGATCATATCCAGCATCCAACATGATGCATACATACATATACATAAAAATGATCCAACTGATCATATCCAGCATCCAACATGATGCGTACATACATATACAAAAATGATCCAACTGATCATATCCAAGCAGAAACCAGAACATCATCCTGATGCTCGTCATCCAACGCTTACATCCACATCCATGTGAAGGATCCTCCTTCCAACATGCTTGGAACGGCTTCAGCAAATGTGTCCATCACTTCTTCCTCGAAGTGTCATCATTCTGAAGAACACCAAGCCTTTCCCTGAAGTACTCGAACTTCACCCTGGCTAGTGGCTTCGTCAGCACATTTGCAATCTGCTCGTCCGTCGCAACATACAGGGGCTTCACAGCTCCTCTTTTCACCATATCCCTGATATAGTGATATTTGATCTCTATGTGTTTTGACCTGTCATGAAACACCGGATTCTCGGACAGCTTCACACAACTCTGGTTATCACAGAAGATACCAGTAGCATCCAATGGGAGATCAAATAACTCAGACAGTAGCTTCCGTAGCCATATTGCCTCACAACTAGCTGAACAGGCTGCAACATACTCTGCCTCAGCTGTAGTCAGTGCTACGTAGGACTGCTTCCTGCTAAACCAAGAGATCACACCTGATCCCATACTGAAGCAGCACCCAGATGTGCTCTTCCTATCTGCAGCACTGCCAGCCCAATCTGAATCAACATAACCCTGCAGGTTAAACTTTTGATTTGCTTCATACTTGAGCCCAAAATCCACTGTACCCTTCAGGTACCTCAGAACATGCTTTACAGCAACCAGGTGAACACTCCTCGGATCCGTCAGGAACTAGCTCAATATGTTCACAGCAAAGCAAATATATGGTCTCGTGTTCGTCAGGTACATCAAGGACCCAATCATCTGACGATACATAGAGACATCAACCGGCTCAGATGAAGCATCACATAGAAGCTTCAGATTCGATGCCATAGGTGTGGCCATGGCCTTGCAATCCATCATCCCAAATCTCTTCAGGATATCTACTGTGTACTTCCCTTGACCAAGGAAGATCCCACCTGCACTCTGCCACACCTCCATAACTAGGAAATAATGCATCATTCCCAAATCTTTCATATCGAACTCAGCAGCAAGCTTCCTCTTAGTATCTGCAATCAATCTGTCATCTCTTGTTACAAATAAGTCGTCCACATACAGGAGTAGAACCACAGGATTCCCTTCTTCAACCTTGTAGTAAAGGTTGGAATCCGCTTTATTCTTGGTAAAGCCCAAACTAGATAGGAAACTGTCCATCCTACCATACCAAGTTTCGGGAGCTTGATTCAAGCCATACAAGGTTTTCTTCAATCTGCATACATATGACTCCCTGTCATGTATTTCAAAATCGAGTGGCTGCTCCACATATACTTCCTCTTCAACTACACCATTCAAGAAGGCAGTCTTGAAATCCATATGGTGTATCTTCTATTTCATCACTTTTATATTTCTCTATGCTGCCATCTGCAGCATGCTTGATCTGATAGATCCACATGGAAGTCATAACAAAACTTCCCTTCAGGTCTTGGGACTACATCCCGAACATCATTCTTCATGATCGACGGATCATGGCATTCCATTTCTTCATCCCAGATCCTAGGAACTTCAATATCTTCAATAGATATCTTTGTTGCTGGAAAAAATGTTGTAATCCTTCTTTTGTAGGTGAAGATATACGGTCTTTCCTACAAAACAAGTTAAATTGCATGATTAGAAACATCTCATAATTTTCAGAACAAATTCTTTACACATAAAGAAATATGTCATACAGTCATGCAGTTATCTTAGCCAATGCTTCAATACAACATTTATCCATGTTCCACAACTTTCTAGATGCCTTCCAGTCTCTACTAGAACATTGTTAAGAGCTTGCACTACTCCCAACATGTCAGCAAAGAGGTTTCATTCTAGATAAGTAGCACTGGAATGTTGTACAGTGCCATAGGCCACTTACCCAACACATGCATATTAGTAGTATACTGTTCATTAATGCAATCATTCTAATATTTACAATACATATCCTAAGTCTAGGAACATGAGCATATACATCATTGAACAATTTTATTTAAGCAAACAAATATGCAAGAAATGATAATTAAAATACTTATCTTTGTTTGTTTGTTGGGTGGACTCCCTCGGATTCTTTGCTTCCTTGCAGGAGCTGCTGGAGTCCTTCTACACCTTTCTGTTGTGGAATGTAGAGAGATAGACAACTCCCTCTGAATATCTGCACCCTTGCAGAAACCACTGGAGTGTGCTCCCTCTTGATCTTTGCTTCCTGGATTACCTTTTCTTGAACTCATATTCATCCTTGATCCCTATGCATGCTTATTAGTATCATGATTGTGTTATCCCTGTGATCTCATACAAAATCATACATTCATTAGTATACTATTAAAACACAATAATCTCAAGCATGTATAGTCATGATCATTTCAAACAGAAATAATAAGCATTAGCATTCAAGGTTTATATAGGACTCTTATGGTTAGTCATATCATAAGAAACATAACATGTCTTAACCTGTAATTACTCAAACCTATGACTCTTCTGGTTAGTCATATCATTAATTAAGGTAAGACACATAATATGCATATACCCATGATTATTCAAACTTATGACTTTATGAACAATCATGATAGATCCTATGATATAAGAAACACATACCTAGTCACCATATTTGCTAGTTATTTCTAGCAATGTGTTCTTGTTCTCTTCAATGACCTGCATAACTCATTCGTCAACTTTTGCAAAAACAAATTATACATACCTCTATGTGATCCATGACTATGGATGAATCTTTGTCTTTATGTCACCATGGCATGTTCAGGTTGTCCCTTCAATTTATACAATCCTCCCTCTTGCTCTCCAATCACTACTGCATCATCTATGGTCTTTCCCTTTGGCCACATTAGGACTTGGCCATCCACAAATGCAACCCTCATACCTTTTGCATCCAATGCAGAGATGGAGAGTAAGTTCTTCTTGAGCCCAGGTACATAAAGGACTTCTTTCATCTTCAAAGATTTTTCAGAATCTAGGTTGTAGGAGGCTTCACCACTTCCTTTGATTGGGTATTGATAATCATCCCCAAGTTTCACCTTATGGGGTGATTCATGTTCAGATAGATTCACAAAAGATTCCTTAAACCCAATCATGTGTTTGGAAGCCCCACTATCAATCAACCAAACATTACAACCATGGGAGATAGTACCTGTGAGAGCAGAGATTAGAACATACTCTTCTTCACTTGATGAGTCATCATCACTTTCTGCCCTAGCCTTCTTCTTTGGAGGTTCATCATCTTCGGCAGCATGAGCACGGAACTTTCTTTTGCTGCCCTTCTTCTTCTTGCTGAAGTTGTTGTTATTATCCCTTTTGTTCTTGGGACAATCTGAAGCAAAGTGACCCTTCTCATTGCATGTGAAGCATCTTAGATCCTTCTTATTCTTTTGATAGGATATCTTGTGGCGAGAGTGCTCCTTCTTGGGCTTACTTCTTTTGGTGTGAGCTGCAAGAGCTTGATCTTCACCTCCCATATTTTCCTCACGGGCTATAAGTCTATCTTCTTCTTGAGAGCATTCTTCCCGCAATCTGTTGAAGGAGATCAACTTCTTCCTTGCACAAATTCCTTGAATAAAGGAATCCCATGACCTGGGTAGGCCATTTAGAGTGGTCATCACCACTTCACCATTCTCCACCATTTCATCCACTGATTCTAGTTGTTCCTTGATCTGGGAGACCCTTGAAAAATAAGATTGAATGGTTTTTCCATTCTGAAACTTTACTCCTTTCAGTTGGTTCCGCAGGGTCATCTTCCGATTTATGTTCTTCCCTTCAAATAGCTTGGTCAAAGAGTCAAACATCTCCTTGGGTGTCTTTAGAGAGGACACATGGGGTATGAGATGGTCTTTAATAGAATCAGCAATGATTCTCTTTGCCTTGACCAAGTTCTTCTTATGCAATACCTTGGCCTCTTCATGCTCTGGGATAGGGATGTCTTCTTTTATATATGAGTCCAACTCATTCTCTTCCAAGATTAACCCAATCCTATACTTCCAGGCTCGGAAGTTATCAGCCCCTTCAAGCTTATCCTCAAGCTTGGTGTGGAGAGACATCTTAAAGAGTACTTCAAATGGAAATAGAAAAGATTTAGGTCTTACCACTTGAAATGCTGAAAATTGGATCTGGTCCAGGATTAGGGTTTGTCAAAAAAACCCTAAAAATTCAAAATGTGAATTTCAAATTTCTGAAAGGATAGAAAGATGCACCTTGATGAGCTGATCATCCTGGTGCATTCATAATTTGAGATCAGCAAAGCTTTACCCTTCAACTTTGTCTTTTTGTCCTCCCGGGTTCACTAGGGAGAGCCCTAAATTAGGGTTTGAGTTTCCCGGAGATCTACCCAGCCAAAAATCTCGATCCAAAGCTCTAAACTTCAATTTTTGCAAGGAGCTTCCAGCTATGTCTTCAGATTTCAGAAATTCCTATTTTGTGGAAACACTAATTTTTAGGGCCAAATCTGAAAATGCTCGAAATTGAATTCTGACTGGACAGATAGATGCGCCTTGATGAGTAGAGTCAATCTACTATACTGCTTTTCCAAAATCTGTGGAGAGAAACCCAATAAACAAGAAACTCAAGTTTTCGTCACTGCAAAATGTCTTCTTCTCAGGTTAGCTCTGATACCATGTTAAATTTTGAGCATTAATTCACAATACTCTAGGATCTTTACTGAGAGAATAACATATACAGTATATCAATGCATGACAACCACAATAAGCATGACAAGCATCACAAGAATCAAAAGCATGAGAGACAAGAGACACAAAGTTTCCGTGGGGAAAACCCTAAGGTGAAAAACCCCACAACTTCCTCAGAGATAGAGAGAGCAATGGCTCAACCAAAGTACAACCAAAATACACTGAGATAGTCTCCTAGTAGCAGATGATCCTCCTCCTCACTAGTGCGCCACTTTCTGAGTGAGAGTGAGTTACTTTTTCGAATGAGTAAAATAGAGATCTCCGATCTCTATTTATACTAACCTTTTTGCCCAGTGACCTTATGGGGCCGACGTGTCTAGCTAGGTACATCCACATTATAATATATATAATTCAGGGCCGACCCCACATGGTGGTCTAATAGCCCATCGGCAAGTACACACACTTGCGACACTTGTCAATCCACATGACGACACTTCCTTATAGAGGAATGACACATCTCTTATAAGGGTACAATAAATATATATATAATACACAGATGAAATACATTCCGAAGTTACATATACATCAACAGAGAGAGTTACCTTCCGCATTTCTGATTACCCCTCCAAAGCCCGCAGAACCCATATTACCTTTGGAGGAACCGTCAAAATTCAACTTGAAGTGGCCCTATGGCAGAGGACACCATAGAGATGAGCTTCCGGGAACCACCCACTTGGGCTTGGACTTTCTCCATCCATGTGATGATATTCTAGACCCCAACCAGCCAGAATTATTTTCTCACTATCGTCCATATCCCAATCCTTTTCGTTCCATTAGGCATTCTTTATTGTTTCCTGTACATGTTTGTTCACTCAACTCCACACCTGCTAGTACGAATTTTGCCTCCCTGCAAAGATTATTCTATTCCTTTCTTTCCATATTTCCCACATCAAGAGACCTGGAAACATGAGCCAAATTTTGAGGATGACCGGATTCTTAAAATCATTCTTATCTCAGCTTTTGATCGTTTGATGTGATTGTCCCCTAACTCTGTTTGTCCTCCTAACAATCTTGGCTCCAATGTCCCATAAGGAGGACACAAAAGAACAATAAACTAACAAGTGATTCATGGTTTCCTCCTCCCGCTCACGCATAATACAATGGAAAGGTCCATTTACACCTCTCTTCATCAAGTTTTCACTTGTAAGAATTCGTCTATACAAGACTAACCATATGAGTGTTGCCACGTTGGGCCATGGATTGAAACTTCCGCCTGCCAGGTCTCATTGTTCTGTAGTCCATCTTCATCAAAACTTAGGGCATAGGCCTCTTTGGTATTGTAGATCCCTTTTGGTTTATAACCCCATCGCAATTTATTTGGCCGCCTTTGAATTCTAATGCGTCTCTCTGGAAGGATTTCCTAAATCTTCTGCTAAAAAACTATGGCTCCACCATTTCAGGGGATGCCACTCATAGAAGTCTGCAGCAGCTGTCTCTTCTCTCCAGAATTGTTTGATCTTAATCAGTCCCATTTCCCTATCCCTGGTCAGGCTTACTTCTAGATTTAATTGCGGGATATCCTAGGCATATGTCGCCAAGAGTCGTTCCAAAAGTTGGCATCCTTCCCTTCCCGAACTTCCCAGAAACTGTGGTCCTGAATCAATATTCATGTTTTCAAAATCATATTTCCATATATGTGATCCTTGGGTGTCTTCATTGAACTTGATGAGGTCTTGTTTCTGCTTTCCCTAAGCATACTTATTGTGCCATAAATTTTCCCAAGGTTCCTCTTTGTGTGAAACCCAGTGCCACCAAATTTTAGCTCCCAGGACTTTGCTATTTTTTTCGGGTCCCTCAGGCCAAGGCCTCCTTGATTCTTTGGTTTGCAGACTTTCTCCCAACCCACCAAAGCCCATTTATGTTTGTTCTGGTTACATCCCCACAGAAACTGTCTTTGGATTGTCCTAATTTATTTCAAGACTGCCTTTGGTGCCACCATTGTTGAGAAAATATAAATGGGCATAGCTTGAAGCACAAATATAACTAACACTACTCGACTTTTCATATTAAGAGATTTGTAAGCCCAGTTATCTAATTTCCTTCTCTTCCTGTCCAAAAGACCTTCCCACGATATTTTCCTAACAACTCCATCTGTCAGAGGTGCGCCTAAATATTTGGACGGAAGGGAGCTTCCCTAGAACCCTGGAATGTGAAGAATATTCCTTTGGTAAATCCTAGGAGTATTGAAGAAGAAGAATTGAGATTTCTCATTATTGACTTCCAACCCTGAATCCCTTGAGAACAGATTCAAGCATTTCTTCAAAGCCCTAGTTTCCTGGACAGAGGAATGACCCTGTAACATCCCGTAAAATACCAAAAATGTAAATTTTTTTAAAATAGCAATAATTATCGAAGTTGTTAGTGCAGAACATATAAAATAGTTAATTCTCTTAACTAGGATAATCAATAACGATGACACGTGAAATTTATCAAAATAAAATATGATGTTAGTTGTAATTGCTATTACGGATTAAATGGATGCTAAACGCTTTAACGAAAGCCATTTTATGATCGTAACACAAGAATGCAGTCTTCAGATCTGTCTAAGTTCTAAAAGTAATTATATGCTATACATAGGTTTGTATTATTATGATGTTCTTGATAATGTGCTGATAGTTTGTTTGTATGATGACGAAGGGGTTCTACGAGGTACCCTGGGGTTTACTTAGCTACGTTTAGCTAAGGCATTTGAATCCTGTTTCCATGTGCAGAACGCAGGTAAGAAATTCTATGACAAAATTTGAGTTAAGAGTACATGTGTCTCTCAATTCATCGTCCATGTAAATAAGAAAATACTAAGTACTTCTTTGCAAAATAGGTTACTGCAGGTATGGATATTTTGTTTGCAATTCTAGTTTACGTGCTGGCTTACAAACTCTTCAGTGTTATTAAAATTTACATCGTCAAATTGCTGTTATATTGCTTTATTGATTATCTAGGAGAAGTCACCCTAATATGGCTATTGTCATTACGTCACGTGCTGATACCAATACCCAAATGTAACTCTATTTGAAAGCTTGTAGAAATAATGTTTATACTATTGAACTATCATTACATTTTGCATCTACAGAACTTAGACTACTCTAACGTTTCACAATTATCATTTGATTAACAATATAATGAAATATATAGTGGTTATAGTACTAATGCTATAAGAATAAGATTTCCATTCATATTAACTGCTATTGTTAGCTGGCTGGGTGCTCTCCGAAAACCCTACTCTGGTTTTGAGAGTCGTATTCTTGAAGCTTGGGCGGCCAGGGTTTGGCCCAGCCGCCCCTCCTCTCTGTGCATAGCCGCTGCCTTCTTGCAGGCTTCCTGAAGGGCGGCGACCTTTCTTCGGTGGAGGCTACTCGACAAGGACTCACAGCAGGTCTGCTCCAGGATTCAATGTTGCAGGCTTGATGCGGTTCTAAGCTGTTGCTGGTCACAGGCGGAGCCGTTTTTCTACGGTTGCATTGAGTTCTTGGAGGCCGGTGGGTTTCCTGAGGGGCGGTTCATTCGATGGAGGAGTCACGGCCGCACACAGGGCAAGGCCGCTTGATGCGATTGGCCCTCGTGCTGAGACGCAGGTTGTGAAGAGATTCAGTGCGGACTATGAGGCAGGGTTGTGAAGAGATTGGCGATCATATGCGACGGATCTTGATGCCGGCTGTGGCGTCCACGCAGGAGGTGAAGCTCTTGGCCGGGAAGGCAATCCGACTGACCCTCGATGCGTTCATGCTAGTGGGTGACAAAAGATCGAGCGCTGGGATCCAAGAAGGTCGAAGGACGGCCAGCTGCAATGGCTGGTCATAGGGCCTAGGATTCTTGAAGGCTTCTTCAGAGTTTGGGGTTTGTCACCTGTGTTGAACGGCGGCTACTATTCGACGGCGGCAGCTAACCTTCGACGGCGGCTGCTACATTTGATGGTGGTGGCATTCTCTTGGTTGTTACCTTCGTCGAGTAGATCTGAAACCGGTGGCCCTATTTTCACCTGCTGTTCAAGATTTCTTCTTGTGGCAACATTTTCTCTGGGTTTCTCTTTTTTGGTTCAGCTCTTTATAAGCTGTTGTTTCTGCTTATATGGGACAGAAATTTGTGAAAATGTAGGGATCCTTGTTGATTCTACTACATGTGCAGAATGTAATTTTAATCATCTTTTTGAAATAAAATTACGGACTTTTTCCAAGGAAAAAAAAAAGTACTAATGCTATAAATTAACATTATATTGTACATGCAAACTATACCTCTAGTCTTACTCTTAACAAATGATTTCAATACATAGCTATTGTGTGAAATATATTATGAATATAGTGCTTATACTAGCATTAAAATGTGTATCAACACAACTTTATCTATTCCTAAATGGCTATTCATAAACTATAGAAATATATACACTCTATAGTGAACTCTGGATTCGCACACCTATATTGGCATGTATTACTATGGTTACGATACCTAGCAATAAACTATAGAGACTATTATAAAATATGATCCACAAATCTAACATTACAATGATTTCGGTGTTGACAGGATACTGAGTTTGGTACTTGGCATGCTTTCCAAACTGGCGTTGCCAGGCCTAACATTAACGTCGTTCGACTTGTTAAGTGAAGTGGAAGCTCGGTTGTAGTCTTCACGTGATTATGTTTGCAATGAGCACCAAATAATGCTGAGCTGTGCCATGCACTAGCTGTCGGTCTGCCGACTTGGCGACTTGGTAGATGAAGTAATCAATGTAGTATTGATTGAAATCGTTGCTCGAATATCAATGTGCCCGACTAATAGCTGATCCATCGTTGATCTTCATAATATCTAGGGCTGAGAACAAAACCCTAATCTCTCGTTGGTAAGTAATGAAAATTGGTTTTCCTGTCTTCATTGTTGCATTTAGTGGTAAGGTAGACAAGCCGACCGTGATGCTGCAATGTAGGGTTTAGAGTTTTCTGTGAGGAGTACTCCTTCCTCGGTTTCGAACCTTGGATTTGTGGGATAGAGTTTAAAAGTTACAGGCTTATGCTCTTGTGCAATATAGCCACGATACAACCATGGTAGTTGTGTATGGTTCTTCTGTCAGTTGTTGAATGTAATTTGAACTAGGGTTCGATTCTCCAATTTATGGAATCATCTTTTGAGTTTTGAACTCGTAGTTTACTGTAAATGCCATTAGGCTCCGTCGTTTTTCCGGTGTGGTGTGTCAATCTTCAAGAGCTTCGTTTCTAAGGGTAAGTTTTTATTATAATAACAATTATACAGTGATACTTAGTTTTATATCTGCGTTTCTTGTTTTAACCCTTCCGAACTGTAACTTGGCAGGTACCCACTTCGTTGGAAGTTTTCTATGCATAAGATTGGAAATGGGGTTGCTGCAACTGCTTCCCTGTAAGCCTCGGTGGTTCTTGAAACCTTGTAGGTGCCTTTGGCACGGTTTTGCTAGTGATTACTGTGTGACGAGAGTTGGAAATATTTGACCTTGTTCGGTGATGGTCGGGTGTTAAGTTTTAATGTTTTAATTTGATAAATGTTGTAGAGAGGGTAACCCTCAGTTGTTTAAGTTTCTATTCGGCTCTGTGATGCCTGGCTGTGTCACTTGTAAAGAACTTCAAACTTGTGTTTGTATTGCTGTTGTTAAGGGTAAAACCCTGTGTAGTTTGTGGAACCTTGAACTCGTTTTAGTGCTTCTGGTTGATAAGGGATAGACCCTATGTAATGTTGGAACCTTGAAAATTCCATAATGTAAACTCTGTTAAAGTTTTATTTATAATTTTGAATGTGAAACCAAGAGCCGAGGGTTCACTTGCACTTGTAAAACAATGGCTCGTTTTGTAATGAAATGTTGTGTTTTAAAATAATGGTTGAGAATCGTTTGTTTAACTATTGGTTTGGTTTCGAACAACAATAGTTGTCTCTGACCGAGAGTTATGGTTTGCATAACTATTGATAGATAGTTTCTGTACTTCGTTATCGTTATTGAAATTTAAGTTTTGGAATCGTGATAAGATAGAGTTCGGTCTGCTATATGTTTTCGAAATAGCTAGGGCCACAGGGTTCTATTTTGTTTCAAAGAATGAAACCCTACCCTTGTAGGTTTTGTCGGCAATCTTGCTTGTACTGAGCTTTTGAACCCAAGACTGGGCCTTAACTTGTGCATGGAATGGTTTCGACATTGTGTATGTTTCTAGATAGGGTTGTAAACTATCGTTAGACACTGATACGAAAATCGTAGTTCTGCTAAGTGATAATTAGTGTCTTGTTGGTAATCTCGATATGTATAAAAGATGGTATGGTTATATAAAATGTTAGTTAGGGTTTGGAAATTCATGTCTGCTATAACCTCGGAAATTAATATCTAATGTTTGCCATGAATGGCTTGATGAGAAGTTTATGAACTATGTAATAAATATTCATTTAGAATCTAGGGTCTATGATATCATAGGGTTTTAATTCTATAGTAAAAATTATTTGTATCTAAGATTGCAATCTATATTAATATAGATGTGATAATAGTGATGAAAATATTAATAAGTGTTTACTTATCAACTGTAAATAACACTCTGTTATAGAGAATAGTTTTGCAGCTGTTATATATTTCTTAGAGTATGAAGTGCTTGAAAACATGAAATTTATAATATTGAAATACATATTGTTACTATCTGAAATAGATGGAGTTGAAATGAAAAGTATAGATCTGTGCAAAAACAAAATGTGTTTTTATTTTATTTAAGAAATAGATGAATGCTATGTATCTGTTTATACTATACTGTAATATTTCCTGCATTTTAAAAATATGATTGAAATGACAGAATTTAACAAGAACACTAATGTATTCATCTTTTCATTCAAATGGATTTTTTCCTATCACTCATGTCTATTAATTTGGCTTTTCCGTACTAGAGTACTATACAGATAACAGTATGGGAAAAATACAGAAAATAATTAATCATTCATTTCAATTACTTAATCATTCTTGAAACATATCATCCTTAAGTCAGAAAATGAATTAGTTCTTTTTGTATAACTGTAAATAATAAATCTACCATGTAGAAAACATTTAGCTATAAACAAAAATAAGAACAGTAGAACCTGGTTGACTATAGGAGAAACAAACAGCCCAAGGAACCTGTTCCACCCAACCTATTCCTGAAGACAACCAAGTTACTTTCCTTAGGACCCCCGAGCCTGTTCACTGAACCACCAGGAGGAAGATTCTGTAGAAGCCTTTGAACATCGACTTGCAGTAGAATATAGATTATCCAGTCATAAAGACTCAACAGTCAAAGAGACCTGCACTAGCACCCTTGGTTTTCCTTCTCAGAATGACTAGCAGACTTACAAAGCACTCTCACATAGCCTCCCTATTCGAATCTCTCAGTGATCACCTGATACACTTGAGGAAATATTTCTGCAGAAAATATTGTAGGGGGCTGCCTGCCCAATTCGAATTGCCTTATCTAGGCTGCCTAGGCCTTTTTGTGGTTAACTGGTCATTAATGAGTGACTGCTCTCTTCCACCCACCTAGGGGATAATGCCACAAATTCAGGGGTAGTTGTCCCATAACCAACAACTAGTGGTGGAGTGAAAATGCTGCCATCTGTCCCATGCCTTCTAACAACTTCCATTCCTTCTAGTGGGTAAGTGAACACTCATTTAACAATTCCCTTGTCTCCTATTTTAATTTATTAAATAATAATAATCAGTAATTACAATCATCCTTGACCAAACTTGGTCATAATTACAAAACTTTGTAATTATAATTTAACATAAAGTATTTTGCAAATAAAATAATATTCTCAAAATTTGGGTAGGTGACATACACCCCCCCTTAAGTCTCAATATCGTCCTCGATGTTGTCTAATCACTCTCTAAGTGTTCCTGAAATAGAGTTGGGTATGCTGCCCGCATACTACTCTCCAACTCCCAGGTTGCCTCTTCTGGGCTAAGGTGCTTCCATTGCACCTTTACTTGCCGAATGGTGCGATTCCGGAGTAGAGTTTCCCTCCTTTCGAGGATAAATTCCGGTTCCACCTGAAAATCGTTGTCTTGTCCCACCTGTACATCATTCCAATTTACAACATGAGTATCATTGTGTACATACTTCTTTAAAAATGATATATGAAAAACATTATGTATCTTTAGATTTGGTGGCAATGCTAGTTGGTATGCCACGGGTCCAACCCTTGACAAAATATCGAAAGGACCACAATACCTGGGTGCCAGCTTGGCATAGCTTCCCAATTTCAATGAACCCTTTTTCAGTCTTACCTTAAGAAAAACATGTTCACCAACCTGGAACTCTTTATGAGTCCTTCTAAGATCTGCTTGAATCTTTTGCCTATCTTGGGAAGCTTTAAGATTTCTTTGTACTTGTTTCACAATTATTTCTAATTCCTGCAAAAATTCGGGTCCTAAAATAACTTTATTTACTCGGTCATTCCAAGAAACAGGTGTATCACATTTCCTACCATAAAGAATTTCAAAAGGGCTAAGCCTAGCTGATGCATGATAATGGTTATTATATGCAAATTCTGCTAAATACAAGTAGTCCTCCCACTTACCAGGCTGGTCTTTAACATACATCCTAAGCATGTCTTCCAATACCTGATTCACCCTTTCTGTTTGTCCATCCGTTTGTGGATGAAATGCTATGCTAAAGTTTAAGGTTGTATTCAACCCTTTAAAAAAAGACCTCCAAAAGTTTCCAGTAAACTTAGAATCACGGTCTGAAATTATCACTTTTGGTATCCCATGTAATCGAAAAATCTGTTCCATGAAGATTTCTGCAATGTCTGGAGCCTTATGAGTAGTCTTTACAGGTATAAAATGTGTCGCTTTGCTGAGTTTATCCACTACCACCATGATAGAGTCATTTTGTTTCTGATTTTTGGGTAGTCCGGTAATAAAGTCTATGCTTATAATCTCCCATTTCCAGCTAGGTATAGGAAATGGCTACAACAGTCCAGCCGGATGTTGATGTTCAACCTTCACTTTTTGACAGTCCAAACATTTAGCTATGTATTCTGCTACTTCATCCTTCATTCTGGGCCAATAGTACTCTTTCCGTAACATAGTGACGGTTTTCTGATAACATGGATGACCATAATAATGACTTTTGTGCATCTCATCTAAAATCAGAATTTTTACTTTTGGTATGTTGGGTACATACAATCTGTTTTGTATAATAACAGTCCATTTTCCTTTAAACTATAATCTGCCATAGAATTTTCAGAATTGCTATTTGTTGTCTTTTCTTGTAATTTTCTGTATTCTTCATCCATTTCAATCCCTTCAAGGATCTGATTTTCTAAATCTATTGAGTAAGTACTTATAGCTGAAATAAAATTTAACTTTGATTTACGACTTAATGCATCAACAACCTTGTTTTCTTTCCCTTTAATATGCTGAATTTCAAAATCATATTCACTTAGAAAAGTTAACCATCTAGCTTGTGTAGCGTTCAAATTTGTCTGATCTAATAAATACTTCAGACCCATGTTATCTATCAACAAGGTAAATGTTCTGCCAATAAGATGGTGATGCCACATTTTTAAAGTGTGAATTACTGCTAATAACTCTAAATCATAAGTAGAGTAGTTCTTCTCATGTATTTTCAGCATTCTAGACTCGTGTGCAACAGCATGTCCCTCTTGTGTTAGGACTCCACCGAGTCCATCATTACATGCATCGGTGCATACTATAAAATCCTTATTAGGATTTGCTATCCTCAGAATAGGCGCTGTAGTTAGTAATTCTTTTAGCTTCTTAAAATTGTCTGAACATTTCTGATTCCACACAAATTTCTTCCCTTTCTTCTGTAAGGAGGTTATGGGGTTTGCAATTTTTGAAAAACCCTCTATAAATTTTCTATAATATCCAGTGATACCCATAAATGATCGTACATCCGTCACGTCTTTAGGAACCGGCCATTCATTAATGGCTTTTATCTTATCGGGGTTAACCGAGATTTATTCCTTAGAAATTATGTGTCCTAAATACTGAATTTTATCCTTGTGAAAGTCACACTTACTAAACTTAGCATAAAACTGATGATCTCTCAGAATTTGTAAGATAATACGCAGATGTTTGTCATGTTCTTATTTGCTTTTAGAATACACTAGAATGTCATCTATGAACAGAATAGAAAACTTATCCAAGTATTTGTGCAGGATATTGTTCATTAAACACATAAATACAGCCGAGGCATTAGTCAATCTGAATGGCGTGACTACACACTCATAATGTCCATATTGAGTTCTAAAGGTTGTTTTAAAAATATCCTCATCCTTCACACGAACTTGATGGTATCCTGACCTTAAATCAATCTTTGAAAATATCGCTGCTCCACGTAGCTGATCAAATAGATTGTCTATGCGGGGCAACGGATATCGATTCTTAATTGTCATCTTATTCAGTTGGTGATAATCTATACAAAGCCTTAAGGTGCCATCTTTCTTCTTAACAAATATATCAGGTGCTCTCCAAGGAGACATGCTGGGTCTTATATAGTTTTTATCAATCAGTTCCTTCAACTGTGATTTCAACTCATTTAATTCCAGTATATTCATCCTACATGGAGCTTTAGAATTCGGTACCGCTCCTGGTATTAACTTGATGGTAAAATCTAGGTCTCTCTTAGGAGGTAATCCTAGAATCTCTTCAGGAAAAACATCTTGAAAATATTTTAGGATAGGTATATCTTCTAGTTTTAGTTTTTTTCTCTTTAGTAATCAACTCATCATTCATTACATTTACTGCAAACATTTGACATCCTTTTCTAACTGCCCTATTTGCTTGCATAGTTGAAATATGTCTAAGGGATGTCTTTCTTGGAATACCTTTTACTTCTATTGTTTCTCCTTCATCATTTAAACATGTAAAACTCTTCTCATAACAATTCAAAATGACATGATGGGCTTCTAACCAGTCCATTCCGATTAAGATATCATAGGATCCTAAAGGTAAAACATTCAACTTGGTTTGTGTCTTTAATTGATTCATAGATAAAACACAACTTTCAATAAAATCAGATACTTTTCTTTTTGTTCATGTTGCAAGTCTAACTAACCAGGATTTATTGAATTTTTCTGTTTTCAAATTAAAAGGTTCTACAATATCTGGTGATATATAACTCAGGCTAGCATCTGGATCAATCAAAATAGTAACAGGATGGTTTTGTAGCATACCTTCAATCTCTACCATAGAGACTTGATGCTCTGCTTTCCTGTTGTCTAGTGCTGCATTAATTCTGGGCATCTCCCTTGCCAAGTCTCCAACAGTAGGTTCAGTCTGTATGGAATGAATATTGTTAGCTGTCCGCTTCCTCTTGGGGCATTCTGATGCATAATGAGGACCTTGACATTCAAAACATTTGATAGGTGCTTTTTGGTCATTAGTTCTGGTAGCATTGGGAGTATTTCTAGGAGCTGTAAAATTCTGCTGCTGATTATTTCTGGGATTGTTTCCTTGAACATTCCGATTCTGAAATTTTTTCTTTTGGAAACCAGAACTTCCATTAAACCTAAATTTTTTCTTTTTCAGCTCAAAGTTGTTGGGTTTATGATTTTTCCAGTTAGATATCCCTTCTCTTTTCCTATTAGTGTCATAACAGAAAGTTGCTTTTCGCATGGCCTCTTCTAAGGTCTTTGGATTGTCATACTCTATTATGTCCTTAATGTTGAAAGGTAGACAATTCAGGTATCTTTGAATCTTCGGTTTTTCTTCCATGAGGTATGGTACCTCAGCAAATTCAGAAATTTACTGTTCATCTCTTTCATGTTCATAGTTCCCAGCTTTAAATCATAGAACTCCTTTGATTTTTCTTCATAGTATTGTTCAGATAAGAACTTCTTCTTGAAGTATCTTTTAAAAGTGCTCCAATTCACATCCTTGTCTTTGATGCCCTTCACTCTTTTGATGGCCTGCCACCAAATATCTGCTTTCCCTATCAAGTTGTATATTTCCATCTTTGCCTTCAATGATTCTGAATAATCATAAATTTGGAAGTACTTCTTCATGCCGGACATCCATGCTTCTGTTGTTTCTCCTTTCTCAGTTTCACCATTGAAGGTTGGGGGTTTGATTTTCTTGAACTCCCTAGAAATTTGTTCATATAGTTTGTGACTTTTTCTTTTGGGTTTGTAGTCTCCTTCGCTGCTATCACTTGAATAATTTCGTTTCTTTTTGCGTTTTTCATGGGCAGCTTCTGATGATGTTGAAATGTTGTTTGCATCATCAGTTTTCATTTTCTTACCCCTGTCTCGATGAGGTAAATCTTCAATCTTGGAGGTACTTTCAATTTATCTATCCTGTTCATCAGTTGGGCATTGTTTCGAATAGTACTTGATTAAGTTTCTCTTGTGCCTTCAAAATTTTCTCATTTTCTTGTTTTACAGATCTGATTTTTGCTTTTAACTCTTGAAATGCATGTAACAATTATGATGAATTGTCATTTAATTCGCCCTGGACTTCTTCTTCATAATGCTGTCCCGTACTATGACTGTTGGGTCGCAATTTGTCCTCTATATGTTTAGTTGATCCTTCCATACCTGTAGCTTAAAAACAATTTCTGTATAACACAATAGTTTAAAAATTTAATTAGTAAGATTTTTGCTGTAATAAAATTTTCTGTTGCGTGTTCTTTGGACCTTTTCGGGCCTAGAGTTCGAACGTGAGCTCTGATACCACATGTAACATCCCGTAAAATACCAAAAATTTAAATTTTTTTAAAATAGTAATAATTATCGAAGTTGTTAGTGCGGAACATATAAAATAGTTAATTCTTTTAACTAGGATAATTAATAATGATGACACGTCAAATTTATCAAAATAAAATATGATGTTAGTTGTAATTGCTATTGCGGATTAAATGGATGCTAAACTCTTTAACGAAAGACATTTTATGATTGTAACACAAGAATGCAGTCTTCAGATCCGTCTAAGTTCTAAAAGTAATTATATGCTGTACATAGGTTTGTATTATTATGATGTTCTTGATGATGTGCTGACAGTTTGTTTGTATGATGACGAAGGGGTCCTACGAGGTACCCTGAGGTTTACTTAGCTACGTTTAGCTAAGGCACTTGAATCATGTTTCCATGTGCAGAACGCAGTAAGAAATTCTACGACAAAATATGAGTTAAGAGTACATGTGTCTCTCAATTCATCGTCCGTGTAAATAAGAAAATACTAAGTACTTCTTTGCAAAACAGGTTACCGCAGGTATGGATATTTTGTTTCCAATTCTAGTTTACATGTTGGCTTACAAACTCTTCAGTGTTATTAAAATTTACGTCGTCAAATTGTTGTTATATTGCTTTATTGATTATCTAGGAGAAGTCACCCTGATATGGCTATTGTCATTACGTCACGTGTTGATACCAATACCCAAATGTAACTCTATTTGAAAGCTTGTAGAAATAATGTTTATACTATTGAACTATTATTACATTTTGCATCTACAGAACTTAGACTACTCTAACGTCTCACAATTATCATTTGATTAACAATATAATGAAATATATAGTGGTTATAGTACTAATGCTATAAACTAACATTATATTGTACATGCAAACTATACCTCTAGTCTTAATCTTAACAAATGATTTCAATACATAGCTATTGTGTAAAATATATTATGAATATAGTGCTTATACTAGCATTAAAATGTGTATCAACACAACTTTAACTATTCCTAAATGGCTATTCATAAACTATAGAAATATATACACTCTATAGTGAACTATGGATTCACACACCTATATTGGCATGTATTACTACTGTTACGATACTTAGCAATAAACTATAGAGACTATTATAAAATATTATCCACGAATCTAACATTTCAATGATTTTGATGTTGACAGGATAATGAGTTTGGTACTTGGCATGCTTTCCAAACTGGCGTTGTCAGGCCTAACATTAACGTCTTTCAACTTATTAAGTTAAGTGGAAGCTTGGTTGTAGTCTTCACGTGATTATGTTTGCAATGAGCAACAAATAATGCTGAGTTGTGCCATGCACTAGCTCTCGGTCTTCCGACTTGGCGACTTGGTAGATGAAGTAATCAATGCAGTATTGATTGCAGCCGTTGCTCGAATATCAACATGCCCGACTGGGAGCTGATCCATCGTTGATCTTCATAAGATCTAGGGTTGAGAACGAAACCCTAATCTCTCTTTGGTAAGTAATGAAAATTGGTTTTCCTGTCTTCATTGTTGCGTTTAGTGGTAAGGTAGACGAGCCAATCGTGATGCTGCAATGTAGGGTTTAGAGTTTTCTGTGAGGAGGACTCCTTCCTCGGTTTCGAACCTTGGACCTGTGGGATAGAGTTTAAAATTTACAGGCTTATGCTCTTATGCAATATAGCCATGATATAACCATGGTAGTTGTGTATGGTTCTTCTGTCAGTTGTTGAATGTAATTTGAACTGGGGTTCGATTCTCCAATTTATGGAATTGCCTTCTGAGTTTTGAACTCGTAGTTTGCTGTAAATGCCATTAGGATCCGTCGTCTTGCCGGTGTGGTGTGTCAATGTTCAGGAGCTTCGTTTCTAAGGGTAATTTTTATTATAATAACAATTATACAGTGATACTTAGTTTTATATCTGCGTTTCTTGTTTTAACCCTTCCGAACTATAACTTGGCAGGTACCCACTTCATTGGAACATTTCTATGTATAAGATTGGAAATGGGGTTGCTTCAACTGCTTCCTAGTAAGCCTCGGTGGTTCTTGAAACCTCGTAGGTGCCTTTGGCACGGTTTTGCTGGTGATTACTGTGTGATGAGAGTTGGAAATATTTGACCCTGTTCGGTGATGGTCGGGTGTTAAGTTTTAATGTTTTAATTTGATAAATGTTGTAGAGAGGATAACCCTCAGTTGTTTAAGTTTCTATTCGGCTCTGTGATGGCTGGCTGCGTCGCTTGTAAGAACTTCGAACTTGTGTTTGTACTGTTGTTGTTAAGGGTAAAACCCTGTGTAGTTTGTGGAACCTTGAACTCGTTTTAGTGCTTCTGGTTGATAAGGGATAGACCCTGTGTAATGTTGGAACCTTGAAAAGTCTGTAATGTAAACTCTGTTAAAGTTTTATTTATAATTTTGAATGTGAAACCAAGATCCGAGGGTTCACTTGCACTTGTAAAGCAATGGCTCGTTTTGTAATGAAATGTTGTGTTTTAAAATTATGGTTGAGAATCGTTTGTTTAACTGTTGGTTTGGTTTCGAACAACAATAGTTGTCTCTAGCCGAGAGTTATGGATTGCATAATTGTTGATAGATAGTTTCTGTATTTCGTTATTGTTATTGAAATTTAAGTTTTGGAATCGTGATAAGATAGAGTTCGGTCTGCTATATGTTTTCGAAATAGCTAGGGCCACAGGGTTCTATTTTGTTTCAAAGAATGAAACCCTACCCCTTAAGGTTTTGTTGGCAATCTTGCTTGTACTGAGCTTTTGAACCTGAGACTGGGTCTTAACTTGTGCACGGAATGGTTTTGAAACTGTGTATGTTTCTAGATAGGGTTGTAAACTATCGTTAGACATTGATACGAAAATCGTAGTTTCTGCTAAGTGATAATTAGTGTCTTGTTGGTAATCTCGATATGTATAAAAGATGGTATGGTTATATAAAATGTTAGTTAGGGTTTGGAAATTCATATTTGCTATAACCTCATAAATAAATGTCTAATGTTTGCCATGAATGGCTTGATGAGAAGTTTATGGACTGTGTACTAAATAAACATTTAGAATCTAGGGTCTGTGATATCATAGGGTTTTAATTCTATAGTAAAAATTATTTATATCTAAGATTGAAATCTATATTAATATAGATGTGATAATAATGATGAAAATATTAATAAGTGTTTACTTATCAACTGTAAATAACACTCTATTATAGAGAATAGTTTTGCAGCTGTTATATATTTCTTAGAGTATGAAGTGCTTGAAAACATGAAATTTATAATATTGAAATAGATATTGCTACTATCTGAAATAGATGGAGTTGAAATGAAAAGTATAGATCTGTGCAGAAACAAAATGTGTTTTTATTTTATTTAAGAAATAGATGAATGCTATGCATCTATTTATACTATACTGTAATATTTCCTGCGCTTTAAAAATATGATTGAAATGACATAATTTAACAAGAACACTACTGTATTCATCTTTTCATTCAAATGGCATTCTTCCTATCACTCATCTCTATTAATTTTTCTTTTCTGTACTAGAGTACTATACAGATAACAGTATGGGAAAAATATAGAAAAGAATTCAATCATTCATTTCAATTACTTAATAATTCTTGAAACATATCATCCTTAAGTCAGAAAATGAATTAGTTCTTTCTGTATAACTGCAAATAATAATTCTACCATGCAGAAAACATTTAACTGTAAAAAAAATAAGAATAGTAGAACCTGGTTGACTGTAGGAGAAACAAACAGCCCAAGGAACCTGTTCCGCCCAACCTATTCTTGAAGACAGCTAAGTTACTTGCGTTAGGACCCCCGAGCCTGTTCACTGAACCACCAGGAGGAAGATTCTGTAGAAGCCTTTGAACTTCAACTTGCAGTAGAATATAGATTATCCAGTCATAAAGACTCAGCAGTCAAAGAGACCTGCACCAACACCCTTGGTTTTCCTTCTCAGAATGACTAGCAGACTTACAAAGCACTCTCACATAGCCTCCCTTCGAATCTCTCAGTGATCACCTGATACACTTGAGGAAATATTTCTGCATAAAATATTGTAGGGGGCTTCCTGTCCAATTCGAATTGCATTATCTAGGTTTCCTAGACCTTTTAGTGGTTAACTGGTCATTAATGAGCTGACTGCTCTCTTCCACCCACCTGGGGGATAATTCCACAAATTTAGGGGTAGTTGTCCAATAACCAACAACTAGTGGTGGAGTGCAAATGCTGTCATCTGTCCCATGCCTTCTAACAGCTTCCATTCCTCCTAGTGGGCCAGTGAAGACTCATTTAACAATTCCCTTGGGTGTTTGTCTGCTATTTTAATTTATTAAATAATAATAATCAGTAATTACAATCATCCTTGACCAAACTTGGTCATAATTACAAAACTTTGTAATTATAATTTAACATAAAGTATTTTGCAAATAAAATAATATTCTCAAAATTTGGGTAGGTGACAGACCCATCAGCATTGTATCATCAACAAATTGCTGGTGTGAGATGTTTTCAGTGCTTGCATGAAGATTTAAGCCTATGAACTTTCCATTTTCTACCATGGCTTTGATCATTATGCTCAGTCCTTCACCCATTAGAATGAATAAAAGGGGGATAGAGGGTCACCTTGTCTAATTCCCCTCGACAACCTGAAAGTTCTTGTGGGTGATCCATTTAAGAGAATGGAAAAGAAAGCCGTCGATGTCATGTTCATTATCCATTTTATCCAATCCGAGCGAAACCCATATGCTTCAAGAATTTATTTCATGAATTTCCAGCTTAGTTTATAATAAGCTTTTGAGATGTCCAGTTTCAACATCATACCTGGATTTTTAGTGAATTTCAAAGAATGGATAACCTCATGGACCAGGATAACTCCATCCAATATTTGTCATCCTTCCACAAATCCTGATTGCTCCGGGGCTACCATATTTGGGAGGACGAGTTTCATCCTATTTGCTAGGAATTTGGTAATAATCTTATAGATCACATTACACAAGGCTATGGGTTTGAATTTACCTGGTGGGTTGGCACCTTCCTCTTTAGGGATGAGGGTAAGGAAAGCAGAATTGAAGGCTTTCATCATGCCTTTTTCCAAACGAGAGTCTTACACAACTTTCCACACCTCCTCCTTGATTAGGTCCAAAAAATAGTGAAAGAATGTGGTTGTGAAACCATCCAGACCGGGTTCTTTTCCATCAGCCATTTGATTTACAGCTTCCTCAACTTCCTAAAGCTTGACAAGTTTCATCAAGATTTCATTTTGGCTTGCTGACACCTGCCTGCGGATATGTCTTGTAATTTTCCTTATGTGCTTAGATCTGTCTCATCTGTCTTCCTTCAGGATTGTCTCAAAGTACTTTACCAATTCTGTCTCCATTCCCTCTCTTTTTTCCACATATTGGCCATCCTCTTTTTTTAGCCTCATAAGTTTTGCTTTTTGTCGATTCTGGATCACTGAATGGTGAAATTTTTTTGTGTTCCTCTCCCCCTCTTGAAGCCATTGGTTTCTATATTTTTGTTCCAGTAAATATCTTCCTGTCATTCCCGAGCATTGAGCTGATCCAAGATTTCACATTATCTATGTTTCAGTTCCTCAGTGTACCCTGAATTCATCCCCTCCCATTGTATTTCTTCCAGTCGTGCACTAAGAAGCTTCTTATATTGGAATATGTTCCCAAACTCCTCCTTGTTCCAAGTACGGATTTTGGATTTTAGCGTCTTTAATTTTTGTTGAAATTGGTACATTAATGTTCCCCTTGGGGGTTCCATCTACTCCCACCAATGTCCAACTAAATATTTGAAGTCCTTGTGTTCCAGCCAAAACTATTCAAACCAGAATGGTCTCCTGATTGTGGGACTGCCATCGTCCCATACCAGGCTCATTGGCCAATGATAAGAGCCTGCAGAGGGAAGGACCATAGTTGTCACATCCCTTTCCCCGCTGATCATTGCTTCAGAAAGAACAAATCTGTCTAAACGAGACGCTGCATGGTGTTCTCCTCCTCTACGATTGTTCCAGGTAAACCACCCATTTCCTGTCTCTACGTCTATCAGTCCATTTTCATTTATGAACTCTTTGAAAGCTGCGTTTGTTTCCTCCAGTATTTGTCTTCCACCCTTCTTTTCCTCTAGAGAAGTGATCATATTGAAATCTCTGCCCAACATCCAGAGTTGGTTACCAATCTCTCTCCCTTCCATATTCAAGAAAGAAAGAAATGTCAGTTTCTAAGCCATCATACTTGGCCCATAGACACTATTAAGGATTCCTTTAACCTTTGAGTTGTAGATTTGAAAATCTGCAAATATCGAAAACCTTGTCGCCCGAAAGTTGCTCAGGTGTAGATGCTCTGGTTTCCAGATTATAGCGAATCCACCTTTGGCACCCCTTGCATCAATTGTTACCACATTACTACCTCTCCATACTTTCCTCCCTATCCCCTGCATACTTTCAGAACTGCATTTTGTTTCTTGTAAGAATATCACTGTTGGTTTTTACATCCTTAGATTACTTCTTAGAGTCTTTATTTTTCATGGGTTATTCACCCCCCGGATGTTCTAAGTTATTATATTCATTGAGAAGTTCTATTAACTTTAGAGAAGGTCGTTTTGATCGTAGGGTATTGGCCCGATTCCACAAGTTGAGTTCCAAACTCTGTTATTCTCCACCAATTTGTTTTTCTCCCTCGTTTCTTCCCTTCCTCAGGTTGTTTCCATTTGCTCCCTTTCATTGGATATCTATCTATACCCAGTTGAGGAGAATCCTTTGTTTTTAGGATAGCTTGCTACAAAATTTCTAGCTGCCTCCTAGAAACGTACCTTTTCCCTTTTTTGCTACATTCCTTCTCAATTTCATCTAGATCCAATTCCCTCAGATCCATGTCCTCCACTTCCTCCATTATATCCTCCATAAATTCAAGCTGGTCTTCCATCTGCATTTTCTTTGGAATGGTTTGGGTTTTACTCCCTTCCAAGTTGAGTGAGTGGTTTTTATCCTTATTGATATCATTTGCATCGTCCTCCACCTGACCTAGAGTTTTAAACATGTTCCCAGTTTGTTTCTTCTTCTCTATATTTTGCTTAGCCTAAGCCTGATTGTTAGTTATGTGTCCTTGTTTCTTTCGATTTTGTACATATGTAAACCCATCGTCGTCCATTTATTTTTCTTTTCCCTCCTGGATTAGGATTGGTTTGGGGTGGATAGTTGGGCAATCTCTTCCTAGATGACCACACTCATGGTATTGTCTGCTTCTGAAAGGAAGGTGTTCATAATCAATCGTTTGTACCTAGTCTTCCCAAGTAAGATTGATTGCTTCTGGCAGTTCTTGTGATAAATTCATATAGACACAGATCTTGGCGAAGGTTGTGTACCTCTAATGTTTTTTTGGTCCGATACCTTCACAAATTTTCCTAGGGTATTTCCTATAGCCTCTAGAATTTCGGGTTCCCATATTCATGGGGTAAAGAATAAAGTCTTATCCAAACTGGGGCTATACTCATATCCTCAGTATCAGGGTTGAACCTCTCTTTCCATGGGCGTAGGAATAATCCGACTGAAAAGAAAAAATATGGCCCTCCTAGCAGTAAGTGAAGTGGAAGCTCGGTTGTAGTCTTCACGTGATTATGTTTGCAATGAGCACCAAATAATGCTGAGTTGTGCCATGCACTAGCTCTCGGTCTGCCGACTTGACGACTTGGTAGATGAAGTAATCAATGCAGTATTGATTGCAATCGTTGCTCGAATATCAACGTGCCCGATTAGCAGCTGATCCATTGTTGATCTTCATAAGATCTAGGGATAAGAACGAAACCCTAATCTCTCTTTGGTAAGTAATGAAAATTGGTTTTCTTGTCTTCATTGTTGAGTTTAGTGGTAAGGTAGACGAGCCAACCGTGATGCTGCAATGTAGGGTTTAGAGTTTTCTGTGAGGACGACTCCTTCCTTGGTTTCGAACCTTGGACCTGTGGGATAGAGTTTAAAAGTTATAGGCTTATGCTCTTGTGCAATATAGCCACGATACAGCCATGGTAGTTGTGTATGGTTCTTCTATCATTTGTTGAATGTAATTTGAACTGGGGTTCGATTCTCCAATTTATGGAATCGTCTTTTGAGTTTTGAACTCGTAGTTTGCTGTAAATGCCATTAGGCTCCGTCGTTTTGCCGGTGTGGTGTGTCAATGTTCAGGAGCTTCATTTCTAATGGTAAGTTTTTATTATAATAACAATTATACAATGATACTTACTTTTATATTTGCGTTTCTTGTTTTAACCCTTCCGAACTGTAACTTGGCAGGTACCCACTTTGTTGGAAGGTTTCTATTCATAAGATTGGAAATGGGGTTGCTGCAACTGCTTCCTGGTAAGCAAAGGTGGTTCTTGAAACTTCGTAGGTGCCTTTGGCACGGTTTTGCTGGTGATTACTGTGTGACGAGAGTTGGAAATATTTGACCCTGTTCGGTGATGGCCAGGTGTTAAGTTTTAATGTCTTAATTTGATAAATGTTGTAGAGAGCATAACCCTCAGTTGTTTAAGTTGCTATTCGGCTCTGTGATTCCTGGATGCGTCGCTTGTAAAGAACTTCGAACTTGTGTTTGTACTGCTGTTGTTAAGGGTAAAACCCTGTGTAGTTTGTGGAACCTTCAACTCGTTTTAGTGCTTCTGGTTGATAAGGGATAGACCCCGTGTAATGTTGGAACCTTGAGAAGTCCGTAATGTAAACTCTGTTAAAGTTTTATTTATAATTTTGATTGTGAAACCAAGAGCCGAGGGTTCACTTGCACTTGTAAAACAATGGCTCATTTTGTAATGAAATGTTGTGTTTTAAAATAATGGTTGAGAATCGTTTGTTTAACTGTTGGTTTGGTTTCGAACAACAATAGTTGTCTCTAACTGAGAGTTATGGTTTGCATAACTATTGATAGATAGTTTCTGTACTTCGTTATCGTTATTGAAATTTAAGATTTGGAATCGTGATAAGATAGAGTTCGGTCTGCTATATGTTTTCGAAATAGCTAGGGCCACAGGGTTCTATTTTGTTTCAAAGAATGAAACCCTACCCCTTAAGGTTTTGTTGGCAATCTTGCTTGTATTGAGCTTTTGAACCCGAGACTGGGCCTTAACCTGTGCATGGAATGGTTTCGAAACTATGTATGTTTCTAGATAGGGTTGTAAACTATCGTTAGACATTGATACGAAAATCGTAGTTTCTGCTAAGTGATAATTAGTGTCTTGTTGGTAATCTCGATATGTATAAAAGATGGTATGGTTATAGAAAATGTTAGTTAGGGTTTGGAAATTCATATATGCTATAACCTCATAAATAAATGTCTAATGTTTTCCATGAATGGCTTGATGAGAAGTTTATGAACTGTGTGCTAAATAAACATTTATAATCTAGGGTTTGTGATATCATAGGGTTTTAATTCTATAGTAAAAATTATTTATATCTAAGATTGAAATCTATATTAATATAGATGTGATAATAATGATGAAAATATTAATAAGTGTTTACTTATCAACTGTAAATAACACTCTATTATAGAGAATAGTTTTGCAGCTGTTATATATTTCTCAGAGTATGAAGTGCTTGAAAACATGAAATTTATAATATTGAAATAAATATTGTTACTATCTGAAATAGATGGAGTTGAAATGAAAAGTATAGATCTGTGCATAAACAAAATGTGTTTTTATTTTATTTAAGAAATAGATAAATGCTATGCATCTGTTTATACTATACTGTAATATTTCCTGCGCTTTAAAAATATGATTGAAATGACATAATTTAACAAGAACACTACTGTATTCATCTTTTCATTCAAATGGCATTCTTCCTATCACTCATCTCTATTAATTTTGCTTTTCTGTACTAGAGTACTATACAGATAACAGTATGGGAAAAATACATAAAATAATTTAATCATTCATTTCAATTACTTACTCATTCTTGAAACATATCATCCTTAAGTCAGAAAATGAATTAGTTCTTTTTGTATAACTGTAAATAATAATTCTACCATGCAAAAAACATTTAACTGTAAACAAAAATAAGAACAGTAGATCCTGGTTGACTGTAGGAGAAACAAACAGCCCAAGGAACCTGTTCCACCCAACCTATTCCTGAAGACAGCCAAGTTACTTGCCTTAGGACCCCCGAGCCTGTTCACTGAACCACCAAGAGGAAGATTCTGTAGAAGCCTTTGAACATCAACTTGCAGTAGAATATAGATTATCCAGTCATAAAGACTCAACAGTCAAAGAGACCTACAAAATCACCCCTGGTTTTCTTTCTAAGAATGACTAGTAGACTTACAAAGCACTCTCACATGGCCTCCCTATTCGAATCTCTCAGTGATCACCTGATACACTTGAGGAAATATTTCTGCAGAAAATATTGTAGGGGGCTGCCTGTCCAATTCGAATTACCTTATCTAGGCTGCCTAGGCCTTTTACTGGTTAACTGGTCATTAATGAGCTGACTGCTCTCTTCCACCCACCTGGGGGATAATGCCACAAATTTAGGGGTAGTTGTCCCATAACCAACAGCTAGTGGTGGAGTGCAAATGCTGCCATCTGTCCCATGCCTTCTAACAGCTTCCATTCCTCCTAGTGGGTCAGTGAACACTCATTTAACAGTTCCCTTGGGTGTTTGTCTCCTGTTTTATTTTATTAAACAATAATAATCAGTAATTACAATCATCCTTGACCAAACTTGGTCATAATTACAAAACTTTGTAATTATAATTTAACATAAAGTATTTTTCAAATAAAATAATATTCCCAAAATTTGAGTAGGTGGCAGACCCATCAGCATTGTATCATCAACAAACTGCTGGTGTGAGATGTTTTCAGTGCCTGCATGAAGATTTAAGCCTATGAACTTTCCATTTTCTACCATGGCTTTGATCATTCTACTCAGTCCTTCACCCATTAGAATGAATAAAAAGGAGGATAGAGGGTCACCTTGTCTGATTCTCCTCGACGACCTGAAATTTCTTGTGGGTGATCCATTTAAGAGAATGGAAAAGAAAGCCGTTGCTGTCATGTTCATTATCCATTTTATGCTATCCGAGCGAAACCCATATGCTTCAAGCATTTCTTTCATGAATTTCCAGCTTAGTTTATCATAAGCTTTTGAGATGTCCAGTTTCAACATCATACCTGGATTTTTAGTGAATTTCAAAGAATGGATAATGTCGTGGACCAGGATAAATCCATCCAATATTTGTCATCCTTCCACAAATCCTGATTGCTCCGGGGCTACCATATTTGGGAGGGCGGATTTCAGCTTATTTGCTAGGACTTTGGTAATAATCTTATAGATCACATTACACAAGGCTATGGGTCTGAATTTACCTGGTGGGTTGGCACCTTCCTCTTTAGGGATGAGGTTAAGGAAAGCAGAATTGAAGGCTTTCATCATGCCTTTGTCCAAACGAGAGTCTTACACAACTTTCCACACCTCCTCCTTGATTAGGTTCCAAAAATAGTGAAAGAATGTGGTTGTGAAACCATCCGGACCGGGTTCTTTTCCATCAGCCATTTGATTTACAGCTTCCTCAACTTCCTGAAGCTTGACAGGTTTCATCAAGATTTCATTTTGGCTTGCTGACACCTGCCTGGGGATATGTCTTGTAATTTTCCTTATGTGCTCAGATCTGTCTCGTCTGTCTTCCTTTAGGATAGTCTCAAAGTACTTTACCAATTCTGTCTCCATTCCCTCTCTTTTTTCCACATATTGGCCATCCTCTTTTTTTAGCCTCATAAGTTTTGCTTTTTGTCGATTCTGGATCACTGAATGGTGAAATTTTTTTGTGTTCCTCTCCCCCTCTTGAAGCCATTAGTTTCTAGATTTTTGTTTCCAGTAAATATCTTCCTGTCGTTCCCGAGCATTGAGATGATCCAAGGTTTCACTTTATTTGTGTTTCAGTTCCTCAGTGTACCCTGAATTCATCCCCTCCCATTGTATTTCTTCCAGTCGTGCACTAAGAAGCTTCTTATATTGGAATATGTTCCCAAACTCCTCCTTGTTCCAAGTATGGATTTTGGATTTTAGCGTCTTTAATTTTTGTTGAAATTGGTACATCAATGTTCCCCTTGGGGGTTCCATCTACTCCCACCAATGTCCAACTAAATATTTGAAGTCCTTGTGTTCTAGCTAAAACTATTCAAACCAGAATGGTCTCCTGATTGTGGGACTGTCATCATCCCATACCAGGCTCATTGGCCAATGATAAGAGCTTGCAGAGGGAAGGACCATAGTTGTCACATCCCTTTCCCCGCTTATCATTGCTTCAGAAAGAACAAATCTGTCTAAACGAGATGCTACATGGTGTTCTCCTCCTCTACGATTGTTCCAGGTAAACCACCCATTTCTTGTCTCTACGTCTATCAGTCCATTTTCATTTATGAACTCTTTGAAAGCTGCGTTTGTTTCCTCCAGTATTTGTCTTCCACCCTTCTTTTCCTCTAGAGAAGTGATCATATTGAAATCTTTGCCCAACATCCAAAGCTGGTTACCAATCTCTCTCCCTTCCATCTTCAAGAAAGAAAGAAATGTCAGTTTCTAAGCCATCATACTTGGCCCATAGACACTATTAAGGATTCCTTTAACCTTTGAGTTGTAGATTTGAAAATCTGCAAATATCGAAAACCTTGTCGCCCGAAAGTTGCTCAGGTGTAGCTCCTCTAGTTTCCAGATTATAGCGAATCCACCTGTGGCACCCCTTGCATCAGTTGTTACCACATTACTACCTCTCCATACTTTCCTCCCTATCCCCTGCATACTTTCAGAACTGCATTTTGTTTCTTGTAAGAATATCACTGTTGGTTTTTACATCCTTAGATTACTTCTGAGAGTCTGTATTTTTCGTGGATTATTCAACCCCCGGATGTTCCAAGTTATTATATTCATTGAGAAGTTCTATTAACTTCAGAGAAGGTCGTTTTGATCATAGGGTATTGGCTCGATTCCACAAGTCGAGTTCCAAACTCTGTTATTCTCCACCGATTTGTTTTTCTCCCTCGTTTCTTCCCTTCCTCGGGTTGTTTCCATTTGCTCCCTTTCACTGGATATCTATCTATACCCAGTTGAGGAGAATTCTTTTTTTTTAGGATAGCTTGCTACAAAAGTTCTAACTTCCTCCTAGAAACGTACCCTTTCCCTTTTTTGCTACATTCCTTCTCAATTTCGTCTAGATCCAATTCCCTTAGATCCATGTCCTCCACTTCCTCCATTATATCCTCCATAAATTCAAGCTGGTCTTCCATCTTTATTTTCTCTGGAATGGTTGGGGCTTTACTCCCTTCCAAGTGGGGTGAGTGGTTTTTATCCTTATTGATATCATCTGCATCGTCCTCCACCTGACCTAGAGTTTCAAACATGTTCCTAGTCTGTTTCTTCTTCTCTATATTTTGCTTAGCCTAAGCCTGATTGTTAGTTATGCGTGGTTATGCGTCCCTGTTTCTTTCGATTCTGTACATATGCAAACCCATCGTCGTCCGTTTATTTTTCTTTTCCCTCCTGGATCAGGATTGGTTTGGGGTGGATAGTTGGGCAATCTCTTCCTAGATGACCACACTCATGGTATTGTCTGCTTCTGAAAGGAAGGTGTTCAAAATCAATCGTTTGTACCCAGTCTTCCCAAGTAAGATTGATTGCTTCTGGAAGTTCTTGTGATAAATTCATATAGACACAGATCTTGGTGAAGGTTGTGTACCTCTAATGTTTTTTTGGTCCGATACCTTCACAAATTTTCCTAGGGTATTTCCTATAGCCTCCAGAATTTCGGGTTCCCATATTCATGGGGTAAAGAATAAAGTCTTATCCAGATTGGGGCTATACTCATATCCTCAGTATCAGGGGCGTAGGAATAATCCGACTGAAAAGAAAAAATATGGCCCTCCTAGCAGTATCTGATCTCGATCTTCCTGGTTGAAAAAGATGGTGGTGAAAAAACCCGTCTCCCCCAAATGTAGATTGTAATGTCCCTTAGGGTTCCAGGTCACGTTAATCCACTTCAGCAGGTCCTTCTCCTTTAGCCATATACCAATGAATTTTCCTATAATGGATTTCTCCTTCCATTGTTCCATTCGTTCCCTCAATTTCTATGAAGTGATCTGCAAAGATGGTTTTTCTGCAGATCTGGGTAAACAACCCCCTTAAGTCTTTTTCTATCGAGATCCTTTCTCCTTTCTCCCTCTGTATCAATCTCCGGATGGTTCTTTGTTGTTTCCCTTGCCCCTTCCTGCTTGTGTTGCGAGTAGGAGGGGGATCCACCCCCTCCCAATGACGCCATGTTGAAACCTCGCCTCCACTCCCGTCTACCCTCTCAGAGCGCATTCCAATCTTCCCCTTTTGAATCGACTGCTAAATCATGAGTCAAAAAATTTCAACCCCCATTTAAGAATTGAATTTTGGAAAGCATGTGAATTATTATATAATGTTTGGATATGAGAGTAAGTTATTCCTATGCAGATAGGCTCTAAGAATCTTATTGTATTATGTAGTTTAAATTTCATAAATTATTATGTTACAACTTGGTGAATGCACTTTAATTATTAATGCAACTAATGCTTTAGTTCTCTCACATCACATGTGTATTTCTTTATCATGTTGGTAGAGAAGAATATTTTTTTACCCTATCAAATGGTTACTAAGAGTAACAGGCTTGTTACAATACACAAATCCACAATTGCAACAATAGTTCTCCAAACTAAGAAAAAATATTTGCAATAATGCCATGATATGAGGAAAACATTGATGCAACTTCAAGAATTTTGCATACACCAATATTATACACTATGAACCAAAATATTTAGTAATATATATATAAAAACAATGGCATCTTTTTCTTTTTTACCCTTTTATAAAACCAAGAAACATGTGAAAAACAAAAAATCATTGCATCCTTGCCTTTGCACATATATTTTTCACAATTTACATGCTAGCTTCTTTGCTTTTTTTGTATTTTACATGCATAAAAAGCTTGTTTTCTCCATTCCTTATTAGTAGTGTAAATTATTGTCCAAACTTTTGTTTTAGTTTTTATTTCGTGTTTGAAAAAATATCATAAGATTCTTTGTTTTCATCAACTTTTTTAAATCACTAACCAACTTTCAATTATCTTCAACTTACAATGAATCTAAATTGCAAAATAACAAACTCATTTCTTGCATTTTTTTCTTTCTAGCTACATGCCTATATAGAGATACAAACTCTAGAAGCTTACTCATTTCTTGACGAAATTTACAGTTCGCAATATGAGGCATTAGAAATAACTAACTTGAAAATGACAACAAAATTCAAAACTTTGTTGTATATTGTTAAAAGAAATCATAAGTTCATTGCTCTAGATTGTTTCTAGGCAGGGTTATACCCTCTGCGCTCTTGTGACAATTGGACTCATTTACTATTTCGCAGTATTAATAGTAAGTTTAATTTTTCGTTGGAAAAAAAGTTCATTGCTCTAAAATATTCAACCAATACAATTTTTAGTGGCAGTAATGAAAAATGTATTTTCAAGAGACACCAAAGAATATTTTCCAAATGGTATTAGACTCGTTTCTAGAAGCTTAAACAACAAATTCAAATGTAAGTTTCTCTATTTTTCCTTTAAATTCATAAATCTCTAATACTTTTTCTCATGTTGTTTTTTTAAGTGCTTAGCCAATAGCTTGTATATAATTACACAAAACTCATGTATCTCCTTAAAAATTTTAAAAAATGCATAGCGAGTCTTGGGTTTTAGGTGTAACATTAACATTTACAACAACATATCAACAAAACAAAGTCTTATTTTTTAGCATGAGGATTTCCACAATGAGTTATTATCATAATGTTAGAGTTTCTTGATTAGCATTGTGTTGGACTTTTTGAAAAGTCTCAATGTTTCGGGTGGCACTTCACCATCACGAGGGGATCCAAACAAAGTAGAAGAATAATGGAAAAGAGTGAGGTAGACTATATAAGGTATACGAGATAGATATTAGGTTTTCATTAAAACAGTGAATTATTGAAGATAAATGATAACTAATATATTAATAATAAAATATAATAAAGGATGCGACAACATTTAAAAGTCAAAGACTCGACAAGAGAAAGAGAGAGTCAACTATCAATTAATGAAATTACACGAAACAAATTTAGGAGATGCAAGATATAAATTTGGGGATAAAAAACTAAATAAGAGATTGAGATACAAGGATATTATATATAAAAGGTTGGTTTTAATGGGTTCTTATAATTAAAATAATTAAAAGGAGGGATTTTATACATGATGAAAAAGATTAAATTGTAATCTCTAACAAAGGGAAGAAGGGAGAGAAAAATAAGAAGGATGGTAGAGAATGGTTATTTTGCTTTGTTTGGATCTCTTGATGATGGATAGGGTGTCCATTAGAAACGTTGAGACTTTTCAAAAACTCCAAGACAATGCTAATCCAAAAACTCTTAACAATAAAGTTTTTTGATCTCTTTTATAACAATGTTTAGATATCCAAGAACTTTCTTCATTTAAAAAATACAATTTCATAATGTTTATATCTTCTTATCCATTTAAACTTCGAATGTGCAATTGCATAGCAAACATATATATGTACAAAAAAATTGGTAATAGATAATATAATGTATTCTTAAACTTAAAATATTTTTTTTTTCTTAGAAAGACTTGGTGTAACTAATAAATTTCTAGGTACTATATACTTTGATGATGTATTCTTCTATCAAGGAGGGCAATTCCCTCTTGCACTTTTTGTAGATATCACGAAACAACAACAAAGGAAATATTTATTCATTTATTTGAAAGGATTGCTCTTACCTGCACACTTTTAAAAAAAATTGGTACATGCTTTAAAGTCAAACTACCTCGGTGCATTTATATAAACTAGAATACCCTCAAAGCGGGGGAAATGAAACGTCAAGAAGAACTTCAGTATGTTGTAAAATGAGAAAAAATTGTGTGTACATAGACAATATAATTTTATGTGTTTGAAAGAAAGTCTATTTAATTTATGGTAGGGATAATAGTTGAATAAATTGAAAGGAAATATGTTTCATTTTATGGATTCCAATGATGGAAAACAAGGAAATGTCAAAATCAACCTCAAAAACCAAGAACTACAATTTTAATAGTAAACAGTGCAAGATCCATCATTAAGATTGTATAACATTTAGACTTCTTTCTTGAATATTTCATTGGATTAAACTCCAACATGACATGAGATTGGATTGACATGACATGATATATAGCAAGTAGGAAGGCAAAGCAACTAAAACATTATCAGAATTGTATCATCAACAATGCCAATAACCTCTTACATCTCCTTCTTCTTTGTATTGTACCTTCAACCCATTATTTATTTAATTCTTTGTATATCCTCCACTCTCTTTCCCTTTATTTGTTCTTCTTCATTTGCTTATTTTCATGTTTTTTCTTTTGAATTGTAAATAATATTTGTCCATGAGTTGATTTCCCAACATCAACATGACCAATAAAGATAACATTCTTATGTTTGTTGAGAATATTCAAAATGTGCCGCTTGAGCCATTTCTTCAATATGCAACTTGTCGAGTGCCTCCACAACACAAAGAGAACCGATAGACTTCAAAGGGAACAATTGGTGCATTGTATAAGTTTTCATCTCAACAATAGTTCCCTTGAGAATAGTCTCGAACAGCCCATGTCGACTGGAGATCAACATGCGAAATAGTTGAATGGAAGTGTGTCAGTGTCAATGTCAAGGCTATATGCTGTAGAGGAACGGATTTGAGAGTATCAATTGTTGACTTGAAGGTAGGGGTTGTGGTTCCCAGTGTAGGTGTGGAGGTAGATCTAAATGTATGTGTGCTAGTTGCACCGAAAGTAGGGTGAATGGTTGCACCAAAATGTTAACTCCCCAAAATTGGTTGCATGCGAGCAATAGTACTTCCAAATAGACTTGATTGAGCAGGACTTGTTGATCCAAATCCTGCACATGCAATTTTTTTAATGGATACAAAGGTTTTAATTATGTTGATCGCAAAGGAACAGTGTAGGAAAGGCAATTTTAGAATGCAAATAAGAAATGCTTAAAAGATAGGCTACTACATATAACCTCGCTCATAGAAATCAACTCTCAGTCCATATCTGGATGCCATGATGTGTACTGCCAGCAATTGGATGTTATTCCCACATTTCAACATACTCCATACAACTCCATGCTTTTCGCACATTTCAACTCTGTGATTTACCATGCTATATTTGATCTCCCCATGTAGATGTGTTCATTAGTAAGGCCATCTTACCTTACTTGTAGAAATTCTCATTAATAGATCGATGTTTTTTCTATGAAGTCATGTCTTTAGGCATAGTTTGATGAAGCAACCTTTCTTGATGCCCCCTCTTGTTTGACTTGCATAACTTTTCCCAAGCAGATTCGATGTTTTCCTTACAAAGTCATCTCTAGGAAAAGTTAGAGTTTGATGAAGAACCTCAAAATGAAGAGTTAGAGGTTCAGTTTTTTATAAGGAACCTGAATATAAAAACAACTTTGTCATTGCAACCCTTGGATCTTAGGATCCTTGAAAAAAACAGTGTTATGAATGATAGTTGTGTTGGAGAGGCATTCAATGTTGGGATTTTTGGCAAGCTTGATGGGACTTTGATCTGTTGAGATTCTAGTGGGTACATTTGAGACAAGGGAGATGAACGTGGACATGAATTTGATCATTGGGTCTTTCTAGCTCAAACATCAAAATTTAATTTTTAAGGAAAATTTCATAACAAGTCTTTTGCTCATAGTCATTTTATGTCTTAATTGAAAATTGTGGTCTCTCTTTAAAGAATAGGTTTCAGACTCATTTTCTTTTTGGATGTCGTTGGAATCATTTAGATCGTTTTGTTTATATAGTATTCTAGTTAAATTTATATATTAAAAAATTATCATTCCACTTTAAACACTTATTAATCCATAGTTGTAATGGAACTTGCAAATACACAAGCACACATTTACACAAACATTTACTTATCGAAGATATGGGCACTTTGCCATATTAAGAAATGAATAAAATCAATAATGCACTCTAATGTTAGGCCATGGTATATATGTGGACATTGATGTTTTTTGCGTTAGATATATAACCTGCATAATATATATGTATTTAAAATTCTCAACTTAACATACACATAAGTGGGAATAACATTAGTTATTATAAGATAGGGTAATAAGTTAAGTGGGGATCGATACTAACCTTGTTTATTCGTTAGACAAGTTAATAAAAAATGGTAGATAATAAGAAGGACATGGATTTTAGCTATTATTTGTTGTTGAAGGACATAGATTTTATTTCACATGGAAACAGAAATAAAATATCCAAAGTTTCTCCTCTGTAGCTAAACTCTTCACATTCACATATATCGACTCGACTCACTTCCGGATTTCGCCTTCTCATATTGCTGGTTTTTTTTTCACACAGAAAAAATCAGCTTTTATATTAGGCACAAAAGCCGACCACAAGCAGTGATCAATTACATCTCACCAAATTCAGGGAACTTTGTCCAAAATACATCAAGTATCTCCTACAAATATACAACACTACAACTTGTAAACAAAATTGTTTCATACCCATTGGGTAAATTCAACATAAGACTTATCAGTCCATATCAACTATTAGTAAGCCCGACAATATCAAAACTAGACATGCTGACCCAGAGTCATTAGAATAACCAAGCACAAGAGAGGAGCCTTATAAAACTGAAAACATAGGTAGCAGAATATCCAGACGATGCTCCCAGATAATTCTAATAGAGTGGAAGCTGAGAAGTTCCTATCAGCAACCCTACTCTGCATTCTTCGCACAGTGCAGTTTCCTGCATGTATCCTACAGATCTCCTTGATAGATTATCAGTTGTAGAGTTATGGACCCGATAAATATGCTGGAAATGGATACAGTTGAAAGATTTTACCAATTCTACTACCCGAGCTTTCCAGTGAGTAAGGTGAATAGCATTGAGAGCCGCTCCTTTAGAAACCCAATTTATGATGCATTGAGAATCCCCAAATACCCAGCAGGATTGAACAACATGAGAATGTGCAAACCAGAGGAGTAACCAAAGTGCAATGAGCTCTGCACGCGTGTTGGAGCCCATGCCTGCTGCACAAGAAAGATGGAAATGATGCTCCGGACTTATGCAAAGAATTGCACCAGCCCCACACAAGTTTGCATTGGCCGCCCCATCGAAATACCCATATGGAAATGGATAGATCCCCGGATCCCAGACCACCATAGGCACCCGTCGAGGATTAGGGAGACCCCCACAGTCATGAAGGAGAGCAATTGTCAGAGCAGCCACACGTCCAGATGAGGGAACCCGATCATCGAAAATGGCTGCATTATGTTCTTTCCAGATAAACCAGCAGCATAAGCAGTAAATGAGAGCAAGCTTCCCATGACAGCGTCTCCAGATCAACAAAGATTCATTAAAAGAGGACCTTGTACCACATGCCCGTAGCTTGAAATGTGCCGAGAGGAAGTCAAGAGTCTGCATCGAAAATGGACAAGAACAAAATAAATGTGAGGTTGATTCTTCATTCCTCAGGCACAAAACACAGTGACTCGGACCGCAGTAGCCCCGTTTCAATAAATTAGGCCAAGTAAGAATCTTATCATGGAGTCCCAACCATAAGAAAAGTTTAATCTTCAATGGACATCCAAGTTTCCAAATCCATGATATCCACCATGGAATACGCTCTTCAGAAGGTCGAGGAATGAAACAAGAATAAGCCAATGCCGCTGTGACCGACCCATCTGTCACATTGTAAGACCAAATAGGTCTGTCTTCTTTATCTGTCAAGGAGATCCCAGCACTGTATAAATGACGGACATACGTATCCCATTCCACAGCCAAGGAGCCACACAACAGAAGATCCGCCGAAATCATCCAAGTGGAGATAGAAACCCCCTCTGAGATGTAAATATTTTTAAGAACATACACATTCCGGTCATGAAGAGAAAGTACCAAAACTGGAGAAAGTATCATAGATTCGCTACAGCCACAAATGGTATCCACCCCAACCTCAATCTGCGTGCCACGACCAACATCCCAAGCAATAGAACGTCGAATTAGAGGCAAAGTGTTAATAAGGCTACGCCAAATAGTAGAGACCGCCGCAGTCCAAGAAGTGTGATCCCGAAGGAGACCAGAAACCGGGAGCCGTTTGCAGTACTTCATTTTAATAACCTGTCCCCATAAACCTCCAGTAAAAAGAGCACACCAGAGGCTTTTTGCACATAGTGCCAAATTGAAATAACGCAAATGCGTTATCCCCTAGCCCCCAAACTTGGAAGGAAGGGAGAGAGTATCCCATGAAGATAAATGAAACTTAATGCCACCATTACAACCAGCCCAGATAAAATTAAAGATGACTCTGCGTAGAGAGGTCAGGATACCCCGGGGAATACAGAAAAGAGAGAACCAATAGACAGGAATGCTCATCAACACCGAGTTAATGAGAATAACCCGGCCTCCCAGAGAGAGCCACTGAGAGGACCAAGCATTAATACGAGATTGAACCTTCCGTATGAGCCAATTCCAATCAAGGAGAGAGTAACCATTCAGTTTTAACATGAAACCCAGATAACGAAAACCCACAGGTAACTCCACCCACTTATAAGGAAGTAAACACTGAAGGGAGAGAAGTGTAGCCGGACTGGAGATCTGATAAACAATAGTAGACTTAGGGGTACTCACCTCCATTCCAGAAGCCAAGCAGAAATCCTCAATAATAACCTTATATTTGATCTATTCCTGTAGAGTAGCCATTCCGAATAGAAGGACATCGTCGACGAACAGGGAGTGAGTAAGATAGCAAGCACTAGCCACCTTTAGACCGTGAATGAGACCCCATACCTTAGCATCTCGAATCATGAGAATGAGCCCTTCAATAACCAGGATAAAAAGGTAGGGAGAAAGAGAACAACCCTGATGAATGCCTCGCCTCCCAGCAAATGAGGCCGAGGGTGAGCCATTGATAAGAACCGAGTAGTTTGCCGAGGATACGCAAGCCATGATCCAGTCAACAATTTCCACCGAGAGCCCAATCTGAATAAAGATTAATCGCAGGAAGGTCCAATCTATGCGGTCATAAGATTTAACAAGATCGAGCTTAAGTACTAATGCATCCAGATGTTTTAACTTCATAGAATGAAGGCCTTCCTGAGCCAGGCCAACCGCATCAGAGATCTGTCTTCCCGGCAAGAAACCAAACTGTTCGAGCGAAATATGCCTTGCCAAGTAGGGTTTAATTCTCTCAGCAATAATCTTCAAGACAATTTTGTAAAGGAGATTGCACAACGAAATAGGTCTGTAATCATTGAAGTCAACAGGACGATCCTTCTTCGGAACAAGGGTAAGAAAGGTCGAATTTATAGAAGCCGACACCAAAGCTTTGACACGAGAGTCCTCCACATCCTTCGTCAGATCATCCCCAATAAGGTCAAAAAAGTGAATGTAGAATTCGACAGGGATCCCATCCGGCCCTGGGTTCTTATCCCGGGAAAAGCATTTAAGGGTTTTAAGAACTTCAACTTTCTCCACCTTTCTGCCAATCTCCAAACAATCCTCCTCACTGAAATAACGAGGATAAAACTTCACGACTTCAAGTTGTTTAAGCAGGCAAGGGTCAGACCCGGGTGAGAATATACCTTTAAAATGATTCTCCGCAACAATCTTGAGACCAGACTGATCATAGATAGGCACCTCGCCCACTGAAAGTTCCCAAATAGAATTTAACATTCTTCGCTGATTTGCAAACTTTTGAAAAACATGGATATTCTTATCCCTAGCACTAAGCCACACAGCGCAGCTTTTAAGTCTCCAAGTTTCTTCCTGAAACAGAAGAATCTTCTGCCTCTTAGTCTCCAGAGCAGCAAGTTCCAGGCTACGATCCTTTGAGAAAAAAGATGGATCCATTATAACTGATAGAGCCTGAATCCTCTCTTCAATAACTTGTAACTCTCCATCCAAAGCCAATTTATGCTTCCTGTCCCAAGTCTTCATCACCTTACCAAGCTTAGTCAATTTCTTTGAGAATGATAATAAAGTAGACCTGTCAGAGTCCGAGACCAGAGAGTCCCAAGTAGTGGAAATCAGTGAGCAAAAATCACCATCCTCCAACCATCCCGCGTTAAATTTAAAAGGGTAAGAGTGGAAAGTAGTATCAAAATCAAGCTGCAAAACAATAGCCCAGTGATCCGAAAAATCCACCAAGTAGGACCAAGAGCGAAGGTGATGAACTTCGTCACACAAAGGCTCAGAGGCGTAAAACCTATCCAACCGCTTAGCAATCCCTTCCACACATGTCCATCTATATGACCAGGTAGGGCCCAGAATAGTTGGTTTGATATCCAACAGACAAGCCTCGTCGAAGAGATTGAGAAAGTAATCCGCCAAGCGATCCAAATGCCTTCCATTCCCCCAAATTTCATCCAAGGAGGTAGTGAAATTGAGATCCCCAGCTACAATCAAATATCGCTCACGGAGAATACCAGAAGTTTTCACTTGATCCCAGAAGTCCTTTCTGCCCCAATATGGACCATAGACATTGATAATACAAAGTTGATGAGGGAAACCCTTAACCGATCTAGTCAATAATATACCTGCAGGAGAGATAAGAGCCTTGAAATTAGCGAAATCCGGGTTCAATACCGCCAGGGTTCCCCCCGAAAGGCCCAGAGAATCCGTCCCAGTAGCCAACCAACCCGGCTTGAGGCGAAGGAAAGTAGACACCGCATACAAGGAAGAGGTCATAGTTTCTTGTAGAAGGACGATATGAGGGTTCAAAACAGAAAAAGACGCTTAATGGAAACCGATTTAGGACCAGTGCCCAGTCCACACACCTTGAGGGACAAAAGGTTCATGAGGTAACCTCAGAGAGGGCCGCACTTTCTCTAAGGGCCCTAGAATCGGAATGATGCACCAAATTAACAGCCGACAAACCCCGGTTGAATAGTGAAGAGATAGGAGGTGTGAAAACAGCTCCTCGAGCCTCTTTTTTTACCTTAGGCCCACGCTTAGATTTCCGAATAGTCACATTACCAAAATCGATACCTCTCATTAGTCACCTCTGCTTTTACTATTGTAATGCTTACTCAACCACGAACATTTCTTAGGCTTGATTTTAAATCGAGTACTTGGAACACTTACCATTGAAATCCCGGAAATCACATGCTGATTTGTAATATGTTGTATCAATTTTATAAACATCCACTCCCTTGACATTTGGTCTTGCACAACTATGAACCAGTAGCAGAGGATAGGGAATCAACAAACATAAAGTGCTATCCTTTCCATTTATAGACTTTAATCCAATAAAACCACACACTCATTCATCAAAACGCTTTGCCATGCTCAAACACAAACCAGAATGTCCATAGTTTGGATCTTGGCCTATTACCAATGAGTATGGCTCAAACCACTTTGATTGATCCTGCGAAGAGAATCTTGAAATTGTAGAATTTAATTAAAAGTTGATAGTGCATCCATCATACTACAATTCACAAACAAGGCACAGAGCATTGTGAACCACTTTCAAGGACAATCTTAAGTTGAACCATAAAATTTCACAGTGCAATACTAAAATCTATTGAAGCTTATTACTTCAAGAAAGGAAAAGTTTCAAGAATTCTCTGCATGTTCCATTTTTTTTATAACTTACCTGTGGAAAAGTCCTTCACAGAAAGCACAATTTTGGCAACTTTATGTTTCGGGCCAACACCATTATTAGGCAACATTAGAGAGTGCTCCAAAATTTGTGTTGGCACTGTTGATTGAAAACATGACTGCTACCATAAATCAACTGTTGCGGTCTTCACAATACCTTCACAATTTACTTCAAGCTTGATCCTTTCCCCAGCTGGAGTAAATTTCACAGCATTGCTCAGGAATATTTCTATGTGACACAGCTCGAGAAACCCTTAAATTCACTCAATCAAAACACTGCAATAATGCAAATCAAGACAACAAACATCAATATAAAAGACGGTAGTCTAGAATGTACCTAGTGTTTGAACAACCTTATGCTTATCCCCAATTACACGATATGCCATGAGAAGGTTTTGAACCATAGGTTTGATATTCATCTTAAAAGAAATCTTATTGTGGAATAAGAGATCCTTCAAACCCCATACCAAAAAATTCACAACTTGCAGTAAATTGAAATCTTCTAGATGGAGCTGTAGTGACCTGTCTTCCCCTTGGCCTACAATCATTCACAAGTGAATCAAACAGTTAGGAAAAATTTCAACCCCAACCCTTTCCACACATTTTCAACCAAGATAATTTTACATGTTAATTTCCATGAGATGATAAAATCTAAATGGCTCATCAATTCTCAAGTTGGACCGGGGATTTGTATAATATGATGTCTACGAATCACCTGTATTACATAGTTTTCTTAAAATCTCTCTAAAATAGATGATATGATCATTATATTATGTATATGATTCTCTGTAGCTCTTGATCATGGGAGTAGCAATAATAACATGGAACCTCTGCGACTGCGATAGACATATCCAAATGCTCAAATGTATCCCAGCAACCGAAACTTGTTTCCATTATTTATTAAGTTAGTTACAATATGTGGTAGTTATCATACATGTGCATTGGAACCCTATAATACATAAATCATTAAATGCAACTGCAAATAGATATGTTATTGATATTCAAATTTCAGGCAAGGAATCGTGGAAGAAATAGTTGTATGTCCAGATGCTGAAATTGCTGAAATTTGTCTCGGCACTGGGGAAACTCCAACCGAAAGTTGGTTTCCATTAATTAGTAAGTTGTTTAGAACATGCGGTAATTCTCATGCGTGGTGCATTCCAAAACCTACAACACATAAATGTTATTGCAAACAGTCTATAAACATCAGATGTTATTTATATTCAAATTTCGGGTAGGGAATCATGGAAGAAATAAATGCTAACAGATAGACAAGGATTTCATATTCCAATTGCTGACGAACATACCGATTTTTCTGACAATTCTAGTTAATTTTTATCGATGTCATATAGATAAGAAAGAATCCATGTTCTGTAATAAGATTTTATAAAAAGTTAATATACAAACCTAGATCTGTCACATCATCAAGAACATTGGTCATGGTCTCAGCACAATCAAGCATCAACTTGACTAGATCCTTCTTTTCCTTGATTTCAACTGAGGACATTTCACCATCTCCAATAGCTCTCAAGTATCCCAATCCAAGGACTATGGCATTGAAGGGCACTGTTAAATCCAACATCTTTTATTCACCTTTAAAACATTGGAAAATGATATCCCCGCATCAATACAAACATGCCGATAAATAGTGAAAAGGGGATCCCATATTGATGCAAAGCCTGCAACAAGGCAAAATACACTAAAATTCTAATGTGAATCCAAAAAGATATAAAATTCAAAATTTTCATATGCGAGGGCCAAAAATCTGCACCTAGATCTATACACAGGCATGCCAAGAGGATGACACATTTCAATTTAGTCTTAAGTGCTTGAAACCGTCTTCAATGGAGGCCAATTTAATGATGAAATGGTAATCACAACATATCAATCATATGCCAATGCAATCCAAACCATAAGGAAACCTGTTTCAACTGAATAAAAACAAATGAAAAACATCTCAATGGAAGAACAAATAGATAAAAACAAATTCAATTTAACCCATTTCAATTGAGAGGCAAACAAATAACCCCATTGGTCAATCTAGCCGATTTCAATTTAGGGCAAGCAAATGGTACCCATTCATCAACCAAAATCCATTTCAATTGAAGGCAAACAAATGTCGCCCATTGATCAAACTAAGCCCATTTCAATTTAGGGCAGACAAACAGAATCCATTGATCAAACAAACCCCATCCCAATTGAAATGGTAGGTGAACGGTATACACTAATCAAACAAAATCCATTTCAATTGATGGAAAACAAATGGCACTCGTTGATCAAACAAACCCCATTTCAGACTCATTTTAATACTAAAGACGAATGAGGATTGCGGCAAAGATACCTCTAGGACTACGGCAGTCCTCATTCGTGGATATGAATGAGAGCAAAGATACCTCCAGGACTGCCGCAACAGCTGCAGCTGCGGCCATGACGCTTCTGCGACCTTTTTTCCTTCGCAACTCCCTTCTATAAAGCTCAAAGCTTTTCCATCTTGAGGATCCGATACATTTTCAATGGATTCGACTTCCTTCCGATGGTGTTTACTGCCTTCGGCACTAATTTTAATGTCGTCGCCACGATGCAGGGATGGATCCACAAAATTCAGTCTTCAGTTAATTTGTTTCAGAGGATTTAAATGTATTTTGTAAGTGCTGCACCAATTTTAATGCCCTCGCCAATTGCCACGATGCAGGGATGAAATGCGTAAACTTCAGTCTTCACTTAATTTGTTTCAGATGAATTAAATGTAATTTGTAAGTGCTACAGAAGGAATTGACTATAAATTGAATAAGCATGAGCTCAGCGGGCCGCCACCTCCTGGGCACCAGAATCCAAGAACGATGTCATCATCTTGTTACCCAATCAAATTTTAATAATATATTTTTTTTAATTTTTATTTAATAAATTAAATTTTTAAACTTTATAAAACTTTAGGTTTTGTAAAAATTAGATTAACGTACGGTGGAGACTGATCCTCAACGCAATAACTATATGTTCTACTACGCAGGACATAAAAAACATTAATGTGTTAATTAAAAAGATAGTGGAGTCTTTTTGAAATACTAAAAACATTTATACAATTAATTGTTTTTTAAATTAATGTATTAACTAAAAAGATAATGGAATCCTTTTGGAATACTAAAAACACTTATACAATAAATCTTTAAAAAACATTAATTTTAAATAGAGTTTTTAAAAAATACTAACCTCTTTTTAAAATTTATATATTTTTTAAATATTACATTCTTGATTAATTAAATTAAAACTTTAGTAATATAAAATAAAAATTTATATTATTATTCAAAAATATATTATTATAAAAAATCTAAATATACTTAATTACTATATTGTAAAGTGACTAAAACATTTAAATACCATTGTAAAATAAAAAATTTAATATTTTTAATATTACTAAATAATATCTAATAAATTTTTTATAAAAATTAAAATATAAAAAATGTAATTTTTTATTATTATTATAAGTTTTATATAAAATTTTATTTAAATTAAATTATGGAGTCCCTCATGGATACGCTCCATATCTTCCTAATGCAACGGTTGATCCAATTGCATCTACTATTTATAAGAGGACATTTGCCAATCTTATTTCTTTAAATAATGTTAATTTGATGCAACTCCCACCTTTTTAACCTAGTGACTTTTGGTTAAGCCAACATTTAACTAGGCTCCTAATAAATGGATAATAAAAAAATGGAAAAAATCTTAAGAACCTAAGACAATGGGGCAATAAGACTAATGTTGGGATAATAATAATGCCACTCATGGTCAAACATTACAATAAGAAAAACAAATAAAAAAAGTATACAAATAAGGGGTCAAATGCGTTGTCGAACCAACCCACAAATGCATATTTTCTGTGCATTTTTTATCATTCCAGCAAGGGCATCATTTTCACAAGTTGTCAAAGTATTTCGTGGTGGACATTTGCCAAAAACAAACCGCTAAACGCTAAACAATGTTGGTACAAAGAAGCTAAATGATGTTGGTACAAAGAAGTGGGCGCATTGTTGGATACTGTCACAGAAAAAATCGCGGGCTTCATATTCTTCATTATGCAGCTTAAATATTGTATTTTTGACGATGATAAATCCCCTTCACTTCTGGGCGTGACTGTTGAAGCGTGGAGCTGTTTGCAGGGTGTTCCTTCACAACTTGTGGGCCAAAGAGAAAAGGGGACTCTTGCATCTCAACGTGCTTTCTAACTTTCCTTCCCTCAGAGGATCATAGGGCTCAGCTTCAGAGGCCTTCGTGTGCTTTCCAACTTTCCTTCCCTCAGAGGATCACAGGGCTCAGCTTCAGAGGCCTTCGCGGGATGCTTCAGATGCTTAGAATGATTCTCACATTCACATATTCCACAGTTTTGGGACTTGAACTACAAGGAGAGGTTTTTTTGCCTCGATAATGCTGGGTTGGATCGCCTAAACTTTATGTAACAAGCATGTGTGCAGGTTCTGCCCCAGTAATGCTATGTTGAATCACCTATGAAGAGGGTCGATTTGCTTCAAGAAGGGTTGTGGCATTGTTAGAGACCCCACTCCATGCTATACTGAGGTGATTTCCCACTTGTGAGCTTGTACACTTACTTTGCTAGGCGTGAAATTGTTGATGGGCAGTGGTATTACCTTGGGGGACTGAGTTTTGGTCTGATAGAGGGGTTGTTGGAGCTAGACAAGGAGGAAAACATTCTTCCTGGGTCAATTTTGTATGGTATCAACTTCAAACTGGAAGCTAGGGTTGATTTTCATCAACTAGAACCCATATATTTGAAGCTGGAACCCATTACTTCATTATTGGGCCCACATATTTGTTTGCTCGGTGAGTTGTAGCATCAAATGGGTTGAATCTTCTACTTGGGTTTGTCACCTTGCTTTCTAGGTGTGTGTTGCATTGGAAAACAAAGTTCTAGGGGGTGCAATATCAGTGTATCCACTGTTGTGACTACCATTCTGTTGGCAACTTGTAGACTTGACAGTGGTCTCATAATTAAAGAATATTTGCAAGGGATTGAACTCCAACACAGTGGGGAAAATCTTTATTTCTGCTTCTAGGGGGATACCACCACTCAAATCTACGAGGATAAATCGATTCCAGGCAAGTATTGAAATTATTAAACAATAAATCTATTAGTATAGGTATTGTTGTTCATGTATTTTCAGTCCTCTGTTATACTTGTTTATATGCCAAATCTTTACTCATGAATATTAAGCATTTTTGGAAGTTGAGCATAGAAAGAAACAGAGCCTTCCGACAATTAGAACTAGTGAATCAATATCTTCCTTTTGTAATAGCTCAGACATGCATAGTCATTCTCTTGTTTGTATTAAGAGGTTGAACTGTTCGGGCCGCTTCCCTTTCCTTTTTTTGAAATTAAATACAAAAAGTACCCGTTCTTGTTAAAAAAACATTGTTACAGACTAATATTATAGTAAGGCTCAAGGCCAAAACAATCACCAACAATTCTTCTATTCATCTAACTGCCTTATATAGCTATGCCTTAAGGTGGGAAGACATGTACATGACTCTACTATGATGTTAGATTAACTTCTAGTCATCATTAATGAACCAATTGATGCCTTCTTTATACTTTATCTAGGTGTCCTTGTTCATCTACCATTCTGTCCCTTGATTACTTGGGATCCTACCTACCATTCTAGTTCTTATCTTCTTCCTATGCTAGTGATATTTATTATGCTATGACCTTTCTCCCAAGTAGTTCAACTACTTTCTGACTGTTCTATTGTGCTGGCACCACCATGTTTTCCATTAAAAATGAAGGGCCCAACAATCCCTGACCACACCTATTGACTCACCCTTGAGTCAAATTTGGATTATTTCTCCAAATGAAGGGCCCAATTCTAGGACCGATGCCAAGACTTCGTTATTGAACTAGAAAAACTATTCCAGTTCCTTGGCCCATTTTATAACTAGAAGGTTTAAATCAGTTAGATAAGTGTTAGCTTGGTCATGGTTTGGAACCTACAACATGATTTCTTGGATTCTCTCCCAGTCTATTTCAACAAACAACTATAATTTGTGTAGTGCATGATGGTGTTTTTGTACTATTGGCTAGTACAAAATGAGAGATAAGTGACTAGGAGACTAAAAAAGTTAGTCATCGCTGTCTTTTCAAGGGATAAGTGACTAAAATTGAGCAATTTTAAATAAGCCAACAAAAAACGACTAAGATAAGCGACTAATTTAGTCACAAGATAAAATATATGACTAGATAACAAGTGACTAAAATAAAAATGACTAACATAAATGACTAATTTAGTCAGTGGAATATAAATATGACTACCTAACAATGATTAATGTGAATTAGTCGTTTATGTTAGTCATTTTTAGTTGTATCACACTGAGAATGGAAAATTACAATTTTGATAATGAATTTGTATAATATTTTACTAAATTTTAACAATGCGGATGGATGGAAAAGTCATCAATGGGGAAACAAACCAAAAAGAAAAGAGGAAAGGTACATATAACTGCTAAGTACAAAAAAATAGAAACAAGGAGAAAGGTCCCCATCTATGAGCCAAAAACATGAAAACTACCTGTGAAAAAAAGTAGACCCCGCACCACTCCTCAAAATGAATAAACCCCTCTGAGGCCACAAGACAACTTCTGGATAAAGCGTCTGCATGTGTGTTGAACTCCCTGAAGATATGCATGATAGAGACATCAAGAAAGGCTTTGAGCAGAAGATTAACATGAGCCATCCAAGATGAGAGTTCCATCACCTTTAAAGAGCACAGACCTTTCACCCAATCAAATACAAGTTTAGAGACACCAACAATATGGTGTAAAGAAAGATGTTGAGAATTGGCAAAAAATAGGACATGATAGAGAGCCAATAGCTCTCCTCTCATATTGGTCCCGATCAAAAGCAATTTAACCATACATTAAAGTGACGATCTAGCTCCAAATTAAATAATGAGAGACCCAACACCACAAAAAAAAACCACGTTCCTGAGAAGCCCCGTTGAAAAAGGCCTTGCAACAAGATAAAGGAATAGGAGGAGGCCAAATCCCAAAATCATTTAACATGGGCATGTTGAAGCCTCAACACATTGCTATAATTGTAACTTGTATGTTTTAGTCTCAATTGCCATAGTTTCCTCAATAGGATGGCGGATGGCCTCCCATTGAACCTTGATTTGATCCCATTTTCCCAATGGATAAGACACTAGTCTTCGGTCCACTCATCCATTTTTCTTTTTAAACTTATCACACTGTTTTGCTAAAACTATCTCTTCATTTCACTTTGAATTCCATTTCCTAAGTTCTAGTAAGTCCTATTCTAGGGAAGCCCCCCTTGAGCTGGAGGAGATCTAGCCTAAAGTGTGAAGAGGGTTTGTAAGGTGACATTGGAAATCTCTCTTACTTCCTCCAAGGTCTCACTTGAGCTTTATGACTTTATCTAAAGAAGTGAGGGTTTGTACCAATCTTTTTCTTCCGAAGGATCCTAACAATCTTTTCAAAGGTTCTTTGAACATAAGGGATCATTAATTTATTCTCAAGATAATTAATATACTTCTTTTCTAGTTTCTTTTTAGCCGTGTTGAAGGCCTTCTTTATTTGCCAATATTTGTAGCCCCTATTTCTGAAACTTTTATAAGTTATAATTTATTAATTTCTTGCTCAATATGTTTGTCATCGGAGATTCTTAAGGCCCTAGGAACTAAGGTATTGATCGCGCCTATTTTCTAGGATGGGTGATGATGTGACTCTGATAGCATCTGATTATCCCTAACAATGGCATCTAACTGACCCTAATAGCAACTAAATGACCCTAATTGCATATGATTATCCCTAACAACATTTGAGTGACCCTAATGGAACTTGAGTCACCCTAACAACACGAGGATGATGTTGATGATGCACGATGACAATGATGATGGCATTGATGATGATTGGATTACAAGATGATAACAATGACAATTATGATCACTACATTGATGGCAGTTTGTTAAAGTTTCGACTAGTTCATGTACTTTGCATCATCATGTTAGCTCAAAATTGTCAATTTTACAACCTCCAATATAATTAATTCTCAATATGCATCCATTCATCAAAGTTCTCCTCGCGCCTGAGTTTGGAAAGTTATAAAGTTCCCCTCGGGTCTCTCCCCTGCAAAAAATCACCAATATCCTCCATTTTGAAAAGAAACAAAAATCCTCCATTTTTGTAAAATTCTTTTTAAAATAAGAGTTACCATGCTTCTTATAATATTTAAGTCACTTAAGTCACGACTGTTAGTAGTTTTTTTTACACTATATATTTAATTGACATGAAATTATAAGTGCATGTGTATACTGATCATGACGACGTCCTAGCTACGAGACACCAAATTGATCATCATGATGTACTGTCTACTAGCGTTATTATACCCATCGAAATACCCCATAGCCATAATTTTGTAACAATGTTTATCAATCAAGGTCACTACACCCTAGCTCCCAGAACACCTTCCGTCGAGTGAAGTAAAAAAGGTATACTTCATTTAGCCTTTGTTGTGGATGCTGCTAAGCCAATGTGATAAACAATAGGATCTTCATCTGGATAGGGGCCTATGCCCAAAGGTTCTGGGTCAACATCAATTGGTAGTGGTGTCCTTTATCTAGTGCCTAGTGTCCCTCTCTCTAGGTGTGCATACTTGTGTGTGAGACCAATCCAAAAGTGTTCCGTGTCGGTTCATCCCCTCAATTATATTCACTCAACTCTCCACAATTTGTATATATTTTTCATCATATATATATTAGTATTAGAATATATATATATATATAACATATATTATATAAAGCAAAAACTAAACATTAATATAATAATATAAACACAGATAAATTAAAAACAAAGCAATATAGCCTTTAGTGCATAATCTCAACAAACTCTAATAATATATGTTATTAAAACAAATTTATAATATAATATTGTGAAAAAAAACACAAATTTTATATTATATAAATAAACAAATATTATATATATTATATTAAATAAATAGGAAACCTAGTTCATGATTTGAGGAGGGCCATGAAGATGGTTTTGCTAGGGTTTGAGTTTGTTGCAGGGATTGGATAGGTACTAAAGCTATGGACAGCGTGACTGGCGTGTGTGTAGAACTTCTTGGAGCCAAGTTGATTCTTCGAATCAACCTAGTACCAACCAAGACAAAAAAAAGTGGGAAAAATATTGTTCTACGCTTTACGCTGGGCCGCCTTTGTTTGTGGTTTTTCAGTGGTTTGTCTAGTTTTACTGCAGGACACATCTACCCACCTGGGTGTGCTGGGGTGTTGGCAGAGGTGGGTCTCGTGGAGCTGGGTTTCATACCACTATTCTATCACTACCCACTACTTATTTTCGTCTCGAGGCTATTTTTAGGGGTTTAGTTTTGATCGTTGCAAAATATACCTGGTTGGCTACTCTCACCCTCATTCACTGTTTTTACCTGAGGGTCACATCTACCCATTTGGGTGTGCTTTTCGTGGCTCTGGGTTTCTTTTCATTTTTCTTACAATACCCACTATTTTTTACGGCTCGCGGCTATTTTTAGGGGTTTTGTATTGAACTCTGCAAACTACATCTGGCGGGCCCATTTTTGTTTTCTGCCTGTATGTTCCTCATAGACTTGACATCTGCTTAGGGCTTCCTTTATTTTTTTCTCATTATGACATATCTATCAAAAGATCACTTTACTAGCACTAATGGGGATTGTTGCAGTCGACAGGGGTTGATTTTGGCCTGCGATGGGGGTGAACCTGCTACTATACCTACCCCGGTGCACAACACTCTGAATTCTGGTGAGAAGGGGGTTTTTTCTCAGTTGGCCAGTGACTTTCCTAGACTCTCCTCGTGCCGATCGGGACTACGGGGGATCATGCTCGTAATAGGCGAAAAAATAAAACTATTAAGGCATGGGAAGGTTTACACCAGTTCGTCATTGAAGAAACCTCAAATTTGAACAGGGTACAGATGCTTGCGGGGAGGGGTTTGGTGGGTCGGTTGGAATTCACCTCGGGGTCAAAAGCAGAGATATTGGACTAGGTCCAGAGCCAATGGAATCCCATCCTAGGTCTCATGCTAAGGGTTAACATTATGCCCAACAGATGGATACTCTTCATTTTGTCGGAAGCGAAACACACTGGTACTATACTTGGTTGCAAGTGGAGTTTCAAGGACGGTTCAATTTATTTAAAACGGTGGCATATAGCATTCAACCCTCTACGTGAACATTAGGCTCATAGACATATTTGGATGCTATTCCCGGGGCTCCCCATTGCCCTATGGACTGAAACCATTCCCAGTGGGTTGGCAAACAATTTTGGGACCTTTGTCCTCATTGACAAATGTTCCCTGCATGGGGTCGACAAGCTGTGTGCACGGGTTATGGTATAAATGGACCTAGGCCATGGTCTTCCAGCCGAAGTCGAGATCATTTGGGGGAACATCAAATTTATTTAGAAATTGGATTACTACCGGTTGCCATTCCGGTGCTTTCGATGTAGAAAAACTGGTCATATGATGGCACGTTTCCCTTTGCTGATGAAGATTGAACCTAGGGTTTCTGCACCTGCGACGACGGATTCGTCACCTGTCCACGGACGACTTCCTCTTGATGATACTCTTACTCCAGATTTGGGTCTCCCGGGTAAGTCTGTTTCTCCACTTATTACACCCTATAAAGATGTATCTTTTGATGAACTCAATTTCATTATGAATGAAGAAATTTCCCTTGATCGACGCATCTCTAAGGGTTGGGTGAAACTTTGCTTAGGTACTGCTTTTGATTTAGCTGATAGCCCGCAGATTGGTACTTGTAACCACGGGGTTGAGACCCAATCATGTGATATTTTCCAATTTACGGTGTTACCGGATGCCTCTTTACCTTGCGCATTGGAACACAAAGATACCGTTACCTTGCCCTGTAATCTGACTCCTTCCCCGATTGTTGGGCATCCTGACAAACTTTCGGCCATGCCTTCGTCGGATGGGGTTTCGCTGACATACCCTATTTCTTCTGCACCCCCGATTAATCCATCTAGCATTGATTTGTTAGCGTCCAAACCTGTTGGTCCTTTAAGCCTTTTGCCTAGCTCGGCCTCACCGAACATTGGAACCTCAGCCTCTCAAATTAACCTAGGATCTATATCATCGGGTCTGGGGGATGGTGGGATTGGGACTTTGGATGGGGATGTACCTTTCACTCCTCTGACAATTGACTCTAAAAACCCATCAAACAAGCCCCACATACAACCTATCATTAGATTCAGCAATGTCACGGTTCGGAAGGGGAGAAAGAAGGTGGTGAATGAGGAGCAGGAGGTGGGGGATTATTTCATACCCTTATCTGTCAGATTAGTGGATGGTCAGGGGACTCGGGAGGGTATTTCTACTGATGGATCTGTTGAGGCACTTAGAGTAGGCATGCCTCGGTTGGAGGGTCCTTAATGTCTCTGATCTCTTTAAATATTCGGGGTATGGGGAGGGCTTCTTGGACTAGGGCCCTAACCCATATAATAAGAGATACTAGTCCTGCTCTGATTTTATTACAGGAAACCATGTCCCTTGGCCATACTGCTATTAGGAAGATGTCCTTGATACTTGCGGGTTGGGAATTTTCTGCAACTGATGCCCTCGGACTCTCAGGGGGATTACTAGTGGGATGGAACCCTAATTTTTTTATTTTTATTTTAGGGCTTTCAAGACTAATTGGGGCATATTACTTGAGGGCTACTATACCGTAACAAACTTCCCTTTCACGATACTAAATCTCTACGGTCCATACAAAGATTGTGCCCCATTCTGGACTGCACTGTGTAATTTTGGGATTCTGAGTAATAAACATCTCATCATTGCTGGGGATATGAACTTCACTGGAGGTGCTGGGGAAATATGGGGTGCTCATGCTAGGTTAGATGAGCTATCAAGTTTTTTAATTCTCTTTTGGACACTTGTAACTTGGTGGATGTTGCCCAAGGTGCACTCCGACCAACTTGGACCAATGGCCGAGATGGTAGTGAGGGCATACACAAAAGATTGGATCGCTTTCTGGTTAAAGCTGAGCTATTAAGTAGTTGGGGAAGGCACAGATCATGGATCGGTGAAATGAAGTTTTCGGATCATTGGCCTATTCACTTTCAATTTGATGATACCATGAACAAAATTAAATATCCATTCAAGTTCAATAGTTCTTGGCTGAGGAATGAGGATTTTTGTGCTATGATTCGGGATTTCTGGACTAATGATGCTAAGGATCCTGCAATGAATCCTATGGACTCATTTGTGGATAGAATACGGATACTAAAAGGTATTGTATTAATGTGGATCAAGAGAAGACAGGAAGAGGACCGCTGTGCCATCAAGATGCTGGAAAATCAGTTACAGGTTATGGCACAGTTAAACTTAATGGATGATTGTGAGGTGGAAATTGGCAAAAGAATCAAGGAACTGGAAATTAAAAAGGAGGAATTGCTTACTCAGGAAGAATTAAAATGGAGGCTAAAGAGTCGGGCATTATGGATTGAAGCGAGTGATAGGAATACAAAGTTTTTTCATGCTTTTGCTACCCACAAAAAAAAAAAAAAAAAAACAACAATAATATTTGGGAGCTACAGGATCCTGCAGGGAACTCTATCTCGGGTACGGATGATCTGTTATTCATTGCTAAAGACCACTTCAACTTTGCATATAGTAATCCTGGCAACCTCTATTTAATTGACCAATTGCGGGTGGCCAGACACTATCCAATTATGGTGGATGAGGATCATGCTGATGAACTGACTAAAGAAGTCACACTTCGGGAAATTGAAATGATTCTGAAAGGATTTTCTAAGGACAAAAGTCTTGGCCCAGATGGGTGGACAGTTGAACTATTTCTGGCTTTTTTTGATGTCATGGGGCATGATATTTTGGAAATGGTGGAATTCTCTAGGGTGGAGGGATACATATCCAATAGCTTAAATTCTACATTTCTCACCTTAATCCCAAAAGTTGGCAAGCCAAACTCTTTTGGAGACTTCAGGCCTGTAACTCTTTGTAACTTAACTTACAAAATTATTTCAAAGATTATTGCTATAAGGCTCAAACCAATGTTATCACAGCATATCTCTAGGGAACAGTTTGGTTTTCTACAAGACAGACAGATCTTGGATGCCATAGGCATCACTCAGGAGGTTATACACACTATTAAGTCAAGGAGGAAGGTTGCATTGTTGATGAAGATTGATTTCGAAAAGGCATATGATAGGATTGATTGGGATTTTCTGTGTGTTAACACCCAAAAAGTGCTCACTAGCTCATTTCCTTATTCACATGACCCATTTGTCCACTTTTTCACCATTTGAGCCTCTAAAGCCACCAAAAGGTCACCAAAAGACCTTAATACACCCCATTTTCCACTCAAAATGAATATTTTTCCTAAAAAACCCTAAAAAAGGGTCCAGAATTCCCAAAAATATTAAAAAGGGAATAAAAATATTAAAAATATTCAAAAAAGGAAAAATGAGGGAAAAGGTACCTAAACCATGTTGGTCAATACCATTGGTTTCCTCAAAACCATAATGGTATTCCCCACCACCAAAAACTATAAAAAAGTGGCAGGGGCTCCTCACTTTCCATCCATCCATTATCCTATCCTCATGCTGTCAAAATCTCCCATGAGCTTTTGACCATTGTAGCTATCTTGGAGAAGGGGACCTTTGGAGCTTGGAGCTACTCACCTTGGAAATTGCTAAACTATCTTCACCACTTGGAGGTATTACCATTGCAAGCACTTGCTTGCCCCTATTCTTAATACAAAATCGTTTTTTACATATTGTCAATTGTTTTTTCTTTTCATAATATTTCCATTGTTTGCTTGTTTATTTCACATAGATCCATGATTAATATAGTTTAGATTAGTTTGTTATTTATTTCTATTGGAACTGCTGCTACTAGTTAGCAGGTGCCCATTGCACTAAGTTGGAGGACACATACCTTCAATACCTAGCATATCCTTAGGGGCTACTGGACCACTACATAATGCCACCATGCATAGTTATGTCCCAGTCACTACGCCACACCCATCTGCTAGTTTACCTTACATGGCAAGTCTGAACTTACCAGAATTAACCAGGCTAACCAATGATCCTATCCGGCACAACCCTACATGGCCACCCATGCCTACGAAGCTCCCCTCGGACATACCCAAGTTTGAAGGAAAACCTGGGGAGGACCCTCAAAACCACATAATGTCTTTTCACCTATGGTGTTCATCTAACTCCATAATGGATGACTCCATTCGTCTTAGACTATTGCAACGAACGTTCACTGGCTCTGCAGCCAAGTGGTACATCGAACAACCACATGGGACCCACCATACTTTTACGTCTCTCGCCTCCACTTTCCTTCATTTTTTTTAGCTACCTGTACGTTATGATGCAGGAGTTGAAATACTGTTGTCTTGCAGACAAAACACAGCTACCCATATCACGGACCACATCCACGAGTGGCGCAAGCGTCATAGCCTCTGTAAGATTAAACTGGATGACCGTATATTTTTGGACAGGTTTCTTAAATCACTCCTACCCCTCATAGCAAAAGATGTAGCCTCCGAACGACCCCAGTCAAAGGAAGAAGCTATCCTAAAACTTCAGCAATTCGACCTAATTTACACCCAATCAGGCTATCTCTACACAATCATACCAGACGCCCCACGAAGTGATTCTTCACGCGGTGACGCACCGGGGCATCACATGCCGCCGATGGTATTATTGGCCAGGTCACACCACAAATTAAACCTTTTAGCATGGTGAGCACCATAAATGCCCCAGACCTCTCTAGGGCTACATCTAATTCTGGAGCGACAACTTCCTATGCTCCAACGAATCAGACTCATCACATTCATGGACCCTCTTGTCCACAACATTGCTATGGGCAAGCGCCATCGGCATATGTACCACCCACATACTATAGCCAACCGGATACCCAGAACCCAATTCAGTTCCAGCCACAACCAGTGTATTACCCACAGCAAGCTACAACAGCTACCCAACACCTCCAATAGCTCAGGGTTACCAACAACCCCAGCAGGTAACTGGACCACCTCCAGCCCCACCAGCTTATTATCCACCGCAACCTGCTCCCGCACCTGCAACAAACCAAAATACTCTCGTTGCTCAAGGGCAAGTGTACACACAACACAATCAACCCCAACATCAAAACAACCAACGCAACCAAGGTGGAAAACAAAACCGTGGAAGAGGACGTAACCGCGGCAACAATCAAAAGCATAATCAAGGTCCACCACCTCCCAATCCCCCAAATAACAACAATGCTGCTCCTCCCAACCAGAATTCGGATCGTCATCCCAGGCAGCCCAAAAACAATAACCTCAGAACAAACCATCCTTGTTCTATTTGCGGGGTCTATGGCCATTACACACATGCTTTCCCACATTTGGAGCGAGATCGACAACTCTGGACTGACGATGCCCATCGTCAAGGGCAAGCGGCTCCTCAGGCACCACCCAACCCTCCACCACCTCAACATCAACCTTTGGTGTTGCAAAATCCCTTTCCAAACCAAGGCGTAGTGAACACTCAGCCGTTAGCTCCCCCTCAAGGCAACGTGCCACCACAACAACAAATCACTTATGCCGCTCCTGATCAACCCATGTTCGATTCAGATACCCACCACTTGTTAATGATGTCATCCGCAGATGCCAACCTCCAAACCCGCCGAAACCAATATGGCTCCACCCCTGAAGCCCCTCCCGCCGACAAGAACACTAACGTTCATCCCACAGATCAGACGTTACGTATACCTCCGGCTCCACTCGATGGCGCTTCTAAAGCACCTCGATTCCCACTTCATCGCATCAACAATAATCCCAATGCTCGTGCTGTGTCGAATTACAGCATTGTAGATGACTTAGCCCAGTCTCCCACAGCCATGTCTGCTTAAGAAGTCTTAAAAAAATGTCCTTCACAGCGCAAGACTTTGCTCTCTGCCATTGGCGCTATTGACCCCAATGATTCACAACTGATGGCATTCGATTCGGACCAATCCGAACCATGCCTACTTTCCACTTTAGCATTCCAAGTTTCTGTTTCCGTTCGGAATCTTGTCATCCATCGGTGAATTATCGATGAAGGTGCCTCTACATGCATTATGTCCACATTCGTTTGGCAGAAGTTGGGATCCCCTACTCTCCAGCAGTCCACCACCGCGTTGCGAGCCTACGACGGTCGGTCAGCTCAACCCCAAGGTCTGTTAACTAATGTCCCCATCCAGCTGGCTGGTAAAACCGTGCTCATTGACATAGAGGTCATCAATGCCCAACTAGATTATAACCTCTTACTTGGTCGCAGCTACATGTATGCCATGCGGGCTGTTGCCTCATCCGTTTTTCGTACCATGATGTTCCCTCATGACGGACGCGTGGTCAAGGTCGACCAACTCACCTATTACGATCCCAAGGCCCCCGCGGCACCTGAAAATGTTCTCCCTATGGTTGAACAACCTGTTTGTGGTGCAACTACCTCATTTGTTTCCTCCGTGGGACCCGGACTTTACTCCGACGCACTGATGACTTCTACATTCCAATCCATTCCACCACCGTCACCGGAGACCCACGTCGCTGACCTCTGTACTCTTTCACACAATACACAAACACCCAACAATCAACCATCCTTGTTACCTAAGCCACCATTGGTCCATAGTCACATTGGTGTTACACCCATCCACACAATCCCCTTTCTATTTCCTCCCTCAGGCGTAGTAAGCGCTTCGGTTATGGCTACCCTTAGTCTCCCCGGGTTAAGATTGGGATTACCCGTGTGGTATATTTCGCCTCTCGTTTCCCTGCCGACACCGAATGTCGTCCTGTAACCGGTGCAACCCATTGTCACTACTACTCAACCACCTCCCGGTGTCACTACCCCTTCATCTTCTACGAATCCCCCTCCCCTTATCAATCCCACTGGGGGCAGAGGCCCACAACCATACACAGCGGTACCTCCTCCCAAAGCAGTTAAACCTCCCCCCGTGTTTCGTGCTCCTCCTAAATGCTCGTTGTGTGATGAGTTAGGCCATCCGACTCACCAATGTCCACAATTACCTGCATTACAGGAACACATGCAAATGCTTGACGACAACCCCAACATCCCGGTTGTCGAACTAGATCCAAACCCTAAGCCTCGTGATAAATCGCTGTGTACCAACCACCCGTGTGCCATATGCGGTATTTACGGCCACTACTCACATCACTGTCCCAATCTCCCAGACTACAGAGCAGCTCTCTATGAGATGAGTAATTTTGACCTTGAGACGGCACCCCCCACAATTGAGGAGATCTACCCTCCCGTAGCATCCCCATCCAGATAGATTAACACCATCTACATGATTTCGACAACATACAAACCAGACCCCGTCGATTTATGGTCGGATTACTTCCATAGTGATGAGCAAATTTTAGAGGCTCTTACTGCCCCTGATTACCCCTGGGAAGACATGCACCATCGTTCATACTTCCTCCCAAAAGAGTCCTCCTCCACCAGAGCTACCCAGTTTGCGGTCGAGTCCAAATATTTCCTCCCCACCAAAGTCGATTGGTTTAAGGATCCTATTCCTGCCCCTGATGCCTTTGAGGAAGGGAACATGCCAAACATTTCCCCTATTATCCAAATCGACATTTCCACCACACCTGGAAAACCTGAGCTCATCTCCCTAGGTGCATCTTGCACCCAAGCGGAAACTCAGGCATATAAGAAACTCTTCCAAGAGTTTCGTGATGTCTTCGCCTGGTCTTACACCGAGATGCCTGGCCTCGATCCCAAAATTGTGGAACATCACGTCGACACTTGGCCCAATGTGACTCCTGTCCGACAAAAACAACGACCCATTCACCCGTCCAAACTCCCAGCCGTTAAAGCTGAGATTGAAAAACTTCAAAAAGCAGGATTTATATATCCTATTGCCTACACCACCTGGGTTTCAAACCCAGTACCAGTAAACAAAAAAGTGGGCACTATCCGCGTTTGTACTGATTTCCGAGACCTCAATCTCGTTTGTCCCAAGGACAACTTCCCCACACCTTTCATTGACCAACTAATTGATGAATGCGCAGGACACGAGGTCCTTTCTTTTATGGATGGTTTCTCCGGATACAACCAAATAAAAATTCGTAAAGAAGATCAATATAAGATGGCTTTCACCACCCCATGGGGCACCTTCGCCTATTGCGTCATGCCTTTTGGCCTCAAGAATGCTGGAGCCACCTTCCAACGCGCCATGACCTATTGCTTCCACGATCTCCACAAGATCATAAAAGTTTACCTGGACGACCTCACTGCTCGATCCAAAAAGCGATCTGACCATTTAGACGACCTTCGATAAGTTTTCATGCATTGTCAGAAATACAACATCCGCTTGAACCCCCTCAAGTGTGTCTTTTGCGTTACATCAGGTCGCCTACTGGGGTTTGTTATCTCAGAAAAAGGAATCACTGTAGACCCCTTAAAAGTCCAAGCCATTCTAGAATTACCGTCACCCCGCACATTAAGACAACTACAAAGCCTACAAGGGAGGTCCAACTTCCTCCGCCGCTTTGTCCCTGACTATGCCACAACGGTCCACGGTTTCCTACGACTATTACGTCTGCATACCCGTTTCATATGGGACCAACAAGCAGAGACAGCTTTCACCGACTTAAAGAAAGCACTCACAAATGCCCCGTTGATTTCTCCTCCAGATTTCACCAAAGATTTCATCCTCTATGTTTCAGCATCCGAACATGCTGTATCCGGAGTCCTTGTACAGGAAGATGACGCTCGCCAAGAGCATGTCATCTACTATGTGAGCCAGACCTTGTTCGGCCCACCCCTCCGATACCCACATGAAGAAAAGAAGGCCCTCGCCGTCGTTTTTTCAGTACAAAAGCTGAGACATTATATTCTCCTAAGCCACACCATAGTCGTAGCTAATTCCAATCCTATGGTTTACCTCTTGACGCGTCGCCTTCTTCAAGGCCGCGTAGCTAAATGGGTGATTATCTTACAAGAGTACGACCTTACTTTCAAGACCCCCAAGAGCACCAAAGCCCTCACGCTTTCCCATCTCATCACTGACCTCCCGTCCTCTTCGTCATCACCCGCTATCCAAACGGATTTGATTAATGATCACATCTTCATCATTTCGTCCGACAACCCATGGTACGGTGACATCTTAATTTACCTCCGCACACAAAAATTTCGACCCCACATCGATCGTGACGGACGCCGTCGTATATGACACCACGCTCCCCGATACCTCTTGTTAGGGGATATACTTTATCGATGCGATGTTGCTTATCCCATAGTGAGGCAGAACAGGTCCTTAATGATTGCCACAGCGGTGCCTGCGGAGGCCATTTCTCCGGCATGGCCACCACCCAAAAGATCATTCGCGCAGGTTACTTTTGGCCGTCATTATTTACTGATTGCATCACCGCAGTCAAACACTGTCAAAACTGCCAACTTTTTGCCCCCAAAGCAAGAACCCCACCCGCCCCCCTTCATCCAGTCGTCACTGCCAGACCATTCTGCAAATGGGCCATCGACTTCCTCGATTGCAATCCCACGTCAGCCCACGGTCACAAACACATTATTGTGGCCGTAGATTATTTCACCAAGTGGGCGGAGGCCATGCCAACTTACAATTGCAAGGCCGACACCGCAGTACGGTTTTTTCTCAACCATGTTATCGCTCGCTTTGGAGTACCAAAGCAACTCGTCTCAGACCACGGCTCTCACTTCGAAGACGCCGTCTGGAGAGAACTATCAACCTTATTGAAATTTGAACACCATTTCTCCTCTGCTTACTACCCCCAAGGAAACGGCCAAGTCGAAGCAATCAACAAAATTTTGAAAACCATCCTCCAGCGCACTGTAGACAAACACAAATCAAATTGGCACCACATGCTCTTCCTGGCACTATGGGCATACCGCACATCAACTAAAACCGCCACGGGTTTTACCCCTTTCCACTTAGTTCACGGTGTCGAATCCGTCCTCCCCATTGAGTGCCAGATTCCAACCCTACATATGGCCGTTGAACTCCTACCGGACACTGCCCCAATTGAGCAACGCTTACTACTCCTGGAGCAGGCCGATGAAGATCGGCGCACAGCCCTCCAAACCATGGAAGCAGCCAAGAACCGATCCAAATTAAATTATGATAAACATGTCCACCCAAGAAATTTTTCTGAAGGGGACCTTGTCCTCGCCTACGATCAGGCTCATGACAAAACCAGGAAAGGAAAGTTTGTGTCCATGTGGCAAGGCCCATATATTATACACACTTGCCTCGGACAGGGGGCATACATTCTGACCGATTCAGAAGGCAACCCCCTCCGCAACCCACGCAACGGGTTGTACCTCAAGCGATTTTACCCATAGTAAACCGGATGGACACCACCGTCCATTACTGAACTTCATGACAGTTCTTTCCTTTTCCTGTTTTCACCAGGTCCATTTTTTGACCATTTTTTACACACCGTCGTTGCCTTGGTTTGCGTGCCACATCGGCCTTCGTCCGTTTTCGACATGTCTTATATCGCCGGATTCAGTTTTCCGCGCTCGTGATGATGCTTGAGATCATTTCTCGCTCTCACGCCCATATTTTTTGGGCATTTTTTCCATGCCCCCCCGTCACCTCGGTTTACGTGCCACATCGGCCGTTCTCCACTCTTGATGAATCTTATATTGTCGGATTCAGTTTTTCGTGCTCGTGATGATGCTTGAGATCATTTCTCACTCTCACCCCATAATTTTCTGGGTATTGTTTCAAAATGCCACCCATCACCTCGGTTTGCGTGCCACATTGGCCGTTGCCCCTTTTTGACAATCTTTATGTCATCGGATTCAGTTTTCCGCACTCATGATGATGCTTGAGACCTTTTCTCGCTCTCAACAATCCCTTTTTGTTCGGTATAATTTTATCCCTTTTTCGGGTCGAGCAATCCCTTTTACGAAAAAGGCAGTTAGGGAGTTTCTGTTAAGCTCTTTTATGACTCATAAAACAATGAAAAGATCGCCGAGCAACCTTGCTTCCTTTCATGCTCGCTAAACGTATCTGAAAGGGCGTCTACCTGGTATAAGTTTACCCCTTTTCCGGACCTTATAGACTAATTACGAAAAAGGAATACTCTAGTTACATCAACTAGAAGAGTTCTCCATTTGCATCATTTTATGCTTTTTCGGGCCTTGGAGACTAACTTATGAAAAAGAACACCAATGGAGTCCTCTTACCGCTTTCAGACTCTCTAAACATGAAATCGACCACGAGCAATCACCATCCTGGGCTCGTAAAACCCACAGGACAGTACCATTTCAGAGCACACTTTTATCCCTTCTTGGAGCTCATTAAAAATACGAAGAAGGACCCAATGGTGCTTCTTGGTGCCACACAGATCATGTCTACTCATATGGCAGCTTCCCCATTTTGGTCGCCTTTGTTAAGAATATTCTGCAGTACGTCACCCTGAAAATCCCTCGACAACACCCATCAGCTTGACCCCCCTAGAGTCAATACATATCCTTCAGTCCCTAAAAGCTATGATAACCACACATACAAGTCAGTTCCCTACACTGCCAGGTCAACCATGTCATCATGCTCTAAACAAAGGAAGTTTGAGTCTACCCACTATATGACCCAGTTACTTCCCATCCCCACAAGTATGTCAGTCCTACCATCAGTACTACCACACTTCAGTTCTACACCTCGCGCTCCTATCAAGGAAACATCATTGCCTTGTTAGTTGCTGGTCTCCCTCTGTCGACGACAACCAAATTTATTGCAGAGGATAGACCTAGAGGTCCCTGTGTCTTGGACTCATCACCATTTGCGATGAGTGCCTACGAATCATTTCGAGAGGAGTCCTTAGTGCCTCTCCAAATGGTTGTTTCTCACATGCTCGACTTCAACACCTTGATCGCATCGTGGAGACTCGCACAGGGTATTGGTCCTTTCAGTTATTAGTCGAAGACCCCGGATACCACCTGACTCTTCCACATTTGAGAGTCTACTTATGGAAACAACCAGTTACTTTTTTTCTATAGATATCCGGGTTGCGCATGGCGATAGTATTCAGATGTACTCCAGTTTTATACTCCCTCGAGTATACAGTTACATATACTTCCCAGAGATGGCTCACAGTCATTGAATCCCTACAGATGTTGGACACCTTCAGTTTCAGCAGTTCATCAACCCTTCTGAGACCTTATTCAGAACGGTTGTTGCTTTATTCCAGTGTATCAGTCATGTTATGATCATGAGTACATCCCAAAATGATGTCCCCTTTGGACCATTATGATGTACCAGCAGATTTTTTATGTATTTTTCAGGTCCCCCTTCTTGGGACTAATTGTTATGTCTTGATACGAGCATGGGTATGCCCGCCTCGTCCATTATCAGAGATTATTCCTCATTCATATTGAGGCCATGTAATATTGTTTATTTTTGCAGCTTACAAGGGCCGTGGATCCAGTCTCCAATCGGTCTCTTCCCCTCCCCAAACCCCCCCAAAAAAAAAAAAAAAAAAAAAAAACTATGATGTCTATCGGCCATACGATGAGCTCCTGCCCTCACACATCAGGGGGCAATCTGTTAACACCCCAAAAGTGCTCACTAGCTCATTTCCTTATTCACATGACCCATTTGTCCACTTTTTCACCATTTGAGCCTCTAAAGCCACCAAAAGGTCACCAAAAGACCTTAATACACCCCTTTTTCCACTCAAAATGAATATTTTTCCTAAAAAAGCATAAAAAACCCTCAAAAAGGGTCCAGAATTCCCAAAAATATTAAAAAGGGAATAAAAATATTCAAAATATTCAAAAAATGAAAAAGGAGGGAAAAGGTACCTAAACCATGTTGGTCAATACCATTGGTTTCCTCAAAACCATAATGGTATTCCCCACCACCAAAAACTATAAAAAGGTGGTAGGGGCTCCTCACTTTCCATCCATCCATTATCCCATCCTCATGCTATCAAAATCTCCCATGAGCTTTTGACCACTGTAGCTATCTTGGAGAAGGGACCTTTGAAGCTTGGAGCTACTCACCTTGGAAGTTGCTCAACTATCTTCACCACTTGGAGGTATTACCATTGCAAGCACTTGCTTGCCCCTATTCTTAATACAAAATCGTTTTTTACATATTGTCAATTGTTTTTGCTTTTCATAATATTTCCATTGTTTGCTTGTTTATTTCACATAGATCCATGATTAATATAGTTTAGATTAGTTTGTTATTTATTTCTATTGAAACTGCTGCTACTAGTTAGCAGGTGCCCATTGCACTAAGCTTGGTTGCAAAACCAAGCCAACACTGTGTCTAATTCTTATTCAAGTTGGTATCCCCCCATTGATGCAACGTTGGATTTTGGCATGTGTTACTTTAGCAAATATATCGGTATTGGTTAATGGGGCACCTTCTGAATTTTTCAAAATTTCAGGAGGTGTGAGGCAGGGTTGTCCTTTGTCACCACTTATTTTCCTTCTGATCATTGAAGGCCTCAGCAGATTGATCAAGAATGCTAAAGCTAAGGGGGATATCAAAGGTATTGTCTTCTCTGATGAATTGTCACATACCCACTCCTTGTTTGTTGATGATGTATTATTAACAGGATCAGATTCTATAGCTGAGTGGAAATTGTATAGTCAGCTCATCAATGAATTTTGTCATGCTTCTGGTATGTTGGTCAATCATAGGAATTCCAACATTTATCATTTTGGGATTGCTGAACACAAACTAGAAATTCTCAGAAGAATTGTGCCTTATCAGTTCTGCCAATTGGAATTGGGGTTTAAATATCTGGGCTATTTTCTTAAGCCTTGTAATTATAGGAGGAATGACTGGTTATGGCTAGTTGAGAAGGTTGAAAAAAAGATAAACCATTGGAATTATAGGTTGTTGTCGGTTGGTGGAAGGCTTACATTGATCAAATCCGTACTTACAGGTATACCTGTGTACTGGTTTTCACTATTGCAGGTTCCTTGTTCTATTATTAACTGTATTAGGAAGTTATTCTTCAACTTTCTTTGGTCGGGGGGGCAATCTAACAGTTCATTGGTTATGGCCCGATGGGAACATATTGCTAGACTTGAAAGTGGGGGAGGTTGGGGCATAAGGAATATGTCTTTATTCAGCTGTGCACTTAGGATGAAAAGCTTATGGAGAGGTCTTTTCGAGCCTACCCTATGGACTAAGCTGATCATGGTTAAGTACATCAAGATGGATGAGTTTCAGTGGATCCGTTATCCAGTCAAAAAAATCAATGGTGCATCATCGATCTGGAATGGGTTTATCAAGGTATACAATTTGTTGGCAAGTGACTTGACTTGGAAGGTTGGTAATGGTAGAAATATTTTGGTTTGGATTGACCCAATCATGGGATTGGAGGAAGATTATATTCTCACTGATGAAATTATAAAAAATTTACATAGGTTTGGTTATGCCACACTCAACAAGATCAAAAGAGTGAATTATAGATCTTCACACTCACATTGGATTTCTGTTATGGAATTGAGATTGGAGGGGAATGAAGCAGTTGAATGGAAACACTACATTGACAAACTAAACTCTGTTGGATGCAGACTTATTGGTGAGAATGACAACATCATTTGGGCTAATAATAATGCTACAGGAAATGTTACTGCAAATTTGGCTTACAAAGCACTTGTCTCTCATAAGGGTATGTATCCTGCTCATTGGTGGTATAAGGCTATCTGGAAATGGAAAATTCCGGTGAAGATTCAGTGTTTCATGTGGCATGCTTTACAGGGTAGTTTGAAGACATGGGAAAATTTGATGAAAAGGGGATGGGCTGGCCCAAGTATGTGCTATCTATGTAAAAATAATAGTGAAACCATTAGTAGACTGTGTCTTCACAAGAACACTATGGCAGATGGTTTTATCACACTTCCAGTTGGGACAGACCTAGGATGTGGATAAATTTGTGACTAATGTTTATAATTGGCAGAAGGTTTGTAGAAATTTACCACATCTCCCAGCATTGATCTCCTGGCATATTTTGAGGGTCAGGAATTTGGCAATTTTTGAGGATAGAGAACTCAGTTTATATTTCTCTTTCAACAGTATTTTGACTTCTATCAAAGACTTCAATACCAATGCTGGACAGAAACTTAAAAGACAACTTGGCACGTTTATCATTCCTTATCATAAACCGGTGGGTTTTTTTTATGGCTCGGCCATTGATGGAGATTGTGTTGTTGGTGGTGTGATCTACATCAACAAAGATCACCACATAAAGCTTATGATGAATTGTGGTCATGGAACATATACTAGAGCCGAGCTACTTGGGTTATGGTGTATTATCACTGTTGCTGCCATCATGGGTCTACAGGAGCTGATTGTGTTTGGGGACTCCAGGGTGACGATTAAATGGGCAACCAAAGATTATAATCTCAACATCTTATCTTTACATCAGTGGTGTCGCAGGATTCGAGACAAAATACAACTCTTCAATGACATTACTTTTGAACACATCTACCAGCAATTTAACCAAACTGTTGATTCTCTCTCAAAAGATGCTCATGGAGGCGATGAGGGTATTGTTCACTAGACAGCATACATAGAAGATCAAGTCTGTGAGGAGGGTAGGGAAAATCTGTTTGAACAGTACTAATTGGAATGAACATATAGTTAATATGGGCTATTTTTATTATGATAATCATTGGAGAGCCATCATAGTTTTCTTTTGTTTTTTTTGTATGAGAACTCTTGGAACTTCTCCAGAACATAAGTCTGGTTTTGACTTAGAATTTTTTGTACTATTTGATTCAAATTAATGAATACCAGTAGTACTTCTTTTTTCCACCGAAAAAAAATTATATTAAATAAATAAATAAATAATAAAAAATAACATTATTATGTATTATATATTATATATTAAAAATAAATATATTATTTTATATAATTTAAAAAAAACAAATAATACACAAAACAAACACCTATGGCACAAAGTATTCTTACCTCCCGACCTCCTAGGAATACCTCCCGCTATTTTTTTGGTGATTTAGAAGATGCCCATCGTCTTTGACAGAATTTGGGAGTGAAATGTGTTAATTTGGAGAGCTCTAGGTAGCTAATTTTTGGTGATTTAGCTAATTTTTGGTGATTTAGAAGATGCGCCTCGTGTTGGAATTTGGGAACTAAATGTGTTTATTAAGACGGAATTTGGGAACTAAATGTGTTTATTTGGAAGAGGACATGCTAGAAAAGAGCTCTGCAATGAAACATTTCTCTGTATGATCAAATGGGGGTATTATGCTAGATAAGTTTAGTTTCCCTACGATTCTTGGTATTTGCATAGATTGGCCACAGGGAAGGATATTCAGGAACATATTGTCAGATGTGGGAGGGATTGAGGTAAACGCCCATCTAGATATATCCATAGATCAATGTATGGAAAATGTGGGTGTGTGAAGGATGCTTGTGACATGTTTGACAAAATATCTCAGAGGGAGGGATGTTGTTGTGTGGAATGACATGATTGCAGGGCTACGCTCAGAGTGGTTTTCTCGTTGAGTCCTTGGAAGTATTTATGGACCGATCCTGTCTTCCAAGCAAGGTTATAGAATTGGTATCCATTTGGGGTTTCAAAATTGGTCTTTGATCGGTGGTATAGCATGCCCAATTTGAGGGAACAGGGGAGATCACGATATGCTGGGGTTGTCCTTCTTTGAGTCTGGCATTGCTTAAAGATTGATGTCCCAAGTTTCCCCTCTCTTTGAAGCAGCTGTAGCCCACCATGGATGATGAGAAGAAGTGAAATTTCTAGGTTGAGTGGTTTGATTAGTATGGTATATCTTTGGGCTTCAACCCTGGATAAATTTTTCCAATGCAGACTGAGTCTAGTTCGTCAATGTAGAAGGGAGAGGGATGTCAGGATCAGGACACCTATAATCCTTCCAACCGGATGCTCATGGATAATGGAAAGACGAGAAGCTGCGCTTTTCATGATGGCCATGCTGAGATCAATTCCAATCTGATATTCGATGCCAGAAAAGACATTCAGAATGTGGACTTCAAGGTTGAGCAACTAGACCGTCGAATCTCTTCCTTGGTGGCCTATTTTGGCAGCCCGAAGTTTCATCAACGGGTTAGTTGTACCTGCCACCAAAACTCTATTGCAATTGGTGCGTCCATCCCACTGAATTATTGTGCTCTTGATGGAGATTCTGATGAAGAGCATCCATATTTGCACCCAGGTTTGAACTAGCAGTTCTCTTGTGATGTTTTTATGCTTAGCATTTTGTCTAGGTTCTATATTTACACGATGTGGAATATTAGCAATAGGCAGTATCATAACAATGCTCAGGTTTTTTACAAGTATCGGTGTTGGTATAGTCTATATCAGGCTTTCTATAAAGCCCTATGGGAAGGATTCTATAAAACAGTTCTCAAGTCTTTGCTTTTAGTCCAGTTTTGGAGCTCGGGTGATCTGAACTGTTCAATAGCTCAGAACTCTGTCATGCTGTAAATTTCTTATTTTGCTAAATTAATATGATGTGACTTCTTACTTAAAAAATAATAACACCTGCATTTTTTTCTACCACCCTGCACTTAGTTACTCAAAACGCAACAAATAAAGTGTTGTTGTCCCCATTCACACATCCACTCATATAGCTCCAAGGCATTACACATTTTTAAATGAAATAAACTACCAATGTTGTGCATACAAGGAGATAGAATAGTAACTAAGTGCCCCCTCGATTCTCTTTAACAGTCAACCAATGAAACATATTTAAAGGCATCCTTATCAGTCTTTGTTTGCTGAATTCTGGTGGGCTTTAGCCTTTTCTAACAATCAACGAATGAAACAGATTTAAAGATATCATTTTCAGTCTGGTGTGCTTTAGCCTTTTCTAATTTATATTAATTTGATCAATTTTGGGATCAACAATATCCTATTTCCAATTGAAAGAGCCGCTGATATTGTTGAATTCTCCCAATAAAATGATATCCCCAAGTCCATATCAGATATTAGAATATAGATCCTGAAAGGGGTGCTTATCCATTTGGTCAACAAAATCATTGTAACACCACTGTAATGAATTGTCATAATCTCCTACAATTATAGGTGTGCATTAATTTTCCCATGATAGAAATCCTTGGAAAGAGAGGAGAAATAGAATTGATTTTCTTTTTTTTTAACAGAAATGGTTAAGAATTTTGTATTAAAAGGTTTCTCTGGCGAACCAGGAACAAGGAGAAACAAATTGAGGGAAGGTTGATGACCTCTAACAGTACTGTCCGCCTTCTTATTGATATCATGGGAGACAACAAATCCCATATGCTTCTGGAGATATCTCGAGTAAAAGAGAAAACTTGCTTACAAGAGTAAATCCTTACAAACTGAGAGCATAACAAGCTGCAGAAATAGTACATTTAAGAAGACGAGTAGATAAAATGCCCTTTAAGGAAGGGTTCCAAGCGCTTCTGGTATCCCAAAGAGATGCCCTTTAAGTTTTAAAATAAGATTTAAAACTTGTGTGTCATAAGAGAGGCAGCCCCCTGTACAACTAACTAGCATTGTGTTAAGACATGAAGCCGAACACTAAAATAAAAAAGACCTGACCATTCATTAATTATTTAAATATTCAAAAATAAATAAAAATAAACTATAGCATAGATCGATCTTAACTCTAGATCTTCTGAGCAGAAGAGATTCACAGTTGGGATTTTTATCCCTCTCTAATAGATCTAGGATTACCACATATCTATACTATCTTATTAATATGACATGTTACTTTATTACAATATGTCCTTAGTCCCTTTATTATCAATACTAACAAGTAATAAATACGATGATACAATGTTTAGACTAAGATAACTCTCTAGATGACATCATCAGGCTTAGCATTGGTTTCTTCACGCTGATAGACATAGACATGATCCTTTAGGCTTTTCTCCATCTACTTTTACTTTTGGCTATGATGCAGATGTTGAGTTAGGGCCTCATAGATTTTAAGGTTTCCCTTGTCTAGTTTACGTAGATCATGCTACAATTTGTGTCTCTTCCTTTTTTTTGTCTATATTTTAGCTTCTAGACACTCTTATAGTCTATTGACTACTGATTGTACTTCCTAGTTCTGTATAGTCTATTGACCACTGATTGTACTTCCTAGTTTTGTTGGCCTTCTTTTAGTGATTGGTGGATATTAATAAAATTATCTTATCTTATCTTTCAGAATCACTGCCATTGTCTATTATGCTTACTGTTACCTCTATCTGTTTGTTAAACAATGTTTGATTATTTGATATTCAATTGTCTTCATGTGTTTAAGCCTTAAAAGAGAAAAACTAAAATTGGGCACCAAATGAATAAAATCTGATTGGGAGCTTGTTTGATTTATCTTTGTGAAATCGCCCTAAGACTTGTTTACCACATGTCTTCAATAAATGCAGCCTATGCACATTTTGATTCAAAAAGGTAGGTACAATTATCTCTTGCTGATGAGATTCAGTGCCATCTAAAGAAGGATAGGATTTATGAATTGAAAGGGAAAGTTGACACTTTGACTCTTTGAGAGTTATCAATATCAACCTCTATGCCTAATGATTACGAAGTTGGCTTTTGGTGCAGGTCTTTAGGTTGATGTAATAGCATTATCCGTCACTTTTGTAATAACATTGTTGGGAGTTTCAGTGTCATGCCTTGTGGTGATTATCTTGTGATGTCTATAATTATTATTTATGCAGTGGCATATACCTATGTTGGTTTTTTGTTCCACATTAATATTATTGTTCTATGTTTATGTGTGGGGGCCGTTTGGTGTGTGTTGTGTGAATAATTCCACTTGTGGTTTATAAAACATTACACTTACCAAAAAGCTTTGCCAATCTGGAAGCTGGTTACAAGGTGCAAGTCCTTGGGTTGATGTGATAACATCCTCCCTCACTCCAGTACTAACATTGCCAACGTTTTCAATGTCATGCCTTGTGGGCTATCTTTGACTTGTAATTGTTATCTATGTGATGTTTACATTACTATCTCATTACTATCTCACTACAGTGGAATATCCCTGTGTTGAGATTTTACTCTCATTCAACTTGTGGATAATGGATGTTTTCTGAGAATACGATTACATATTTATTAATTTTATATGTGCATGTTGTCAAATACCATCTGATCAAATTGCCAACCACAAGAAAACTCAGGTTCCCTTTTCCCTTGCTGTTAGAGAATAAGAACCAAAGAAAAACTGACCACTATCAGAATCTGGTTCCCTAGAATTGATGCTTCTTAAGTTATGACATTTTATGATCATTAACGTAAATACATAGATAACAACAACGAGCCAGGGAGGGCTCATAACGCATGCCACTGAAGAGCAAAGGAGAGAAAAGGTGCCTCTCTTATCCCTGTCTTGTCCTGCCTTTACAGGGAGATGGTTCCTCCAGACTGGAAATGAAGGAGGGACACTGAACCTGCTAAATAAATAGAGGAATTCAAAGGTTACCCAGTGAATTTCAAAGGTTATCCGGTGAAGGGAAAGTTAGCCCAGCCTGCCAAGACCGAAAGATGGCTCCCCCAGACTGGAAATGAAGGTGGGGCACTGAACCTATGGAATAAATAGAGGAGTTCAAAGGTTATCCGGTGAAGGGAAGGTTATCCCAACCTGCCGAAACCAACATTGTCAGGAGCAGGGCAAGACAGGGATTAAAGTGGCAGTTTTCTCTCCTTATCTTCTAAAGAAGGGTTGAATTTTCAGTTAACTTAGATTTCCATCGTTGAATTTTCAGTTAACTTAGATTTCTATCCCTATGAACTTTGATTATCTCTTTGAGAAGCCACAACCCATTTTGAGGGGTAATAAAGCTCAACAGTTTGTATGGAGTCTGGACAAAGATACTTGAGTGTGCATACATTGAGAGAGAGAGAGATTATTCGAAGGATGATATTTGAAGGGCAGGGTTCTCCACCAGTGTGAAGGGAACCTTAGAATGTGGATTGTCAATTGTACTATCAATGCCAATTCTACTCTTTTAAATGGACAAAGATAGTCAAGAAAGCCATGAAAACATTTTACTGACAACTTTTATTTCAAACAAGTTTGAAGAACAAATTATTCACAACCCTTCTATAGCACGTAAAATGACGTGGAACAGTGAAATCTTTAGATTTGATTGACAAACAAACTGAATGGTGATCTTTGAGATTTTCAGCGCCGGATGAAAATAAATATGCATGGAAAAAAATGACAATGGGATTACTTTCAAAAAAGTATTTTGCATCAGTGATGATGCAATTCTGATGTTGACTTGACGCTTTGAATGAAATGCACAATTACTGTGAATGCTTCATCTCATACAAATGTTCCTCCAATAAGAGTGGAATTGTATGGGCTGCAATGATGAGAGTAACATTTACAGAGGGACTACATTAACGTCCTGGAATGAATGCTGTTTTTGTTTTATATGTGGCTAGAGAGAGAGAGAGTTTACTGTAAGTCCAATTTGAGAATAACCAACTTTTACATTCAGTGACCTTTTGCATCTCTTACAACATCTAGTAGAGGTACACCAGCTTGATATATCAAGTTTTATTACTTGGCTATTTGGACTTTAGGACTTTAAGTCCGGCTGGTTTCTCATTGTTCTACAGCATGTAGTTTGGAACATAAATGATTCTGGCTTTGTCAAATGTCCATGAAGTAAAGTCTCTGGTCAACTGCACCATAATATTTTAAAGTGCTATTTGCAGCAGTTGTCAAAATACTCTGACAGACTGTTTTAATGTGACCAAAACTACTTAGTGAAACATGCACAAGACCTCCTCCATTCCATGTTTGCACCAGAAGAAACTAAGAACACTGCAGCAGTAAACCTAGTAGCTTTGCCCTAGAGAAAATTGGACTCTAAATTTTTGGGCCCAATTCATCCTGAACAGTACTGGGGGAGTGATTGGGAAAGAGGCGAATTTGAACACTTGGATACAAGTATAAACTGTACACAATCAATGTGCCTAAAGGCATCTCCATTCTATGCTTATCCTGAAGGAACTACAACAGAGTATTGGCAGCGCCATCCTGGAACAATTTTGTAGTCATTATTTTTCCTGCTGGAGACACTAGTTTTGCATGGGTCTTCCTTTATGGCTGTCAATATTTAAAACTAGACATCCAAAGTGGAATAGATCCATCTGCGATGGGTCAGATAAAAAGTCGTAGTGGTTGGAAAATTCAGGGAATCAAGGCATGTAGAATGCCAAGGATTGCTTTTATTGTTGGCTTGGAATTTGGTTGGAGGAGTGTTTTAATCAAAATACTAAAAAGAGTTTCTATATCTAGAAGAACTGACATAGGCCTTTGCTTGAACTCTGCAGGAATGTAAAGCTTGAACGTGATTGGCTAATATTTAATCATGTATATTCTAAATCCTAGTATATACTACATGATTATGTTAATGAAGTAAAATGTATCTAGAATGACATAATACTGCTAATTTTCTCTATAAATCTTTTCTCTAGTCCAGTTCTTACAAGTGACTTACACATCTTTCACATCTGCAAATTCAATGTATTTGGTAATTTTTTTATTTGCTAAAAATCACAGTTTGAATTCGATACTTGCAGGTGGCAGTACCTGAGAAACCTAGTGCAGACCCTAAAAGAGTACTTGCTATCATACTAGGTGGTGGAGCAGGAACACGGCTTTTTCCTCTTACAGGACGAAGCGCCAAACCAGCAGTATGTATCGTTTTGCACTGATATACACTAGAATTGCCTAGATATGCGAACTGATTATTATAATTTAAAACTGTTAAAGCTGTTGTAAAATCCTTTGTCTGGGTGATTTGTCACTGTGCCGGGCCCTTTGCTATCCTTTGTTAGTTATACATGATATTACTTTCCGAGGAGAGGAATTAATTTTATTACTCATCAGGTGCCAATTGATTTATTATTTATAATTTCTGGAGGATGGGTGTAACTTTAAGGTTGAAAAAGTGCAATGGCATTGAATCGTTAACAATTTTCCTGTGGGAAAATGTACAGCCATTGAGATTAAGTTGCAAGCAAATTATATTAATGGAACTAGAATGCTCTTTTCTTTCATGTATATCTATTTCTTTGAATTAATTTGCTTGCAATATCTCCTGCAATGATCTAAATATTAAGGATTTTTGGCATAATATTGTGTGAAAGGAAATCCTGTATATATTTAAGGGCATTGCTTGTTTGTGAAGGCTTCCAAGCTTGCAGATTTACACAAGAAGAGCTCCGAAGAGTTGAGTGAGAAGGAAAATGAGCTTGAGGGTGTCAACAAAGCTTTAGAATTAAGTTCCCTTTGAATATGTTTTTTTTAAGTGGTAACGACTAGCGATAAAATCTAGTTGATTATTTATAGATGAGTCAAATCTCTGTGTAATGCACCAAATGGTAATAACTTTCGGACTCAAAGGCATAAAAGCATGAAGAAAGATCAACAAAACTATCACCAAATGCATCTGCTCATGAATGTGAAAGTTTTTGCTGCCTATGAGACAAACATAGGATTATCAAAATAAAAACATGATTTGTAGGACCAACTCAAAGGCATATATTTGATAGCCTGTAAAAATCTCCCAGCACCTCTTCCACAGACTTCCCATGTGATGAGAATTGCATTGGTTCATATCCCTAAACCTGATAGCTCATAGCACCTAGAAGACAACCGAGACATATGCCCTGGATTAGATTTCATTATGAAGTTTGAACAACTGAACTTAGAGAAGTTCACCACTCAAGTGCAAAACAGAAAAATCTAGAAGCTAGAAGAGAAGAAAAGCAAGAAGCATTGCAGGCATGGAGTGATGAAGCAAAGCACTTGATAAGAAAGATTATCAGTTTGGCTTACAAACAAGGCCCTCCTAGAAAATTTGCATTTTTTATTGTCAAATCCATAAACGTGAAGTGCACGCCACTGCCAAACTGCAAAATATAGCCTATATTATCACAAATTTCCTCGGCAATGAGGCTAGCATTGAATTTGAATCAAAATTTGAAACCTGTGTGAAATTAACAAAAGACTGGGTATTGCATTTTTCAGTCACAGTTAAAAGTGTGAATTCCCATGAAAAAGAGTGATCCAGGGCACAAAAGATACAAATTGTGATTTTGAAAATATTTTCCATTCACAGCAAGTATATACTATAGATTGACATTCCTGAGAGCAGACAAATGATGCACTAATTGTCCCACCTGGAAACCTTGAAATGGAATTTTCAGGTATGCAACAGACACTTCAGGCTACAAATTCCCCAAGCACAAGTTTGGAATGAGCATCAGGTATTTTCATGGCATCCATTCTATTAAGGCCCAAAATATTTCCTCCTTTATATGCAAGTTCTTTTACTTCAATGTAATATTTCTAGATTTTTCACTTTTCAGCAAATTGTAAACTTGCTTCTTACTGAAGAAACCCATACCTTCAAGGTTGAATTATATTTGTTCAGTTAATGTCTTACATCAAAGTTACATTAAATCCTTATATTAATCTCACCTTTGGAAGACACAGAAAGAGCATTAAACTGTTATGCATAATCTATGGTTAATTTCATTTAAAATTGTCTTCATAGAAAGAGTTGTCCTTCATGTAGCATTCTTTGTGGTATGGATTCTCCTTTTATTTAATGAAATGGATCAACTATCATTGCTCTCGATGGTGTCCTATGCTCTTTTTTCATCATATTTGTCTATTTTTGTTTACGGGATTTTAAGAATGTCCTTTTATTTTTGTTCTAGCTGATCATAGAATGTTGTAAGTTCCATTTTGTAGGTTAAAGGTACTGTAAGATGGTTGTCACAGTTCACTGTAAAGTTATTGCTGGCAGGTTTATCTCTACAAATACTTCTCTGAGTTTCTCATGACCGACACTTGGGTCTACCCTCACCATTCTGTGTTTTCTGTGCAAAGATTGAATCTCTTAGGCATGTTTTTTGGTTCTACAATAAGAATTGGCATAGGATTTGGCAGAAAGCCTGTGCAGCTGATGCACTCAATCAAGCTTACTTGCAAAGTCACCCTTCTATGTGACAAACGAGTGTGAATAATTGACTTGAGGCAATTTGGCATGTGTTTAAAGTGGAAACACTTTTTCATCTCTAGACACCCATAATAGAATCAAGTTTAATTGTACAGAGAAGACCTGATTTTTTATGGTATGAATTCGGTGTGTCTGTCTTATAATTCTTCACATGGTTTGAGAACTTCGCTGTAGAATTTGCAGGGTTTGTTGCAGCACACGATAAAATAGGTGGCTTTTTGGCGGGGTCTGTTGTTGTAGCTGCCTGTATAGTAAAACCATTTATTTTCAAGAAAGAGGTATATATTTTCCTGTTGTATATCCTATAATAGATTTTTCTTTATTTTGATAATGTATGAAAATGGAATCAGTCAAAGACTCAAATGTATGAAAAGGGAATTAGTCAATGGTATTTAAATTTCAAATTGTAGACATTTCAGTTTACTTTAATACATTTTGATTTTCGAAATATTACAAATTTGAACTCTTTTATTTTGTTTGTTTTGTTATTGCGAAAGTTTGGAGTTTCTTATCTAAAGTTTGGACATCATAATCTAATCTACTCTATATTGGTCCATTTTTAAGCGTTCATGTTATGAATAACTTTATAGCAGTTACTGGTTATGTTTAGTTTATGTGCCTTTTTCATTGACTGATGTTTAAATTATGCAAATTGCTGGATTTGCTTTCGAAAATTTGTAGTTACATGGTAAGGTAGGCCTCGCCAGTGAACAAGATGACAGGAAACAACAAGAAGGGAATGCGAAAGAGATGATAAAGTATTGAACTTGAAGATACTCAATGACAGGCTTGTTAATAGAATAGATGGCTTAAGACAAGAAAATGTTGTTTTGTCAATAAATCTAAGTGAAATGCGATCAGAAATTGAATATGCAAGGAGAATGACTGAAGAATGGAAGGAGACTGAAAAATAATTCACAAAAGAACTTGGAACCAAGCTGTGATTTCTCAAGCAGGAAAACAATTACTGGAAGCTGAGGAAAGATTCAATACTGAAATTTCTGCGAAAGAAGATAAATGTAAAGCAGTGAATCTTGATAAAAAGAATTTGGAGGCTACTATTTTACAGTTGAAAAATCAAATTGAGGCCATATCTGCAGAATTAGAGGAAACCAATAAAGGTCGAAAATTGGAAAATGATATGCTTTTATCACAGATTGTTGCATCCGAAAAGGATACTTCCGAGATCAGTAGAAGTAGCCAAATGGCACAGGAAGCTTTTGATGCCGAGAAGCAGAATCTGTTGAGTTGGATTGCAGAGCTACAAACAAACCTCGAGTTGATGGTTAGCGAGTTAAGTCTTAATTCTCTTATAATGCTTATAATACTATCATTTATTCCCTGTAACATAAAAGCTACACTATTTAGGCCATTGTTGGTGGAGATGGGCTCAGCTTTCATGCTAGGAGGACCTTCATTTATACTTGGGAAACTTTATTCTCCAATAGTTCTCATCGGTCTTCCAAACAAAGTGACAATCAAGTGAAAATTGATGTTTTCATTGCCATTGTAACCTCTATGTTCCATTAATACATGGATCTAATCTAGCTCCCATGGCCATCCATATGGGCCTTTGATTCAGATTATAAAAGATCCCTTCATAAACCAAGATGCATTAGGATACCTAACATTTGCGTCCATACCAGAAAATGCTTCAAGCTGTTACTGGAATGTCTTCAGATGCTGTTGAAGGTTAGTCACTATTTCTTTTTACTTTTTAAAGCAATCTTGAGGTTACTTGTGTATACTTGCTTAAGTTCAATCCATTAAATAAGCTTTCTCTCTCAGTAAATAGTGTGTACTGTGCTAGACTGCTAGTGGCTTTCTTAGATGGAGTTGCTTCTGTTACAGATGACAAATTACTCTGATTTGGAAATTCTTCTGTCCAGGCAAGAAAAGGAGGAAGAAAGTTGTTGTATCTGAGGCATATCCTGAATCTGAATTTAACCTAGACCAAAAAGCATCAGGTAATACTGAAAATGTGAGTATTCAAGATCTAATGGCCCCTCTCTATTGGGGCTAGAGCATATGATTTTACTCCAACATCAGCATTGGAAAAAGAAATTGCTTGCTTGCTTGCTACAGACAACAAGTGTGGTGGAAGCTCAGAAAAGTGATGGTGTTGAGTTGCTTGAATTAAATAAGGTGTGTCACTGTGTATACTCATGTTCTTTGAATTAATTGCCTGTGTTCTCAATCAATTGGAATTTTTGCATAATGGCTGTGGTCACAAATTTTAGAGATACAAGTCCACTGCTGTTTAATCACTGATGCAAGTTTTGTGTATGGTACATAGCATATACCTGATAGAGCTGTTTTATTCCTACCTCTTCTGCATAGCATCTAAGTTTGGTCCATATATATATAAAGTTTCATGGGTGCATATACGTGCTAAGCAGTTATACCTGATTGTAAAAATGTTGACATTTTGATTTGAGCTTTTGCAGCTTACTATTGAACAAGTAAGGGAACGCCAGGGCCGTCTTGCAAAAATGTGGAATCTTATGTTTCGCCATGAGTTAAAAGCAAAGCACATTAAAAGATTAAGTCGAAGACATATCACCGCCTGTTAAAGAAGGAAAGGGTAAAAGCAGGTTTAGGTCAAACACCTGCCGATCCTGAAGTTGCAAAGGAATATGCCATGAACCAGGAGTTCAAGCGTGCAGAGGTATTCCTTAACACAATTTTTTCATATATTCTCTTGATCCATATTCTATTAGTAGTTCATATAGTGACATATTTTATTCAAGTGCAGGAACGAATGACTTTGAAGCATAAAAATACATCGAAATGGGCAAAGAGAGTATTAAACGTGGACTGGAGAAACAGGATGAGGGAACTCGAGCAGCCATAGCGAAGCAACTGCATTTGAATACTCTGTTGAGCAGAAAGATTCATTCTATGAATGAGAGCAGTAGTAGCGATGAGAGCAGCAGTGAAGATGATGACAATGCAGAAATTACTCTAAGTTCATATGGTAAACCTAAATCTGAGATCATAGAAAAGGCCAAAGAGGAGACATTGAAGATATTGAGGGATGAAGAGGAAGAAATTCCTAAGTTAGGGCTTCTTTCTTTACCCTTTATGGTAGGTTCCTCTGTAATTCTTGCATTTCCTTTCTTTTTTCCTCTTAAGTCATTTCTGGTACATGTTGTTCTTACATGATTTTATGTAGGATTCTGAACTAGAGTTGATTTTGCTAGCTAAATGGGCATGCCTGTTGCCTTGCCATTTTCAAGATTGCCCATTTTGGTTTATATAGCAAACCAAAATTTCCACTTTTAATTTTCAATCCTCCACCAATGAAATGGATGGACTTTTTTTGTTTATATAGCAAATGAAAATTTTAAAATTTTTAACTTTGCATTCTCCACAGATGGATCATAGCTAATGGAGTCTGTCATCAAGAACATTATAGATTTTATTGTGTTGTAGATTTTGGCAAATTTATGGTGATTAGAGATTACTATTTGTACTGAGTACTTGTTTTAACTTTGCATCATCCACCAATGAGATGGTTCATAGCTGATGGAGGAGTCTGTCAGCAAGAACATTAAGTTTTTTATTATGTTGTAGATTTTGGCAAATTCTTGATGATTAGATATTAGTATTTGTACTGAGTACTTGGGAGTGTTCAGTGTATTGATCTAACTAGGGTTATCATAGTTGACTTAACCTCTTTAAGTTAGCATTTTGCCTCAAGTACTTGATGGTGTGTTTTTCTAAGAAAACCTTTGTGTTGAACATCTGAAATAGTCAAAGACACCTCATGTTGATAGTGTATTGAAACCATTTGACCTTTTAAACTTGGTTCCATTTAACAGTTTTGGCCATTTTGAACTGAAGATTTCAACTAGCAAATAGAGGCAAAGATAAAAATTCGTCAATGATCCCGTGTCTCCATTATTTCTCATCCCTTACCTTAATTCACTTTCAGTAAATTTTCTTAATAGCTACCTTTGGTAATTTTTAGACCATGGTATGCAAATTCTGCTCATAGAAACTAAATCCTAAATCCTAGGTAGATCAAAACTTTATTTGCCAATCAAAAAGATAGATCTGAACTACTTGAAACTGCTAACACATACTCTGAAAATAAGAACAGCTGAAATAGGCCACACATAACCACTCAAAACTGCATCTTATTCTATTACTGCAAAGAAGAAATAGACAGCACATGAGCTCAAAATAATATTTTGCTCATCAGCACTGTGGTGTACGTCTTCTTCTTTATAGACCTAGGTGTAAGAAATAAATACAGTGAATTTAGACACATCCGGTTTAACTGTGTCAAAACCTAAACCTAGCCACATCCACTAGTGTGCCCTCCTTGCTAGTGTGCCACTACTAGAGGAGAATTACACCTCTTTAGGATCTGCGGCCTCCTTGAAATAGAGCACCTCATGCAGTGCGCCCTGCTTCTAATTTTGGATCTGCATGTGAACTGAACTGAAAGGGGAAATTTTAAAATAGAAAAACAAAACTTCTAAAACTGGAAATTATAGTCTAAGAGACCATATCTGGAGCAGCAGTTAAGTCTGAGTTGAATTGAGGCTGGTGCATGCATGCCTCCAATTTGTCCTCTAAATTTCCTTCACATAACTGCAGTGCTCCCTTCCAAAGCCGGCCGTGCTATGCCTCAAAACTATCCCAGCAGTGCAGAAATCCCCAAGGCTAAATCTTAATGTAGGTACTGTATGGATCTTCTGGTACTGATGGCTGTGGTTGTGCTCTGCTTACAGGCTAGAAAACTATGCAAGCAACCAGGTAAAAAGTAAAACACTACACTCCCTTCTTGTGATGGAAGTGTTCTCCACTAAGCTCAGTCTCTCTCTCAACATCTCAAAATTCCCCCTATCAAGGGGCTTCCTCAATATGTCCACATTCTGCAAATCTGCAGGAAAATACTCTAGAACATCTGCCCCCTTTTGAACCTTTTCTTTGCAGAAATGGTACCAGATATCACGATGTGGTTAGAATGTGATGAAACACTGGAATCCTTAAGAGTGGTGCAACTCTGATTGTCAAAGCAAATCACAATAGGGTCCAACATCTGATTGGTCACTCAACAATCAGAGTGCTACCTGCTTTCTGTTGAACCAGGATGTCATCACTGAACCCAAAATGAAACAAAACCATGAAGTACTCTTCCAATTTTTCCAATTTTCCGGCTCAAGAAATTGCTCTGATCCCACTTGTATGATCCTTAACCCAAAATTTGAATCACATTAATGATATAGAACCCTTAAACTTCAGAAATATCAAGAGACATTCACACCATAAACAACACAAGAATGTAGAGAAGAACCTTTAAGGTAGGGTAACACCATCAATTACTCTTTATAGAAGGAATCACTCCAGAAACTATGATTGCTACAATACAATTTATCCAACATATCTCATTCAATGATACTAATTACACTTTTTTGCTAATTACATCCATAAACCTATAATGGGAAGTTTGTGTGTGAAAGTAAACCCTTATTATGGAGCTCATTATCCTTCTTCACAACTATAGATCAACTATCTAAAAATATCTTTGCAGATTCTTCGTTTGAAAGTTTCTTCATCTTTTCTTGGTCAAGTGACTTCCACTTATAGTGATCCTTTTTCAAAGTATGAGACCACCTATTTAAAAGAGCTTTTTTCTATTATATATCGAAAAGTCTCAATAGTGCCTCGGGGTCAATTGTCTTAAACCATATGGCATCCTCCTCCTCTAGATTAAAATGTAATTTGTGTCTCCAAGCAAAGTGACATCTGGTCTGCCAATAATATATGTATGCTTCAATGGTAGGACAATTAGATTTACTTGAAAAATCACCTTGCTTGCTATAATTCCAAAAATAGAGCTAGGGTTCTAATCTCGAGCAAATTAGGTCATCAACACCTAACAACCCCACATGGGTTCTAATTTTCTTCTCTCACAAAAGCTTGGGAATCCTACTCAGAAACTCCTTGACAACTTCCTCTCATAGGTTGTAGTCCTATTCATACTTTGATTCTTGGAAACTTTCAACAGAAGTGTTTTTACACCTTGTCAATTTTGGGTATTATGTTCCGATGTTTTCTCTACAGCTTTTGGTGCTTCTTCATCGGGTGATTCAAGCACCATTTTCCTTCTTGAAGACTTACCTTTGGAAGTTTTATTCTTAGATGGTTCAGTAGCCTCATCATGGGACTGTGCTTTAGGAGACCCTACCGCTTCTTCATCCTGTAGGGCTTGGATTCCTTCCTCGGATGATCCTGGCACTACTCTCATTTTGGGAGTCTTTCTTCATAAGAATTTGTTTTTTATGACACTCCAGCCTTACTATGGAACTGTGGTTCAAGTGACTGAGTAGATTCTGTCGTCTCCAAAGCTTTAATTTATTCCTCATTTAATCTAGTGAATCCTTCCCAAGTAATTCCAGGTCGTTGCTGCGATAATGCATAAATCACGAACAGTCTGATAACCCCCATGATGAGCTAGGGCTCCAGGCTTTATTTCTTGTACCTTGGTAGCCATTTCTTTAAGAAAATTCAATAGATAGAGCGGAATGCTAATGCAATCTTCGGGCTTTCAATGTGTGTAGAAACGAAGGTGCCTCAACATATGAAAATGGTAAGCAAGTACCAAACTATGTCTACCCTCGCAGGTGATATACCTGATTACATGCAATGCAACTTCATCCCAGGGCACAAACATGAAGAAAAAGTATGGGAAGGAAATCATTTAGCATGCCAATCCCTGGTAACAGTGTATGTCTTGATCTGAAGCTCTAAATACCTGACTTAAGGCCAGAGGCAGAGATGATTATCCCACTCCAAATATACGTGACTGACTGGACTTTTTATACCACAGAGAGCAAGGTTTCAGAGAAGGAGACAGATATTAAGATGAAATTTATTTTTTCCATTGATGTCCAAGAGTCTTGATACAAACACAAATTTGTTATACCCATATGGGACTTGGGGTCTTATTTATAAAAAAACGGAGCCCTATAAAGCCATCCTATAACATTAAAATTATAACCAAACCCGGGACCACAATTCAGGTCTATCTGATATTGTAAGTGGTCATTTTCTCATTTTGTTAATTTTGCAACAAAGCTTGGACTCTCTCACTCTATAATTATGAGCTTGCTCATGTATTATAGGATATGATGTGAATTTTATTTCCTGATATGATGTGAATTTTATTTTATTACTTACTCTTATGACTGTTTTGATTAATACCTTGAGGTTTGAATTTGTCTCACTCTGCCCTACAACTACCTATATATCTATCTCTCAGGTATGTCAATTGTTTCGTTAGTGACTTGTCTAATAAGAGACAAAGTCTGATCATAATATATATCTGAGTATATAAAGGAAGGTCTAAACCACATTGTTTTCTTCTTTTTGTCCATTTATAATTTTATTGCATGTGCTTGACTAATTCTGTTGTACAGCTATGGGACTCTGCATCCAATAGACAGGTAGAGTAAATTACTACTTTCATTTTTTCAATTTCTTTTTGTTTTGTTTAAACAGTGGCATTCCATGTGGGCATTTTGGACAAAGTTGAACAGTTGTGGGAGATTTTCTAGTTCTCTTTCGAGGTATATATGATAGTGGGATTGGCATAGTCTATCTTTAACTTTTATTTTATTTTATTTATATATCAATCTGAACATGGTTTCTTGCCTTGATTGCAGGTTAGTGGCTGTTTAAGTCACCTATGAATAAAATGATCACATAAGTATTCATACTTCTTGTCAACAAGCAAACTCGAAGGTATTGTTGCTAATATTTCATCTTATTTCATTTCCATTTATCTAGTGGCTAAGAGTACTTAGAGCTAATGCCCATTCTTCTTGATGTGAAATGGAATTAGTAGTATATTTATTTTTACTATTCTATATACATTTTGGGTAATGAGTTGCTCCATTGGAGACTAAAGAAAATTACAAGGGATCCTATCTTGTTGATTCCAAAATTTCTATCTGATTTTTTAAAAATATTTTAGAGGTTACTTTTTCCTAGGATGGGCATATACATTCTAGGAATGAACATCCAAATCTTATAAAAACTCTCCAAATGTTGTCTAACAATATGTCCATCTATTCTAATATCATACAATAAGTAAATGATGTATTGGTTTATTAGATGTGGAGATTTTTTGTACATATATTTTAAATATTCCAAATTTACTAGTTCAAGTTTTGGTCCTTTGAAGTTAAGATGGACATCCAAATATGATTGAAACTATTTGAAGGTTGTGTAATATGTTCATGGAACCTGAGAGAAACATGCACCTATGTTCATTTTATAGGGGATGGTGGCTTGGCCCACATTGGAGGAAGATGAGTTTGGGACACCATTTGCTCATCCTTTGCTTCTATATAAACTGGAATTCTCCTTTCCATGGCATCATCCACCATTATCTTCAAGTTACTTATGAATTTTCAGTCAAATTCAGATATATTGGCATGACTCTAGATGACTCGGTAGATAGTTTAACAAATGATGCATGCTTGTCATTCCTATAAATTTCTGAGATTTTTGCATTTTGCATCATTCAAGCATACAAAATAATGATTACCAAGTTACGACAAATCCATAATGGCTTACCTTGTACTAGTCCTTCAAGTCCTTCAACTGCTTTTATTAAGTGCAAAAATATATTTGCACTTAATAAATGCAGTTGAAGGACTTGAAGGACTAGTACATGGTAAGCCATTATGGATCTATAGTAACTTGGTAATCATTATTTCGTATGCTTGAATGATGCAAAATTTGTTTGAATATCATCATTGTCAAGCAATAACAACTTCTTAAAGGGTGCTAGCTCAATGGTAGAGCACTTGCCTAATTATAGGCAGGAGATTGGTGGTTCGATTCCTTCGTACCCTATCATAAATTAGTGACTAAGAAAACGACTAAATTCGCATATATACGACTATTAGTAGCTAATTTCCAGTATCTCATAGCGCAACTAACATTTAGTCGTATTTAGCTTAGTCATTAATATGTTATCATCTAGTAGTTTATTTAGTCGTATATTTGGTCATTAATTGTGGAAATCAATGACTAAATCAGTGACTATCAATGACTAATAAGTCAACCAATTAATGACTAAGTGAAATACGACTAGCTATAAGATAGTGGAAATTAGCTACTATTAGACGCTGACTCAAAAATAGTTGTTTATAGCCGAATTTTAGTCATATTTTTAGTCATTAATTCCTCATTTTCAATAACTAAATCAATGACTAATGTTATCACACTATCTCTAGCTGTGTGTGGTAAGTATCCCAATAGGGACGGTAGAGGTGAACAGCTAGGAAGGTGTAACCCACAGTAGCCAGGTCCTCTATCCAAGGGACAGAAGTCACACCGGACAAGGCTACAGTCACTTTAGACAAGGCTCAAAGCCAACTCAAGGGGGAGACCCACTCAACCGGTGAAGGCTGAGACTCAACAATCAGGCATCCTAAACCCAAAAGATAATCAAAACAATAAACAAGATGGATAACTGAAGGTGAGATTTCTTCCAGCCTAGTAGAATCGGGATCCTGAAATGAGAAGATAGTCTATGGGAGATGAAATCAGATCCGATAAAAGAGTATAATGATGGATAAGTGGAAGATCTTAAGCCTGGAATCTAAATCAGAAAATAGAAAATGACTAGAAGAGTGGCTGAAAATTCTGCCTATGGGGGAATGAAGCATATGGTGACTACTCAAGCATGGCATAAACAAATCAAGCAATTTAAACACGTCTTCTAGTGATTATAGAGTGATTACTTGACTGATTTAGAATGGGAAAAAGGACCAGCAAGAAGTGAAGTGAACAGCCCTAGGGGAATGGGTTAAGCAGTGGACAAATGGACCTAGGGCAGTGAAAAATAGGCGTTTAAACTCACTTCCAGCTATTGATATTTGATATTCAAAGGTAAAAAGACGTTTTAAACACAAATAGCAAGTACCCAGAACCCCAAAATACACCCAACAGGCTGAAAGAGAAAAACGCCCCTAGGGGGCGTTTTTGCCAAGTGGACTAGTGCCTAAAATGTGGGTAAATGGAGTCGGAATCTAACCAAACCTGAGATATAAGCTTTTAAGGGGAAATAACAAGCGGGTTTGGCAAGAGAATTAGTTCCTACGGTTAAATTTGTAGATTTTAAGTTTTATGGTTTTTTTTTAGTGTTTTGCAGCTTAACATTTGCAAGAAAAATGAGAACAAGAGAGGTCAATAGTGATTGCCTACCTGTAACAAAGGAGGTGAAGAGTTTGATGAAGAAACGAATGTTGGATGCCAAATGTTGAGCTGCAGTGCCTTTCCCTTAAGCGTTTTGGAGCAGCCAGTTGTCCAAGTGTGCCCCTGTACCTGCCAAAGAGAGACACAAATCAGTAACTGAGGCAAATAACAAGGAAGTACAAGCAAATAACGACAAATAATGAAGGAAAGCAAGACAATAACATAAGTTTTACTTCCCTTTTGCAGAAACCCGGAGAGAAAACCCAACGTGGAGCTGCTAGCTCAATGGCTGCGCCTCTCTCTGGCAGTCGATTTCACCTGCAAGTTAGCTTGGACAAGAAAAAAGATGGAAATAGCTCACTATCACTCAACAATACTCCATCAACACGCCAATAATCCACATCAAAACACTCCACAACACATATGCACAAGAAGGTGAAGAAATGTCTCTCAAGAGCTCAATAGCAAATCTGAAAAATGTCAAGGAGTACAATAGAGTGAGTGCCTTCTCTTATAGAGAATGGCCACTCCCAAAATAGGTTTCCCCCCAAAATGGAGGGTGGAGATCACTCCCCAACCATCAAAATCGAATTGTGGAGATTATCTCTAGGTGGGGGTGCGAATTGCCCAAGGAGAGCGCACTAGAGGAGGAGAGGGGACCCATGTGGGGTCCATACAACATATACCATATGGTTGGGGGGTGTCTATGGGATGTTTTATCCCCCCAACTAATACAACAAGGCCCCACATACAAATAAACATGCAAATCGAATTCCCCTAGGTGGAGAAAAACACCCCTATGGGCCAATTCGACCTCAAGTGATGAGCTGCCATGGAGAGGGCCCCACAATGTGCCAATAATGTATCAAACCTTACCATTTTACCCTTAGAAATTACCTTTATCTTTGCCAACCATTGATTTTTCCATTTGCTTATAGTTGCCTTAGTCAAATTTTGATTTTCCATGTAATTTTTGTTGGTTTATATGGTTGAAGCTGAAAATTGGGCTTTTGACCCACTTTTAGTGCCTGGATTGTCGAACCGTCTGCTGCAATGCGATCGTGGACCCAAAAAGTAGTAGGGATGACCACTCGAACGACCCCGATCCATCACTTTGGCATTATTTGCCCAACATCCATAATTTTTAATTAAAACAAGTCAAAGTTGACCAATAATAATTAAAAATTTCTCAAACACTTCAGAATTTTGCAATTCCGACACTTGCATGCTCTTATGGGATCCCTGTAGATAATAATTGATCGGAATCGAAATTCCGATCGCAACATTTTTTGGGGCCCATTTTTGGCCTAGTCAACTCAGTTTGACCAAGTCAAATCTGGTCAACAATAGTGCTAGCTGAATACCTGTATGCAAGCATGAAGTGACAAGGCTCAATTATACAAGTTAGTACATTACTAAGCAATATAATGATAACATGGTGATCAAAAATACATTAAATCCCAAGATAATACAAGGCCCCGGTGAAGTGGGCCCACCACCTCCAAAAGACTAAAATGCTATGCACATCTATAGAATTAACCACTTTGCTGACTTTAGCTGATGTGCACAACAAGGCAAAGGACACGGGAAGACAAGGATGAAGATCATGTGACCCTTTGGACAACTCGGGAAAGCGGGGGTCCACTGAGGTAAGTATGCCATGACAGAACACGGGGAAGGGTGGTGCCTCACAAATGGGTATAGTGCAGGGAAACCACCACTAGTCATCTAACAAGTATCTCACAACTCACATCCGTATCCGAAGACTCCGTGAGGTTCTTTTCTAGAGCCGCCAAACTGGGTGTCCGACAAACCGTAACTTGAGACTCTAGGGGGCAATCTTGATCTTGTCCCTTGCTCCCTCTCACCTCTTTGTCCCGCGGGACTAGGTGAGGAATAACCACTACAAATGCTGACATGTATGGCTGACCTGAATCCATGTGTGTTCATAAACACATTGCATGGGTTTTACAATGAGTTTCATACTTAGCCCTTTTTGGCTAGATTTTACATTTACAACATAATGGCCTTTTTAGCCTGATTTACATTTCATTTCTTCATTTACATCAAGGCCCTCTTGGGCTACATACATATCTCCAAAGATATAAACATGGTGCTCATACTGCAAAGGTAATGGGGGTGAGCAATACATGCTTCGATAACCCATGGGGAACACCCGGTGAGGCTACACAATCCTAACTGCATTGCAACATCGGGGGCAACCGACAGGAGCAAATCCCAGGTCTAACCGTGTATCTCACACACTAAAGAGCTGAGGCACAATAAACAGGGAGTCATGGAAAACTCAGAGATCAGTGCGAAAAGGGGTCCTCGGGATCACACATCATAATCCAAATCGGGGGCAAGTATCATGGATGAGTCGGATGGATGGGGAAAGTGATAATGGAGCTAAAGTCAGCTACCGAAAGGGACTAAGTGATCAAGTCTATGCCAAGTGTAGAGGACATGACTCAGGGTGCATATACATAAGTCTAACAGGAGGGGTGGACTGACATCATCAAGGGCCCAATCACATCATACGATAGCTAGATCACCAAATATATCATCTCATGCAAAGTTAGTGTACTAACAAGTATAAAGAAGTCTAATCTACATCATGAGCAATAATCATCAAATGCAATACCTGCTGCACCATATACTTGCTGCTACTGAAGCTATCTCTGAGCTGGATCTCTGTTGAATCCGGGCAACATAGTAAACCAGCAATATATTGTGATAGTCTCGATCAAAACAAGACTAGGCAACTGTCTCAAATGGGCTTATGTCAAAGCCTGGCAAGGAAGAGGTGACCTTGTGGTAGATGGTAAGTGACAATGTCTGTGACACTGTACAACTGTCTGCCCCCTCTGATATATCTGCTAGGGGCAATCTGAACAAAAATGCCTCGTCTGAAGGCGGCTGATCTTTGATCTGGAAAAAAAAGTACTGTGCGGTCCTCGGCCGCACAGTTTGCAGTAAGGTAGCTCCAGCTAACATAGATGTGATAACATCAGGTTCCAGCTGGGACAAGTTCTCTAAGGGAGAGAGTGCTTGAGAACCACAGAATCTCTGGTCCGTAGCACCCCTCTCATCATCATCAACGTACATGCACCCGCATGCTATCTGCATCATCATCATCAATGTGTACCTAGTCTTGTAAAATGCAGAAGCTATACCAATCTCTGCAGACCACACGTCAGGCCGTACAATATACATATATAATAATCCAGCAGAAATAAACAAAATGACAATGCTGAAATAGAGATATATCAATAACGAAATTAACTCTACAGCATTTTAAAATTTTATTAAGCCGACACATGAGGTGTAATAAGGTGAAACACAACTGAACGGAAACTATGGTACAAAAGACACTAAAAAAAGGGCAAATGGTGTCAAAAGGTAAGAAAAGAAAAAATCAAAACAAAAAGGACAACTAACTACTGCTCACGAGAGCTTATTCAATTTACCTACCCTACTCTAACCGATTTAGACAGAAACTAAGTAAAATCATAGATCCAGTGCAACCACTCATCCAATAGATCAAATGTTCTTCTTTGATATTGTTTAGCAAAACAAGTCAAGACTGGATTAAAAATTAATGAGTTTAAGATCAAAATTCTCTTGACTTGTTCCCAGATTGGAAAAGGGATAGAGTGGTGCAAGATGAAATCATGCTGAGGTTGACACTGAGTTTCGCAGGACACATCCATCAATAAGCCAAAAGGATCACGGAAATGGTGTGAGTTATCTTTAAAATTTGATGGAGGAAAATGATATGACATTCGACTCAACTCTTCTTGAGACACATTGTTTTCCTCACACCACTCTATTAAGCTGGCATTCTCAATGTCGTACATCCTTGGATTGATGAAAGAACCAAGTGGGGACAAACTGGAGTTTACTAAACCTAGGATAGAAATTACTCCCACTTGTTGCTCAAAAATTGCGAAAAGATGAAATTGATTTTTGAAAAGCTTCTCGGTCAACCCATCAATCAGACTATCAATTGGGAAAATAGGGTTAACCCAGAATGACTGAAAAAGGAAATAAAAGGCTTTACCATCAACCCCTGGGCATTCTAAAGGCTCCTTACCAAACCCTTTGCGCAACAAAATTAGGTTTGAAAGAGGCATTGACTTCATGAGTTGGGATGGGAGGGAGGATCGAAACATTGAGGCTTGTTTAGCATTTCCTAAAATCCCCCCCCCCATTCTACATGAGATAGGGGACATTTGTCAAAGAAATCATCAACATCAGCTTCCCAAAGACAAAACTGACTTTGGATCATATTTCCAATCGCTTTGTTTTGACCAAGGGTAGAGCAAGGCATCGTGTTGACATTAAGCATGACTCTTTGTGAAGGTTCTTTGTGACATTGATTCCATATTGTAGGTTGCAACAAAGAACACTCAAGGTTGAGTTGGTACATAACTGGATCACCCTCATTCTGACAGGGAGGTATATTGATATAATCATTTTAAAAACCCCCATCATCTTCACACGCTTGACTTTCAACCACATGATGATCGTTCGATCCACCCTTAATAAAAGTCTCGTTGTTTTCAATATTTTCTTTTTCTTCTTCTTCTTCAAAGGTATGATTAGAAAATGAAACAAGGTCAGGATCACTTGGGCACTGACTTGAACAATCGCCAACAAAGCAATGACTATGGGGCTGCCCCTCAAGAGGACCTCTAGTGGATTCACTGATCGAAAGCTCAGCCACAGAATTTTGTCTCTGACGATCAATGAGATCCCTTTCTTCATTTGTGCCTTCTTCGGGTAAAGATGACAAAGTGCTTCGTATGATTTTAGTAAGTTCCCCTTCTAGGTCAATATCAAGGTCAAAATCTTGAGGGGTTAAGATTTGCTCACTATCATACATAACTTCATCATGAGATTTATTTCCTATATTCTTCAAATACTCTACCACATTCTTATAGACCGAAGGCTCATTCAGCAGTTGAATCAAGGGCACACTCACCACTGGTTCGGGAGAGGAGAAATCAAATTGATAAGGACAATCACTACTCATTTCAAAATTGTTATCCTGATCGTCTCCATGACATTGATCCTCCACCACATAATCCTCATTTGATTGTTCTTCCATGGATTCATCAATGCTTTCACCCCATTCATCTTCACAAAGTTGGTTTTCAATTACATGATGATCACTAGACTGTTTCTCACATGAAATCTGACTATCCTCACCTTTTTCGTCCTCTTCAGAGAGATGATTAACATCTGAGTCACAATTCGGATTGTTTGAACATTGAACAGGACAATTGTCAACCATGTGATGATTGTGAAGTTGCTCTTTTGGTGATCCTTTACTGGAGTCACCAATGGAAAGGTGAATTAGATCCAGGATTCGGCCAGCAACTGCCTCAGGAAATGATAACAAAGTATCTCGTATGACTCGATTGATGTCTCTTTTAACTTGCACATGAGGTTTTGAAGTATTATTCTCAAGATACTCTGTAACATTCCTATGGATTGTAGACACATTCATAATTTGGAACATCTCAGGAGAGGAATGATCCAATCGAGAAAGCAGATCATCAATATATTTATCATCCGTAACACAATCAGTGCTAGATTGACATTCTAGAGAATCATCAATGTTCTTACCCCATTCATCTATTGGCAACTTCGTGAACATGTCATACCCGGTGAGGGATCCCGGTGCTAAATGCTCAAACCATAACCGGGCATCCCCTTCTAGAGAAACACCAAGGGCACGCATGTAAACATCTTCATCATTTGCGCCTCGACATTCCATATGATACCAGAGAGCATCCAAATGATTTTTAATTGATATTGCATTACTTCCATCAAAACGGGGCAAATCCTTAATATATTGATTTGGCATAGGATGAGGTGCCCCACCTATCTCCGAGAAGTCAAATGGAGAAGGTTTCGCTTGCCCCACAGATATTCTGTCCATTCTACTTGGGGCTCGAGTTGGATGTCTAATTTGGTTAACATGATGGTTCGGTCGACCATTTTGGCTATAAATCCTTGGTGGGGATTGACATCTAGAATCAAGTTGACTTACCAATTTATTAGGGGTGGATAGGAAAAAGATTCCATTAGAGTGGAGAGGAGTATCGCAGGTATCGCAAAAGTCTTGATATTCAGGTCCATACCCACAATTATGTTCATATTCCTCCCCATATTGAGATTGTGCATCCCATTCATTTATTTCCTCTTGTCTCCTTTCAGACCTACTCACACGTTCATTTAAATCTTGTATGGCTTGTGAGAGGCTAAGGAGAACATCTGGGTCCATTATGATTTATAAATGTAAGATTTCCCAGTGGGGTCTCATGTGAAGTGTCAGAATGCTCTAAGCTTCTAAGGTTGTACGGATGGGTTCGGTCTCCAGTGGAGCCGCGGGGTGGTCACCAGGTGAACGTAGAACCTTGTTCACCAAAGGTAAAGATGTCGTAGGGGAGTGAATGAAGCAAAAATGTTGGCTGAAATAAATTAAGCAAACAAAAATCAGCCAGCAGAGAATTAAGTTTGAATGTGGTATGATGAAAAATAAAGCAAAAGACTCAAACTCAAAAGACCGCGGGTAGGCCTCTACCTCCCCGACAACGGCGCCAGAAAATGTTATCACACTATCTCTAGCTGTGTGTGGTAAGTATCCCAATAGGGATGGTAGAGGTGAACAGCTAGGAAGGTGTAACCCACAGTAGCCAGGTCCTCTGTCCAAGGGACAGAAGTCACACCGGACAAGGCTACAGTCACTTTAGACAAGGCTCAAAGCCAAGTCAAGGGGGAGACCCACTCAACTGGTGAAGGTTGAGACTCAACAATCAGGCACCCTAAACCCAAAAGATAATCAAAACAATAAACAAGATGGATGACTGAAGGTGAGATTTCTTCCAGCCTAGTAGAATCGGGATCCTGAAATGAGAAGATAGTCTATGGGAGATGAAATCAGATCCAATAAAAGAGTATAATGATGGGTAAGTGGAAGATCTTAAGGCTGGAATCTAAATCAGAAAATAGAAAATGACTAGAAGAGTGACTGAAAATTCTGCTTATGGGGGAATGAAGCATATGGTGACTACTCAAGCATGGCATAAACAAATCAAACAATTTAAACACACCTTCTAGTGATAATAGAGTGATTACTTGACTGATTTAGAATGGGAAAAAGGACCAGCAAGAAGTGAAGTGAACAACCCTAGGGGAATGGGTTAAGCAACGGACAAATGGACCTAGGGCAGTGAAAAATAGGCGTTTAAACTCACTTCCAGCTATTGATACTTGATAGTCTAAGGTAAAAAGACATTTTAAACACAAATAGCAAGTACCCAAAACCCCAAAATACACCCAACAGGCTGAAAGAGAAAAACGCCCCTAGGGGGCTTTTTTGCCAAGTGGACTAGTGCCTAAAATGTGGGTAAATGGAGTCGAAATCTAACCAAACCTAAGATATAAGATTTTAAGGGGAAATAACAAGCAGGTTTGGCAAGAGAATTGAGTTCCTACGGTTAAATTTGTAGATTTTAAGTTTTATGGTTTTTTTTTAGTGTTTTGCAGCTTAACATTTACAAGAAAAATGAGAACAAGAGAGATCAACAGTGATTGCCTACCTGAAACAAAGGAGGTGAAGAGTTTGATGAAGAAACGAATGCTGGATGCCAAATGTTGAGCAGCAATGCCTTTCCCTTGAGCGTTTTGGAGCAGCCAGTTGTCCAAGTGCACCCCTGTACCTGCCAAAGAGAGACACAAATCAGTAACTGAGGCAAATAACAAGGAAGTACAAGCAAATAACGACAAATAATGAAGGAAAGCAGGATAATAACATAAGTTTTACTTCCCTTTTGAAAAAACCCGTAGAGAAAACCCAACGTGGAGCTACTGGCTCAATGGCTGCGCCTCTCTCTGGTAGTTGATTTCACCTGCAAGTTAGCTTGGACAAGAAAAAATATGGAAATAGCTCACTATCACTCAACAATACTCCAGCAACACGCCAATAATCCACATCAAAACACTCCACAACACATATGCACAAGAAGGTGAAGAAATGTCTCTCAAGAGCTCAATAGCAAATCTGAAAAATGTCAAGAAGGAGTACAATAGAGTGAGTGCCTTCTCTTATAGAGAATGGCCACTCCCAAAATAGTTTTCCCCCCAAAATGGAGGGTGGAGATCACTCCCCAACCATCAAAATCGAATGGTGGAGATTATCTCTAGGTGGGGGTGCGAATTGCCCAAGGAGAGCGCACTAGAGGAGGAGAGGGGACCCATGTGGGGTCCATACAACATATACCATATGGTTGGGGGGTGTCTATGGGATGTTTTATCCCCCCAACTAATACAACAAGGCCCCACATACAAATAAACATGCAAATCGAATTCCCCTAGGTGGAGAAAAACGCCCCTATGGGCCAATTCGACCTCAAGTGATGAGCTGCCATGGAGAGGGCCCCACAATGTGCCAATAATGTATCAAACCTTACCATTTTACCCTTAGAAATTACCTTTACCTTTTCCAACCATTGATTTTGCCATTTGCCTATAGTTGCCTTAGTCAAATTCTGATTTTCCATGTAATTTTTGCTGGTTTATATGGCTGAAGCTGAAAATTGGGCTTTTGACCCGCTTTTAGTGCCCGGATTGCCGAACCGTCTGCTGCAATGCGATCGTGGACCCCAAAAGTAGTAGGGATGACCACTCGAACGACCCCGATCCATCACTTTGGCATTATTTGCCCAACTTCCATAATTTTTAATTAAAACAGGTCAAAGTTGACCAATAATAATTAAAAATTTCTCAAACGCTTCAGTATTTTGCAATTCCGACACTTGCATGCTCATATGGGATCCCTGTAGATAATAATTGATCGAAATCAAAATTCCGATCGCAACATTTTTTCGGGCCCATTTTTGGCCTAGTCAACTCAGTTTGACCAAGTCAAATCTGGTCAACAATAGTGCTAGTTGAATACCTGTATGCAAGCATGAAGTGACAAGGCTCAATTATACAAGTTAGTACATTACTAAGCAATATAATGATAACATGGTGATAAAAAATACATTAAATCCTGAGATAATACAAGGCCCCGGTGAAGTGGGCCCACCACCTCCAAAAGACTAAAATGCTATGCACATCTATAGAATTAACCACTTTGCTAACTTTAGCTGATGTGGACAACAAGGCAAAGGACATGGGAAGACAAGGATGAAGATCATGTGACCCTTTGGACAACTCGGGAAAGCGGGATCCACTGAAGTAAGTATGCCATGACAGAACACGGGGAAGGGTGGTGCCTCACAAATGGGTATAGTGCAGGGAAACCACCACTAGTCATCTAACAAGTATCTCACAACTCACATCTGTATCCAAAGACTCTGTGAGGTTCTTTTCTAGAGCCGCCAAACTGGGTGTCTGACAAACCGTAACTTGAGACTCTAGGGGGCAATCTTGAGCTTGTCCCTTGCTCCCTCTCACCTCCTTGTCCCGCGGGACTAGGTGAGGAATAACCACTACAAATGCTGACATGTATGGCTGACCTGAATCCATGTGTGTTCATAAACACATTGCATGGATTTTACAATGAGTTTCATACTTAGCCCTTTTTGGCTAGATTTTACATTTACAACATAATGGCCTTTTTAGCCTGATTTACATTTCATTTCTTCATTTACATCAAGGCCCTCTTGGGCTACATACATATATCAAAAGATATAAACATGGTGCTCATACTACAAAGGTAATGGGGGTGAGCAATACATGCTTCGATAACCCATGGGGAACACTTGGTGAGGCTACACAATCCTAACTGCATTGCAACATCGAGGACAACCGACAGCAGCAAATCCCAGGTCTAATTGTGTATCTGACACACTAAAGAGTCGAGGCACAATAAACAGGGAGTCATGGCAAACTCAGAGATCAGTGGGGAAAGGGGTCCTCAGGATCACACATCATAATCCAAATTGGGGGCAAGTATCATGGATGAGTCGGATGGATGGGGAAAGTGATAATGGAGCTAAAGTCAGCTACCGAGAGGGACTAAGTGATCAATTCTATGCCAAGTGTAGAGGACATGACTCAGCGTACATATACATAAGTCTAACAGGAGGGGTGGACTGACATCATCAAGGGCCCAATCACATCATACGATAGCTAGATCACCAAATATATCATCTCATGCAAAGTTAGTGTACTAACAAGTATAAAGAAGTCTAATCTACATCATGAGCAATAATCATCAAATGCAATACCTGCTGCACCATATACCTGCTGCTACTGAAGCTATCTCTGAGCTGGATCTCTGCTTAATCCGGGCAACATAGTAAACCAGCTATATACTGTGATAGTCTCAATCAAAACAAGACTAGGCAACTGTCTCAAATGGGCTTATGTCAAAGCCTGGCAAGGAAGAGGTGACCCTGTGGTAGATGGTAAGTGACAATGTCTGTGACACTGTACAACTGTCTGTCCCCTCTGATATATCTGCTAGGGGCAATCTGAACAAAAATGCCTCGTCTGAAGGTGACTAATCTCTGATCTGGAAAAAAAAAGTACTGTGCAGTCCTTGGCCGCACAGTCTGCAGTATGGTAGCTCCAGCTGACATAGATGTGATAACAACTAAATCAGTGACTATCAATGACTAAATCAGTGACTGTCAATGACTAAATCAATGACTAGATCAATGACTAATAAGTCAACCAATTAATGACTAAGTGAAATACGACTAGCTATAAGATAGTGGAAATTAGCTACTATTAGTCGCCGACTCAAAAATAGTTGTTTATAGCCGAATGTTAGTCATTTTTTTAGTCATTAATTCCTCATTTTGTACTAGTGTCGATCGATCAATGGTGCAATGTTCCTTGAAGCTCCCTCACCGATTGGTACATCCTATCTAACTCTTCCTCATTTTGTTGAATTTCTTGAAGCTTTTGTTCCTTCAATTTTGGATCTAGGATGGTGTCACTCTCTATCTATAGTGCAACAATTTGTTGTTCAAGTGCTTTTGATGGTTGCTCCCATTGTTTGACCATTGGTAGCAAATTCTGTGTTACATTGTAAATTCATTAGGATTGGTCCTCAATGGTCTTCAAATTGGATTTCATTTATTCCACATTGTGGGTTGTTGGCTCCAGTGTTTCCATGAAATATTTCTCCTTATACTTCTTGTATTCATGCTTGGTGCCTAGAGTCTCTTCCAACTACTTATTTCCTTTTCTGATAGTTGTGATTGTTGGGTGACCTTCTGAGCTATGTCTAGTAGTGACATCTCAAGATCTAGGTCACTAATCTCTATGGATTATTCCCTAAGGGTAGGGTAGATATATTCAAAGCAAGATCACACTGCTTCAATTTCATCCTTCATAGTCTGCCTACTACTAATGTTGATGTCTCTAGCGTGAACTGCATCATCCAAGTAGACCTATAGTTAGTGGTTATCCTGCCACAACTCTGTGCATTCCCATTCAATTTGTTGTAGCTTGTAGCCTATCTCCATGTCCATGATGATGTGTGACCTAGACAAGTCATCAGTGGGAATTTATCCCACATCTAATGGCTGAGATACCTGGGAATGCAATAGCACATGTGGGTTGATTCAAGGAAATAACGCCAATACAATTGATGTAGATGGACAACTTTGTGCTTTGTTGCATTCCATGTCCATATTTTCACTCAAGTGGATTGCAAGATTTTGGATGTGCTCCTATAAATTGACAGAGATGTACTATATGATGTCAAAATTATACTAACATGCTTCCATCAGCTGGTATTGATATTACTTATCCTTTACGAGCTATACGATGACAACCAATGAATTTTTGTGGTTTATAGTAAACTCAATTCTCTTTGGTGCATATTCTACTTGTGGCCTTGGTACTGGAACATAAACTATGGGCTACTTTAGATCATTGGTCATGTCAGTCATCTCCTCATTACCTTTCTCCTCTACTTAGTCATTGGGTTTATTTTCCAACCCATGCTCCTCTAGTTTCTACTTAGGATTCTTACGTTGTCCTTGTTGCTGGTCTTCTGGGTGGGTCGCGTCCTTTTGGTCTTCCTATTCCTCATCCTTCTCTTCATCTTGTGTGGGTCCACCTTCTATGGTTTCCCCTGTTTTCCCTTTATTTTGCTTGAGGTCGTCAATGCCACCTATTGTGTCCATCTTCTCGAGTGTATTGCTTGAATGGACCAATGAGGGGTAGGTTAGGTCCTAGCCATGTCCTAGGATGCTTAGTTCCTCCCTATGTTCCACATCATTAGTTTGGTGAATCTCAGTCACATCTTTTTCCTCTTGAGTGATTGGTATTCCTTGTGGAATAGGGGGCTCTTCATTCTTTGTAAGGTCTACCACCTCTATAGAAGGTAATTTCGGTACACCGATCTAAAATTATGAGCAGCCACTCTATTTTAGATTGCAGTCAGCAGCATTGTTGTTTTGTCTAGCAGTCAAGGACAAGAGGAAATTCCATCGTGTCAACAGATTCCATGAATAGTTGCATTCGTTGTTTGATTCATATAGTCTGAGAGTTTGACTCTTGTGTCAAGAATTGAAGGTCAAGTTTGAGTCTAAAGTCATGAATAGTCCAAGTTCAGTTCTAATCTTGTTCCAAGAATAGGTTTTGTGGGTTAATTCATCACCTTCTAGAGTTCTCAGCATTCTGCTGGGGAATATTGTCCCCAAGTTGGAGGCAATATTTACTATATAGCATTAACAATTTAACCCCTGATTAGTGCTTGGTAGGAGATATCTCTGGATGCAATCTTGAAGATGATCCATTCATAAGGGATGGGAATCAAAGTCTTGGATAGACACCAGATCTAACACATCCATGGAGACAGAAATTAGAACATACACAGGGCCACGTGCTCTCATGAGGATATGTTGTTATAAATGGCATATTCTATTTTTAGACACTTATAAATAGAAGTGTTATTCTTGGAAAAATAGAAATCTGCTTTTAGAGGTTTCTATTGATGGATGGGGAGATACCTATTTATGGAACCTGCTATTTTTAGAAAAGCATATTGTTGTCATGTGTATATGCATTTGATATTTTTGGAGAAGGCAGTTCTGATTTATTAGAGAGCATCCCCGAGTTGTAACTTCCATCCTTATATTGCTCATCTTCTTAATCTCATAAGCTGTCAATATGCTACAATATAGGGTTGTCTTCAAGTCAAATCTTCCACACACTTCTACTACAAATTGCATCTTCGGGAAATGTGTAGGGATATGACTTTGAATAGTGATTCGTGTAGGGATATGACTTTGGTCTCAGCACAAAGGATAGAATTGGGTCCCATACTCTAGGAGGTGTAAGTGGCTACAAGTGCAGGCATTGGTGTGTCTCCTACTAGTCAAGGCATGGGGATAGGTGGCACTTTTGTGGCTTCAAGTCAGCAAGTCAAGGGTGGTGGCCCTCTTGTGGCTACTAGTATAGGTACTTATTCTTAGAGAACCTTGTTATAGAATCATTGCATATATACTGGTATAAATGGCCTCCAAGACATAGAATTTGCTAACTGAAATATGTGTCAAATTGGAGCTGAACTTAGTGCTGGGTGAAAGCTCTCAAAACCCACATATCCTGCTCAACCTATCATCAGGATACCCCAGTCTCTTCATACCTCAAAAATTCTCTAGACTATTGGTAAAAATCATAGCCTTTTTAGTCTGACTCATAGGATACTCATAGTGACCTGAGTACTGCTTTATGAGATGACCAAATTGACTGTAGGTCTTTTCAAATGTAGGTTTCTTGAAAAGTTCTACACAGAGCAGAGTTTCAACCATGTCTCGAAGCTTATGAGATACCATCATACCTATTCACAAAGCCATAAAGACGTTGATCACCAAACCTCATCAACCTCTTTCCAAAAATTAATGCATAATATATCACCCATATCATTAGCTAGGTCCACCCTTATATTGGTTCATAAATATGTCTATATCAATCTTGCAATCATCCCTTTATCAGTTCTTTGACGGTCCAAAAATATGTTCTTTAAAGGTTCTCAAGATGGCCTTCAAAACAATTTATAACAACTCTTCATATGTCTTAGAATTACTCCTTCGATGATAGTTTAATCATTAGTTCATGAGCAATCTTTTATCAATCCAATGTAGCCCTTCGAAGAGTCCTTATCAACAGTACATGCACAGTTCAATGCTAACCTAAGTTTGCTTTCAGAGTTAATGGAGTAATTCTCCAATTGTTCTCAAGATATTTTATAGTACCCTAACACATATTCTTCATTTTTTATCTTTTTGTAAAGCCTCAAACCACTTCTAGATGTTGTTTCAAGGGCAAGACATACATTACTTGGACTACAACTTCATTTGGTTTAAATGTTGCTCCAGTAAATTCATACCTTTGCTATGTTTCACAATAGCCTCAGCACTTCAAAAATATTTTATCTTTTGCAGAGATACACTTCCATTTCATTACTTCAATTCTGTCAGCAACAGTTCTTACAACCATGTTCACATCTTCTTGGAAACCTCCAATCAGATTTTAAATCTTCTTAACAAATATTTTTCAATTGTTCTGTCACATCAGCTGTCTACGAGCTATTTTTTACTGTCATTTCCTGCTCTCATTTTTTTATAAGCAAACCAAATTCTATCAAAATTAAGTTCTAAACAGTTCTTGAAGAGTGTGTTAGAAATCAGTCCATACTCCATAGCTTTGAGCCTTTCAACAGTCCCTAATTGTATGTTTTATAGCAGCCTTCAACAACATACAAACAACATTGGAAATAGGTAGAAAGTATAATATTTTCACATTTTTATGTATTACTTGTTAGTATTCATTGGATTTGTATAATTATAAAACATTTAACTTGTCATCACTACTTTGTTTGTAGGTCACTTTCATGAAAAGATGTCAAATCGACGTTCAAATAATAAATTGAGTTCGATTGTAGTCTACAACAAAAAGGACAATGAAGGGAGTCGGATTCCTTTGAAGTTGTCTATTGGCGATTGGGTTACAATGAAACCATCTAGAAAAGGTGATCATAAGGTGAAAAGGAAATACCTAGAAGATGTTGAACGACATTGGAAGGGCATTTTGAAAGGGTTTTTAAGATGGAAGGACATAGAAAAGTGAAAGAAGTGCTTGTGGCTCATGTATATGACAAGAAAGAGATTCAAAAGGAGTCTATTTCCAAGCAACCAAATTTTCCTCAAATCAAAGCTAATTGTAAGTATTTATCATTTTATTTCTTATATATTTCGATTATACAAAAACTTATTTCATGATATTTTTATTTACATTTCTAATGGTTATATGTTCATAGGTTTATGCATCTCAAATTGGGAAATGGGAGCCGATTGAGTCTATCACTAGTAGATTTGAAGTGGTGCATTCAAAAATTGGTGAATTAATATACTCTAATAAGGATGATAAATGGCTAAAGAATGAACGTATTTGGTTTTACAAGTACAACTACATCCTTACAAGAAGAAGCGGAGCATGTGGAGAACTCCATGAAATCCCATTACCAACATTTAAATCCCATGAGTGGCCAAATATAGAGCATACAGTTCTAAGCTCTTTCCGCTATAAGTTATTTTTAGAGGTACAAGTTGGAATGAAGGAAAGTGGAGGCATAGGTGTGCATTTAAGGATATTCATGCCATTTTTGGTGTTTCGATATTTTTTCCGGAATGAAGAGTCACTCAGGGAAACAAACAAAACATACATGACATCATCACCTTCTGAGGAACTATTATCAAATATTTTCCATTATGGTTGGGATACAAGAATCCATGACAAACATGGGGAATAAATTGAATGTCGGGTAAATCATGCCAAGATATCATTTAGGTGAGTTATGTTTATGTCTCATGTCATGAATCCTAATAGGATAAATTGAAATCTCTGTATGTTTCTACTAGTGATATTTTATGTGATGTTGCAACCATTATTGTAGGTATTGGATAGGGAGACAAATGTTATATATTTCATTCAAGTTTTGTCGATGGAGATACGTTCGTGTATCGGGACAATGGAATTGGATTCCAATAGAGCAAGATGATGATGATGGAACACATTCTCCTATCATACTGGTGGATGTCTTGAAAGATGGGCAATGCTTTAGATCCTTGACAGTGCAAGAAAATTGGACATTATTTGATGTGAGACAACAATTGGAGTTGGAAGATGTCAATGATTTTAAGTGTTTTCACAATTGGAAAAATGTAGTAACTTACATTACATGAAAATATTACTTGTCATTCATGTCACTAATATTTATTTTATGTTACTTAAATATATTTAGTTTTTATCTATATGTGTTTTCTTACTTCGTACATTGTGCTTCATAGGTGGGAAAGCGACAAGAGAGTCTCGTTTGTTGCAAGGATTGTGCCTTACCATCTAAGCTGGAGATTGAAGAGTGTTAGTACAATGAAGAGATTGCAAGTGCCCATTCTCTGTTTGCAAGTTTGATAATGACAAGTATTCATCTCATAGTACTTGCTGTCCAAGTTAACAATGATACTTGCAAAATGATTTTGTCTTTTTTTGTGAGGAATATGAGTATGTTGGAAAATTATGTGGAGCTCAATAGTGATATAGAACTATCATATGGGATACATTAAAATATGGCTTCACCAAGAAAACGATACATTTTCGATCATTTTTGTGATTGTCCAATGAACAATGTTTATTTTGCTCATTTCGGTTATTATCAATAAAACACAAATTTTTCAATCATATATCTCTATTTTGTATTATTTTTATTACGTGTTTCATGTTATCTTCTTATGAAATATCAACTTCTAATATATATGTTTATCATTCTTTCATTTTTACATTTTAGCAGGGGTACTATTACTTCCACTAGGCTCGTTGGCTTGGAAATCCCATTGATGTATGGGAGGTCTAGTTATTTGCATAATATCTGCACATCAATAAATGGATTAATAACTCAGTCTAAATATATACACTATTAATCTTGACATAGAATTGTCAACCCACGAAGGTAAACTTAGAGGTTCTGAATTCTGTATGTACAGGATTAGAGATGAAAGAGTCTCAAAACTTTGTAAACTATAAACAATCTAGTTCCAAATGAAACCACACTTCATAATTCAATCTGCATGAAATGAAACTGAAATAATTCAATCAAACCAGTTCACCAATCTTATCGCTACTCAGTGTACCTAGCTCATTGCACTAATCTTTTTCAACCAAATGACAGGAAAGCAAACAGACTTCTAGAACAATTAAGCAAGCTTCTAGTTCTGTCAACAATGTAAAAAATGGCTGCTATCTCATATGAAGATCCCATGATCATGTTTTCAAAGATACAAGAATACTCAAGATCAAGAGATGTTGTGAAACAAGTATTTGATGCGGTTCATGGGGAGAGAAGGAAAATTCTCATTCTTATGGTTTTGGAAGGTTTGAGGTGGTCTATGGGTATGTGACTGTTGTTTTCCTAGTGTTGATTGGGTTTCTCATAGTTTTGGAGACCATTTAGAGAATTCTAGAGCTGCAAGAGTTTTTGACAGATTGTTTACTATTTGTTTTAGTTGAAGAACTTCTAGTCAATCTTGCAGGGTTTCCATTTTTCCATGAAGCATGTCATAAAATCAATGGGGGGTTGTTCCCATTCTCATTGCTGTGAAATTCACAGACACAACCATTCCTGCACAATTACGACCACTCCTTGTAGTGACATGGAGCATGATAACTTACAAGGTGTGGATAATTGAATCATGTAAATCATTTCCATGAATATCATGATCATAGCAGTGGTGCTCATGGTGATGCTCATATTAGATGTAGTGATCAGTCATTATGAGGAAAAAAATTGTCATAAAATGTCACATGATAATAGTTGTAATAGCCAGTCACAGTGCCGGAGGTGCACAACTGAACCATGAGTAGCATCAACTAATTGTGGCATCACATGAATAAGGTAAGAATAACCACTCTTGTGCATATGAACATCAAATGTGGGGTGAAGGTGCAACATAGTTATATTTAGCTTGCTGCAAATACATATGCCACTAATTTTGGGCAGTGGATGTGAGATGCCAAAATGGGTAAGAAGTTCTTAAAATACAGTAATGGGTAAGTTCATAAAATTATGTGGTTGTTTCGAACTACTAATCCACAATGGTTCACAGTGTTTTGAGTGAACTGATGACTTCAAATTCATCTCCAACCATGGATTCATAAGTGAAGTGGGTTATTTAATACCTCAAGAGCCTTTGCTCAGCCAAATATAAGATTTCCAAATGGGGGTGAAAGTTCAGGAATCTCCACATTGACCTATATCGATCTAGTTAGAAGGGGTATGTAGTTTAGATGTTAATAATTTTATATTTTGATCTGCAATACTTAGTGGGTAAACTTATTTAGGAATCAGTGAGCACATCCTACACCTCAGTGAGCTTGATCCTTTCTTGAGGGACAACACCTGGGTTCTTGTAGTTGCATTTGATTGGTAGAAAGATGCCCCCTGGACATGATTTCCACCTTGATTAAAAAGTCTAATTGTGGAGAATTTATCTAGAGTTTAGATTCTGAGATCTGATGTTCTTTGTTTTTAACATGGAAGGATTGGCAACCCCTATTAAAAAAAACCCATGAAAATCCTCTTTTCAAATCCTAGACAGAAGCATCAGTTACAGCAGAATTGACAGTGGCCCTATATTTGACGTTTAGAATAAATTCCATGTTTCTAATTCAAAGCTAAATTTCTTCCAGATTATGAATTTCAAACAACCTAGAGTGCTTCTCCTTTAACAAGTCATTGTTGTAATATCCTCCTAAACAATGTAATAAGGCTACTATTGGTGAACTACTGATAAATCAGAAAATACAGTCAAGAAATAAGTCCATTATATCGTTGATGTGCCAAGTATTTATCCAGAGAATGAGGATAATTTTTAGGAGGTTATAGAGGTAGAGGACGAAGAGGAGCACCCACCTGTTACAACTGTGGGTAGGTAGAACAGATTGCATTGTTCTGTTATACACCCTGTGCACCGTGTAGACACTGCCACAGCACCAAGCATTAAACAGAAAATTGTCCAGAGCTTATAGCAAAGTGGGAAGATAATAAAAGGAAAGTGAATAGGGTTACTCCAGAGCCTAGGAAGGAACAAGGAGAGACACACCGAGTACATGTTGTAACTCGAGAAGGTGCAAGGATTGGCCTGGACGCATATAATATTTTTGAAGGAAAAATAAATAAAGCTGCTCCAGCAACAACACAGTTTGATGCCGCGCGACAGAAGCAGTTCCTGTGTGATGCTGTAGAATCATTGCAGGAGTCACCTATTTTTGAGAAAGAACCTCGAGTTACCAGAGAATGATAACTAAACCCTGAAGACCAAGTACTTTCTTTAAATGCTGCATTAATTTTCTGAATGATCCACATGTTTCTAGCAGGTTTACATAAAATTTTATGAGATGGATAGTACGGTTGGAGGATGATGTACCTATTTATGTCCCCCTGCCTGAGAGACATGTCAGACATGTGAGAAAGAAAGAAGGATGGGAAGAGAGTTAAAAATGTCCATTAAACTAGGAGGATATGAAAGGCAGGAGGTTATGTTGGATCTTGGCTCTGATGCCAACATCCTTCCAAATAAGTCATGGGAGCTTATGGGGAGGCCAAAGTTGAGACTAGCAAGTTTTCATTAAGTATTTATACTTAATGAAAACTACATATTTGACAAAGATAACTATTTTAAAACTAGTAAACACTAGTGTATCCAACAACATTGTCATTTCCATTGGCATGTACTCAAAATGTGTGTAAGTGTCAAACAAGTGTAGAGCACTCCCCTATGCACACTCTTATTTCCTTATGTGAAACTATAGAAGGTCCTCATCTTCAATACTCCTGTAGGTGTTGTTACAAGGTTCTATATCTAATGGCACTCAGATGTCCAAGTTGACTCAAGATGTCCAAAGTGAAAAAGGTGGAGATAACTCGCAGCTTCTTTACACTTTTCTCATCTCAAGTTATTTCCAAACAGTAAAGGTCAAATGTTTCTACACTACAACTATGACTAATAACATGTGTAAGCAAGCCCCAAGGTGAATAGCCTAAAGTTTTTCCAAGAACAATAGAATCAAAGTACTCATCAAGGCATCAACTAATAGAAGAGGATTGTGACAAACTTTAGGACAAAATGCAAGGAATCATCACCATAAATGATGCTGCGCTGATAACTTCAAAATCCTTCAATGATATGGTGAAGGTCATCTTTTGGGAGAATTTACAATTTACAGAGTAGCTAAAGCTGTTTATTTCTAACATAATCATGTAACAAAGTGGTTCATATGACATTGAAATTTACCACGTTATAAAGATATAACCAATATTTTTCATCATTTTATTATGAATATTTATAGAGAGGTTTATGAATGTCCGTGCAGCTTTCAATACATTTCACAATGCCTCTATCAATTCATGAATAATGAAGGAATCCAGAGCCTATATTCAGATCATTCAAGCCAATGAAAAATGGAATTGCATATGCACTTATCATTTTACAAACTCTTAAGAAGGAACATAAATATCTTACAAACTGTGAAAAGAGTTCAAGAATTTTGTGACATTTGACAAAGGGCAAAGTGTTTGGCAAAGAGACCTAATACTGAAGCCTTGTGCCTAAAGCAAAGAGCGGCCAAAGAGACTGAAGATTTCTAATATCTCTTGCAAAAATAAACATGCTTATATCCCACTTGATCACTCAATAACCATTGGGATGCTTCTATCTTTCAATACACCCAATTCCACTTTGGTGTCCTCGTTATAATACAAAACTTGGACTTACTAGTTAATTCCAACTTGAAAGCAGACATTCCGTCTTGTCTGCATCAAATCAAGCACATTGTTGTTCCCCTATTCCAAAAGTTAGCACAGAAGAGACACATTTTCACTCTTCCTTATTTTGTTCTTCCTCCTCTTTACCTATTTGGATATTCTATATGAATCAATGCTTATAAACAATTTCAGCAGAAACAAAATCATGTCATAACGAAACTTTGGATGTGGCTGGGTGGTGAATGCTCCCTTGGTAGCATAAAAATATTATAATTTCTGGTCTTTGTGAACTTGTTTTGCAATGGGATGTAGAACTGAACTTATGCACAATAATTTCTTTTTTGCAATCTACAGAATTGGAATTATTCAAAAGGTGGAAAATTAAAAACAACGCATTGCTTATACTTGAAAGTTGACACCAAGAATAGTGTAAACACATTTTTTATTACAAGGCTTATATTATAACAAATTGCAATTTTTACAATTGTTTCATCTTTTGTGGAATTTGATTCAAATACCATGTCATTACAATCCACATTTCTTGTGACTGAATTTATACAATTACATAAAAAAACATGCATATTCAATGCATATCAGCCATATTCAATGATTATTTAGCTATAAGTTCAGACCTGATAAGTATTAGCTATAATATATTAATCACAGTTTATCATTGAATAATTTTACACAACGAAAATTCAACCATAATTGCAGTGGAATAAAGAAATCATATAAAGATAGCGCCATACACAATAGACACAAGAGATTTATCCTGGGCAAACCCAAACTCGGCAAAAACCCAGCCAACTTATATTAAAAGAATTATGTTCAGAAAACCAAGTACAATCAGACCATAAACAAACCCTAATACATATGTATGAAGAAACCCTAATACATATGTATGATAAAAAGTACTAATCTCATGACATATCCATGAGCTAGCACCAAGAGAGGGAGATCCCAAATACATAATATCACCAAAATAAGAGCATAAACAGTAGCACATGTCTTCTTTCTCTTCCTTGCACCAAAGATGAGATATCTCACGTGATGATTGAGATAAGATAATACAAAAATGAGCAATAGGACCTCTTATTTATATTAATCCAGGGCATTTTTTATTTTTAATTAGGTCTACATGCATGTTCACATAATATCACTTTTGGGTCCGGGCCGACCCACTCATCATGCATTATGAACCCACTTGGTACATTTCTTAAGGGTTTTCTTCCATGTTCAATGGTCATGTACTGGCTTCTAGAACATCTTCAATCTTCCAAAAAGGTTGCAATGCAGGAATACTTCTAGAACATCTTCAATCAGGCTCAGTTTTTATGTTCATAACTTCTTCAGTTAAATGACATTTCTCATTAAGCAATCTTGTTATCTCTTGGTTTTTTTCTTCAATACTTTTGCATTGAACAGAAATGATTTGCTTGAAACTATTATTTTCATTTCCTAGGATCATATTATTGTCTTGTAGTTGCTTAATTGTTCCAACAAAATTCTTGTTGCTCATTTCCAACTCATTGTTGCTCATTTCCAATTGGTAGTTCCTCATTTCCAAATGGGTGCTCCTCAATCCCAACTGATTGCTCATCATTTCCAACTGTTTGTTCCTCATTTCCAAATGGTAGTTCCTCATTTCCAACTGGTTGTTCCTCTCAATAACTTCTGTATAGTCTCCTTTCAAATTCTCACAATACCCTAACAAACCTTGTTTTCCATGACAAAGGAACTTTACTAATCCTGTTATGCTTTTGAAATCTGGATGCAAATTTGTTTTAGGATCAACTGGGAACAACTCTCCCTTTGCCCATAAGTCAACATGTTTTGCCCCATCCAGTCTTAGTTTGTTCTCATCAATACCATGAACTTTTGGTTGGTTCTTCTTTTGTAACGGTGCCATATCTTGATCCACTTGAATAAGCATACTATATTGTTTCCTTGATATTGATGAATCTGTCATATTTTCCATCTACAACACAATAAGCATTGTCATCTTTAGAAAATTCAATATAAGCATTTCCATCTTTAGATATTCAACTACATTTGATAAAAGGTAAAAAGAAAGAAAGGTTAGAAACATAATAATGGGAAAACCAGTTTAATATCACATCCACACAAACACTAATAGAATTTCCATAAGATCATATGACAAAACATTTGTACTATTCATGAGAATCACAAAAACTACAGACTAAAAGAAATCAATATGCACCATACTAAAAGAAAACTCTCTATGCAAAGAAGAAAATAAAAAGGGTTAACAAAAGGGTATTAGGAAATCAAATCATATGCCCTCACAATCTTCCATCAATTCACATAGCCAAACATTTGTTCTATTTAACCCAAAAAAAATATTAACCAAGATAAACCAACTTGTGACATCGTTGTTTGATCGTTGGATGACATGCATGGAGTGCTTTATAGTGAGCAATGGGTTTGAACCATGAGAGCAATGGGTTTGGTTGAGTGAGCTATGAGTCTGTAGCTTGGATTCCTTTGCTCTCGTCGCCTCATAGGCTGGTTTGTGGGTGGCATTTGCACCAGATGCTTATGATTTGGTGAAAAATTGCTCAAACACAGCGAGTTTCTGAGACTATCTTCTGTTAAAAAGGAAGTGTTGTCACAGAGATTATCTGAAATATTCCACATTGGACATTTTTGCTGCCAACATTTCGAATCCAGAACATGATTCATCATCAGGACAATAAGTGTTCTATCTGTGCTTACTAATATGCATTGTATGTGATTTCCTACAATGAGTTTACAGGATATTTTTATTACGCTGTGTGTATGTGTTTAAATTTTTAACATGTGTATTTGGTCGCCATGAACCTTGTTGTGAAATGCTTGTTTAATTTTGCTGCATTCTAATATCTTGCACCGTGCATATACTTGAACCATTTTGGGCTTCCATGGAAGTCCATCTCTGCCTTGATATGGTGAAATGGTCTCCTGTCTCAGAACTTTATTGGGTCATTACTCATTAGTGGTTCCTTCTCCCATGGTTGGGAGGCTGGGAGTGTGTGGGATGGGATGCTACACATACTATGGACGTTTCTCATTTATTTAGTCATAATTTGGCTGTGATTGTGTGGCGATTTTTATGTAGAGTTTGATAACCTGTTTAGGAAAAATAATACTTACATAATTTAAAACATAAGAATAGCAATGGCAAATTCCCACAGTGTATACAAGATTTTTCTCTGGAAACCCTTGATAGGGAAAACCAGCCTAATTTAGATATGCACCTCTATCTATCTCTTTGTATTAACTTTACAGTTCACAATACAATATTTAGGTGTTTTGCAACATCCGAAACTTTAATCCGTTAACCCAAAGTTAGATTACAATCATAATTCCTTAACTAGAATTAGTTTACAATGTACTGAAACCATTCACTGAAATAATACACAACTGACCAGTTTTTTCTTTCTTGGGGGTAGTTGGTCCTCCATGCCACCTAGTGGGTCCCATGGATCCCTTCATTTGGGGGCAGTGTCCAAACCCCTTGCAAATGGGACTAAGTCTTCCTGCCAAGGATACAACACATATACAATTGGAGTGACCATGGTCTATAATAAAGATGCCTCCATTATGTATTATGAGTTATGTTAACCTAAGCCAAACTTTGGATTACACTTTGACACTCAGGGTTATGTTTGTCGTGCCACAGTTATCTATCGTGTATGATCCCTTAAAACTGCATAGGCACAGCTGGTTTTGGACAAGCATTCACCAGAATCTCTATAATTTAAAAATAGATGTGCACGAGCCAGTGATATGACACAAGGCTTGGGCCGCACGTGGTGATGTTCATTGGAGTGTAGCGCTCTTGTTAATACAGATCCCTCTATTTTGGGATATGGGTTGACCTAACTCATCTGCTGTATTAAACTTGGGTGCACACTTTATGAGTGTAGGAGTATGTTTGTAGGGCAACACTTACCTTTTGTGTATGATCATCTAAAACTACATATGCACAACCTGGTTTTTCACAGGCATTCAACGGAATCCCTCTATTTTCAAAATAGATGTGCAGGAGCCGGTGATAAGACACAGGGCTTGAGCTCCACAGGTCTTGGGGTCGAAATGCAGGGGATGGGGTAGGTGGTGTGGCAAAATATACTTTTGATTCAATGCATATTCAACCAGCTACTGGGGAGTCGATGGGAGTTCATCATCATGGAATGGTCAGCCTGTTTAGCTTAAATAAAATCTGTGAAAGTTCCTTGAAATACAAATATTGTAAACTATATCCATTTTACTCTCAAACAATTGGACTTTGGAGGAACATACTGTTAGCTTAAATAAAATCTGTGAAAGTTCATTGAAATATAAATATTGTAAACCACATCCAATTTACTCTCAAACAATTGGAATTTGGAAAACTTACAAAATGTTAGCCTATTAAAAAAATTTAAAATCTTGCTAATGTTTAATATCAGCATCTATTGGACACAATAAAGAAACAGATTCGAGTGTTCCTAATATTTTGGTCAATGAATTTTCAATTTTGTATGCAGGAAAGAGATATTTCAGCTGCTACCAAGAAGTTTAGTGAATGCCAACAAACAATACTTGCTTTAGAGAAGCAATTAAAGGTTCTTGCTTCTCCAAGTGACTCTAAAGATGTTCCATTTCAGTCATCTTCAGGTTCCCCATCACTTGAAAAACTTACTCCAAGCAGAAATCAGCGTGCCTCTCTCTTTGACCACATGCAAGCTGAAAATACAGCTGAAGAATCTCAGGACTGTCCACCTGAGTCGCCAAAACCAAAAGAAGTTCTGTGGCCAAAAACTGAGAATGATGAAAATTCTCAGCAAGAGTCACGTACTCCAAGGAAGAGTAAAAGTGGATTACTTTATGGTTGGCAGATACCCACAGATTCCCCAGATATTGATTCTCAGAAACATGTTCAAAATGATACTAGTGGAGGCAACTCTCACACAGAGTCAAATATTACCTCAGCCATATCTCCAGCAAAATTCTTTAGTATGAAGAAAAAAAGTTCAGCAAATGAATCTTCTAGTGCTGGAGCAATTGAACCTTTTTCATCCAAAAAACGTAGCCATGGGGGAGGTTTTAGTAGATTCCTTATGCAGACAAAGAAAGGGCATTGACAGGGTCCAGTTATCCAATTTGATGAATTCTGTACAAACCTCCTCCCCCCACCCTTCCCCCCATTATTTTCATTTCAACTTTCTTACTATTTTGATGCATCTCAATAACTTGTTAGAAGGTTATTCCAGCTTTTATTGTACCATCTGAATGATATGGATTTGGCATTCTCACTGTTCATTACCATACCTGGCAATTATGCATTGGTATTTTTTGGAGTGGTAATTGAGTTATTAGGTTGGCTGGTTAATACTGCTGTTCCAAACTTGATATCTGGCTCACATCTAGTGATCTGCTAAGTGAGGTGTGTGTGAGGTATTTTATACAGAAAGGAAAAGGCTGCTTGAAGTGATCATAGCTCTTTTGGACTGTACCAGAATATGATTGTATAAATATGGTGATCTCCTATCTCTTTTATAAAACTCTCTCTTGAGGATGTTAGTAATCTGAGGGATAATTTGCACCATATAAATTTCAGGTTGACCATCTTGCTATGACCTCCTTATGTCTTATGCAAGAATATAATCTCTCAATCAGTCGATATTAGCTTGTCTGTGCAGAAAGAGATGGGCTCTCCTGCCCTATTTTCCTGGTTCAGGGCCTGCCACGTTGCTTATCATGGAAGAGATGCATCAGGGAGAGATTGCTGATTCTAACACCTTGAGATTTGTTCTTGCCCCATCTCCATTTCAGTCTCTCTTTGACATAGAATGAGGTTTTGGCAGTTGTTAATAACAAGGTTTCCTTGTTTGATCCCACTGGCGAGTTCCTTGATTGATATTGCTATAATTTTACAACATGATATGGTCTTTCAGTAGACCTTGGGATCGCTAGGTTTCCCACCATGCTTATAAGTGAGGGTTTTTGTAAAGAAAACTTGAATTTGAGGAGAATGTGACATCAACAGGTAGAAAATAAAGGTGAAGTTAACAGTCAGGTTGCTTCCCAAAGAGTATTGCTCAGTTATAGATAATAAGAGGCTAAAGGCATATTTTTACAGGTTATGGCATGTCCAGTGCCCTGGAATGACAAAATGTGAGGCTGTGCAGCTGCTATTGTCAACTGTACTTAGACAAAGTAGAATCTAACAGAATTACATGTATGTGCATTGAACAGATAAATCACTGAACTTTGCCTCAGCATAATTTGCATGGATTTGACACTCTTATGTAGGCATTATGTATGGTGTGAATAAATGAGGTAGAGGAGAGAGTATGAACTCCAGCTTTCCAAATTGTTTCAAGAGAGATGTTATACACATGATATGCTTCAATAATCACTGAACTTCACCTAAGCATAATTTGCAAGGATTTGACACACTCTTCTGCAGGCATTATGTATGGTGCGAATAAATGAGGTGGAGGAGATAGAATATGAACTGCAGCTTTCCCAATTGTTGCAAGGGAGATGGTGTTATATACACACGATATGCTTCAATCCTATGGTCAATCTCACTCTGCTCCCTACATTTTGGGATCCTACTGGTCATTTTCACAGCCCAATATTTGACATAGCATGGACATAAAGACTCTCATTTTCTCCGGAAATATCTCAGACTTATAGGAGGGACCTTTGGACTCTTGGAGGGCACATGGGCATCTGGACCTAAAAAAAGGACTAACAAATCTCCCCTTTCTCGTTGTCTCGAGGCTTGATAAACTGGTTCTAAAATTCGAGCAGATCATCATTAAGAGGCTCAATTGAGGATAATTCATGAAAATTGAGCATTTAAGCTATACTATCACGATCAATTGAACAGAATACACGGGACTCATCAGCTGCCAGGACGTTTCTATCATCTAACAAGTTGTGGTCAACACATCAACTTCTTGCTGTGGAACTCTGCGTCTCCACTTGTCAATGGCCCATTCCACGAAAAGATAAAAACCGGTAGGAGATAATCTATGTCACTCTCGGGCTGAAAGATTACAGTTACGATCATCAGTGAAACATGGTGTGGAAACTAGGTCAATGGGATATGAATCACAATCTCGTAAAGCTGGCTCTTTATCCCTATCACAAACATTTTGTTCACCACCTCGATCCCGAAATCCAAACCCGGGTGCATAGTTTGGTGGCTTGGCTACGCAAGTTATATGGTTTGGCAGGCGAAATTTTTTATTGTCTGTTTCTTAAACTACTAGAATCCACTGTGAAAAATATAAGTCTGATGCAAAGCTAGGCAACGGTTTAAACAACTTGTTCTGGAAATGTATAATCAAAAGCGAGCACACAAATTATAAACCACAAAGCAATGCTATAATAACTATATAAGATGGCTCTTTCAAATGAGTTGTTATCATTGATTATCGACTCCGATGGGGTGAGTGACTGTGTATGAATTGGACAAATAAGACTGCGTATGACTTACCTTGGAGATAGCTCTGAAAACTTGCTCTCTAGCTTTGAAAACTCGCTCTGCAATCGCTTGGAAGCATAACAAATCTAGCACCCCATGAATTGCATTCCATGAATTGCATTTTATGGATGTAGGAATCGCAGTTAGGGTTCACGATTTCAGCATTCTCCCTCCAATTTTCCATTTTTTTCTTGAAACTAAAAAAATTGCTGAATTTATCCCTCCAAATTTCTCCTCTATTTTCCCTCTTTTCTCTGGTCTTATCGTGGGCACATTTCCATCAAAATTTGACCTAAATCCAACTATTCCCAGAAAAATTCCGTTCATTTCCAGACTAAAGAAATTAATTCTTGGGTTGGGCTGAACAAATTCATGGTTCCCGCTAAAACAATCCTTGCAATTCCATAGATTCCTCCCCGCAAATTTTCGTCCTGCAAGCAAACCCGTTTGACCTGAATCCAACTATTCCCATCAAAATTTGGTTCATTTCAAGACCAGAAGCAGTTAATTCTTCGGTTGAACAAAATTCATGGTTCCCGCTAAAAATTCCTTCCAATGACATGGATTCCTCTCGGCAAATTTTCGTCCGAGCAAATCTGTGGAGGAAAAACAACTCCCCTAGGATACACAACAATGTTGTTAGAAAAGATTAAAAACTAAAAATATAATTATAATATAATATATAAATTTAGCATATTATAGCAAGGTTCCCATTCTATATATAGCAAGGTTCCTCATACTAAAATTATATGAATGTATTTTAATGCATGGGTTTTACATTTTTTATATATTTTTATTATTAAATATAAAATAAAATAATAATTTTATTATATGATTTTTTAAATTATTAAACATAAAAATATAATAATAAAAAGCTAATTCTATGATTTTTACTCGAACACAATAAGGGGATTTACATTTTTTTATATATTTTTATTATTAAATATAAAATAAAATAATAATTTTACTATATAATTTTTTAAATTATTAAACATAAAAATATAGCAATAAAAAGCTAATTCTATGATTTTTACTCAAACACAATAATTATTATATGATTTTTACTCAAACACAATAATAAGTATTATATGGTTTTTAGTCAAACACAATAATAACTATTATATGGTTTTTTAATTTTTGAAGGTTTATTTTTTATATATTGATTATAAATTATATATATATAATTAAAAAAATCAACATATTTCAAATATTTAATTTTTAATAAAAAAATTATACTTAATAATAATAATAATAGTGTCTATTAAAATAATAATAATAATAGTGATTTTTTATATTATGTATATAAATTAATTTGTATTTATTAGTTAGTTTTTGAGTTTTACATTTTATTAAATATTTTTAGAAAAGTACTGATAATTTATAAAAATAAATAAATAAATTATAATAATATAAATTTCAAATTTTTATCACTATATCATTTATTATGTGTGTACGAGAATCCAAACCATTCATTAGTATTTTTAACCATCATCTCTTAATTCTTCACTAACCCAACATACTTGTCAAGTACCATTAATGAGGCAATATAGGTTGACCATCACTAATAACAACTTTAAATTAACGTGACAAGTTTTTTTTTTTTTTTTTCTTGGTGTGAGATGACTTTTTTATTATTATTTTCCTTAAAATGCCAATTTTAGACCTCAAATTTCCTCTAGAGTCTACTTTGCATTAACAACATTATATTTACTTGGATCAAACTCTTTGTTTGATAGTCTTGTGCAACAATATAACAAATAACATTATCGTTCTTTCAATACTAACTAAAATTAAATCATTCTTACCATAAATATTTTTGCTCTCAAATACAAGAACAACTAGCTTGCCAAATCCCCATGATGTTTCTGTTCAAGAACATAATTTATAATGGTCCAAAGAGTACTTGTGTTTTGTGGACTTTACGACCAATCTTTATCCATATGTTAAATTACCATCAACAAACAAAAACCATTATTGGTAGCACATTTTAAGTAATATAATTTAAACAAATAATTTTTTCTTTGAATTACTTTATTTGCACCAATTCTAAGCTTTTTCTCACAAATTTCAACCCATTTTTTTCTTAACAAATATTTAATTTACATACATGTTGAATGTTCCCTAACGACAAAAAAAAATGATTCTTCTACCTTTTGAAGATTTTTGCAGTGATTAAAAAAAAAAATGTTACAAAAGCTTTTTCTTATATCAGATGTATTAATGATATGTGCCCATTATTATGAAAAAAACCATAATTCTATGACCATATAAATAATTTTTCTTATATAAATGTATTAGTGATATGTACCAATTGTTATGAAAACAAGCCATAATTATATGACCATATCTTGGAATGCATGTTAAAAACCAGGAACACAAAGATCACTTGCATCCTATGTAACCTAGAGTTGTCAAAAGTGTTTCCAAATTTGACAGAACTGATTTAGTCAAACATTAGCACAACTTGCAAAAAACTTTTACACTTTTAGTTGATGTTCTCATTACACACAAATCGATAAAATTTGGATCCTAATCAAATTTTGTAATCTTTCAAAAGAACAAATGCATTTTTTGGGGGGGTTTTTATTAAAAAATGAATTTGACATTAACTTTCTATGTTTTTTCCATACATTTATTTCTAGAAAATAAACATATTTATCTATTTTGTTTTTAATACTTTTTTGTTGTTGTTGTAATGTTGCAAAATTCTATTAAACTAGGAAAGATAAAAATACAATAGTCGGTACAGTCTAAGGTAGTCTTATCAGAAGTATCCACCCTTGGAGAACAACAGGGTCATAGAAGTTCTGATCAAAATTATACAAAAAAGCCCTGCCCAGTATAGGGAGACCATAGCCATTAAAGCCTAAAAAACCAGCACTCTGATGCACTGTGAAACATATTAAAAAACATATAAAAGTAAAGCTGCTGAAAAACACAGGGAGGAACCTAGGGTCATCAGGGACCACAAAAATGCAGCGAGAACCCCCAGATTTGGGTCCACAACCCAAAAAAACTCAAAAATTTAAACCCAGATTTTGAGCGCTACTGTGTATGAAGGAAACTAGCGCCCATAGCAGGATGGGCACTACTGTGCAGAGGAAAAGTAGCGTATGGGCGCTACTGTGTTGTACAAACAGTAGCGTACAGGTGGGAAAAGTTGAAAAAATGGGGTTAAAACCCCCCAACTAGGTCCACAAGGGTTTGCAAGGGCTGGGAAGGGTCTGTAAGAGCCAAGGAGGGTCAAACAGAGCCTACTAACTGATCCTAATCAAGAAAATGAACAAAGACCATCAAACAAGACTGAAGAAATGACCTTGGATACCCCTAAGCAGTTAGGCTTTCCCCAGCAAAGTCGCCATTCTGTTGTGGGGAAAATGCACCTATAGTTCAGGGGAGAAACTACCAACTTACGGTGATAAAGATAGACTTACAAGCATTCTGCAAGTACAACAAATAAATGAAGAGATTAGGGTTTAGAGATGTAGGCACCTCATTCAGAAGGTTGATCCTAGCTTTTGCTTCCCTCGCTCTTCAATGCTTATCAGTGTCGCAATGCCCAGACCTGCAAAACAACTTGATACCTTTCTCAAACACATTTGACTACATATACAAGATTGATATTCATAATATAAAGAGACATCAAACTATAATCAAACAGTAATCAAATCTGAGACACATTAATAGGTCATATTTGGAAAGAGAAGAACGTCTGATCTTTATTGATGAATGAAAGCAAGTACATAAAGTTATACCTTCCTTCAAGCTTGGCACTTCACGAAACCTAGATTCAAGGTCTCCTGCTTCTGTTCTCCAAGGATTCCAGTCTCTAATCAACTGTGCTAGGGTTTACCAAAACTGAAGCACAAGAGAGGGGATGAGGGTCTCCATTCCTTCAGCATAACTTTTTAATTGGGATTAGTCCTTTCACATGACCCTTCTACCTTCCTTATATAGTCAGTGAGGAAGAGGAAAAGAAGTTATAACCGCTCAAGAGGTTTCCCAACCAACTTAACTTACTCGAATTTCGAGATTTTGACCAAAACAGGGGTGTACGCTACTCTACAGTAGACAAAGTCGCGTACACACGCTACTATTTCAACAGTGGAGTCGCACTCAGTAGGGTATACACGCTACTATCATGCCTGTGTACCAGCGCTCATGTTAAAAAATGGCCAAAAACAGGCTTTTCTGCTCATTTTCAGGAGATGGTTTGGTCTGGAAAAATGTTCCTAAGGGTCATATACATCAAATGGGTCAAGAATGAGGTAATTTCAACCATTTTTAGTGTCCAAAATGACTCCTCCATCCACAAATGTCCTGTTGTGTGACTGAACTTGATCTCAAGAAATGTCGTCATGCGACCAAGGGAAGCAAGTGTCGTCACGGACGGAGAGGTTTCATTTCAAGCTATAACAGATGCCCCCTAATGTATGAGGTCAGAGGGAGTATGGGAAACGATGGCCGAAATACATTATGAATAACAAAGAGTTGAATCATGGAGGAACTGGAGAAACCAAGAATCATAGGCTCAAATGAAGTACCTGAAAGCAAAGGCAATGTCAGACAAACTTATCCATGGGGTAACTGTCCATGTTCAAATGGTGGAACATGACCTCCAAGAGGATACAATAATGATCCAAATACTAATGCATATATCATGGCCACTAAAATACAAGCGTGGATCCATGAGGAACATAAGTGTAAACATAGCCACATAAAGACAAGGTGGATCTATGTCAAAACTGGAGAACATAGCCATAGAGAATAAGCTGGATCTATGTCTCATCAAGAGCCAAAAAGAGCGTGGCTCAGTCTTGCGCAACTTGGGCGATAACATAAATGAGGTGATGCTATCGAGGATCCCAAGGTCTTCATCCAAAAACAACCCAAGGTACAAACCTATCCATGCGAATAAATGAGTTGTTGTCGAACATGGGAGGTATCGTTTGATTACCGGTCATTGATGTATACCGTTAACAAACGTGAGGGCATCCACCAATAATGAAAATGGAACCCAAGGTACCTAGTACATTCAAGCAAGTGCGAATAGATGGTCTTGCCGTCGAACACTTGAAGAATCCATCGGATAGGAGACATTGATGTATTCCCATCTATCCAATAGCGAGGGAAACTGCCACTAATGACTGCAATCCCCAAGGTACTAACCGAAAACTCTAAACTTCATTCCCAGAGCACAATGAGCTGAAGTCGATGGGAAGAAGTCCGTTGGAAGGGAGGCCTTAATGCATCCTCCATCATCCAACACGAGGGACACTCAAAAGGTATGAGCTGATTTGGAGTAGGACTAAACACATGATGAAACATACTGACACCAAGGAATGGCCGACACATGAGGTCAAGGCAACTGCAGAATGGCTGACACAGGTTATATCCTTGAACAGTGAGCACGACACAAGAGTGACTTAGGCAGCTTTGAACAAAAAAGGACCACGGCGCAAGTCTGCAATGTAGGAGACATTAACAGATTCTCCAAATGATTGGAAGACTAACCAAATGGAGGAGTAGGAACTCTGAGATCAGGTTTACCCTAAGGCCAACGCTAGAACCCAACTTGTTTGATAGACTCAAAACATGTGCTTTGTTCAAGGAGATAGTTGACTTGCTGCCATCATATTGAAAGATATTTTAACATTCTTCCCTTCCCTTTCCTTTTTCATTTTTTAACGAGCTTGACAAAGAACTAAAGCATGCTCGACGGTATTTTCATATTTAAGGAGTCTGAAAAACCTAGAAGAAAACTCCATACACCTATCCGTGGATTTTATATTGAGCCCGGATTGGTCTATGCTCGGCGGTGTTTTCTTGCTTCTAGAGTTGAAAAACTTAAACAGTCCTCTATACACCTATCCGTGGATTTTATATCGAGCCCGGATTGGTATGTGCTCGCTTGGTGTTTTCACATTTCGAGAGTCTGAAAACCCTAAAGAAGACTCCAAAGGTCCTTTTTCGTAAAGTTAGTCTCCTTACCCGAAAAAGTGTAAAATGATGGAAGAAGAACTCTTCTAGCGCATACAAGAGTATACCTAGAGTATACCTTTTCCGTAAATTATCCACCAAGGCCCGGAAAATGGGTAATTCTATACCTAAGTGGATGTCAGTTCAGTTATTTTAATGAGCCCGAAAAGACAACTATGCTCGGCAAACTTTTCCTATTTAAGGAGTCTGAAAAGGCCTTAAAAGAACTCCATAGGGATCTTTTTCGTAAAGGTTTAACAAGTCCGAAAAAGTAAACTCATGACCTCCTTACTGTTTTTAATGAGCTCAAAGGAGATATAGGCAATGCTCATAACTTCCTTACTGTTTTTAACGAGCTCGAAGTGAAGATGAAAGAAATGCTCAAAACGTACTTACTGTTTTTAACGAGCTCGAAGTAAAAGAAGAATGATCGAAACCTACTTACTGTTTTTAATGAGCTCGAAGTAAAAGAAGAATGCTCGAAATGGGAGGAGATGAGTATTAGGGACATGCAAAACTAACTCCAAGCGCATGGAACAAAGCTATGCCTAATGCAAGGAACATGAGCAAGATAAGGACACTCAGGGTGTGTCTCCTCCAGGTAAAAGGTGTCAAATTGCAAAGGCAAAATGATACAGGGCTTAGCGGAAATGAGATCAGAGATGGAGGCTTATATAACGAGCTAAAAGCATGGAAGCCGGCTTCAGGCTCATTAGCACAAGCGGGATCATAACAGATGCATATGCAATTTGAACACAAAGATGGGAGCCTTATCAGGGATGGACAGAAATATATGAGGAAGAAAGATATGAGGCTTCTTCTCAAAGTCATGGTAAATCTAAAAAGGCTCCCGAGCCTATGAGAAAAACTCAGCATGGGCACCAAAATGGCATAAGGGTGCTGACTAGGGTGACCCATGTTAGGTAGGCTCTGCTGTCGGACTGGTGCACAATGCATAAAGAGATGGCTAACACACCAATATCCAACAGGTTTGACCCTATGGCGAATTTGGATGGCAAAAGGTTCAAATGCAACATAACAGTAGGGAAGCCTAAACCTATATGCAAGGTTCCGAATATACCTGACATGGTCGTACAAGGTGTCGAAAAGGACCAGTAAGCAAGTATACATCCAGCTAAGAATCCTGTCTCCAAGAAACATTAGTACCAGGACCATATCTAAAACATATGTAAAGAAAAACCCGATACAAGTCAATGTGGTAGAAATACTTTCAACTTCACTATCATCAACAGCAGGCATAAACAAGGCAGAGTTTTCGAATGAAGACTCTATGGTACCCAAGCTCGAGGACTTACAATCAACAAGATCAACTTCAGAATGAAGATCAAAGTTGAAGGACGTGATGGAATCTGCAGAAACAAATTCATTATCACGGGAGTTGAAAATTCTAGAAGCATAATCAAACTCAGCGGGAACACTAATTTGCGGATCTATAGGAGAGTCCAAAGACTCAACAGTAGGAAGATCAGACTTTAAGGTCAAACCGGGGCTGGACATAACTGCGACTGGATCAACATCCAAATGAATGGCAGAGTGTACTATGGACTATAGGAAAACTTCATTGGAAGGAAGTATATCATCCCAGATAGAACACATATCTAAACATTCAGATGGAGGTGTCACTTGGTCAAAAGCTGGGACCAAGTCCCGAGAAGGTAAGCATGAACTCAGAGACTTCTTTTCAGTAGCAGTTGAACTCAAGGAACAATATGCCACATAAGGCCCACGTGACATAGTAGTGCCTAATGACGAGGGATCGGACTGGTCTACAGTTGGGTAATAAGGAGGATCAACGAATGCAAGCTAATCGGTGGTGACAATGTTTTCGTTATGAGGGAAATGCATCACACGAAAAAGTGTAGACACCACAACATGCATAGGATAAATGTAATCACCCCCGAGGATCATATCAAAGTCCACAGGGTCCTTTAAAACCATAAAATCAACTAAGACTGTTTTTCCACCCAAAGTAACAGGTGCCTGACGGAGGAATCCGATCGGTTCGCTAGGTCTTCTATCAAAGGTCAACGGTGAATTAGCAGCTGGAATAACATTAGGGAAACCCAAATCTCTCCAAGCATAAGCGGATAAGATACTAACAGAAGCACCTTCATCAACAATGCATTGATCAACCGTATGGTTCCCGATATCAACCTTTATCTGGAAAGGTGTCGAAGAAGGAAGACGAGGCTCGGCTAGACTATTCCAATCAAAGGAAACAATCCTAGGGCTTGGTAGGGGTTCACATGGCACAGATGAAGTGCCCCCCTTTTCAGGAATATCCAAACTGGTAATGCAGAAGACTTCAGCAGTAGGTGCATCAATCTCCGAAGGATTGATGGGATCGGTCGAAGATTGCATCGATTCGATCACTTCACTCTCCGAAGGAAGAGTGGGGTCGACCAAAGATTGCATTGATTCAACCACTTTATCAACCAAAGGTTGATCTGACTGCAGGGAATCTATAGACAACTCAGGAACAGAGGTTCCTTCAGACATGGACCACACTCTTCGTGCCTCTGGAATGGCAGGGCATCGGTGAGTAAGGTGATCTCCCTTACAAAGTTTACAAGGGAACTTTGGTTTCCGTCCTATAGGTTTAGACTCCTTTACAACATCAGTACTCTCAGCATGACTAGCATTGGCTGACAGCTTGCCCCCAGCATGACTCACAGAGGCTGGTTGCTTAGAAGCAGAAGACTTTTGAACTAAGGACGACACTTTTTTCACTTCTGGAAGTACAGGGCACAAGTAAGTAAGGTGGTCTCCCTCGCAAAACTTACAAGGGAACTTAAGCTTCTGTTTGTTTGGTTTGTCAACAATGTCAACTCCCTCAGCATGACTTGCAGTGGCTGATCTAGTGTCTCCAGTATGACTCACAGGAACTGGTGACTTGTCTTTAATATGACTAGCAGTGATCAATGACGTGTCCTCAACATGACTAACAGTGGTTGAAGACAAACTTTCAGTATGATTTTCAGTGACTAAAAGTTTTCTCCCAGCATGACCTCCAGAGGCTGGGTAGGTGTCCCATGCATGACTTGCAGAGGAAGGGTGCTTTCCCCCAGCATGACTTGTAGAGGCTGGGTTGTTGCCCCCTTGTTTTGGCATCTTCTTCCTATTCTTCCTCCGTCTATTCCTTTTAGACTGCTGGTTACTAGTATTTCTACTTTCGCCACATGAGGTAGAAGGAGGAGGAGAAGATGTTACTGGCAAGGGAGGCACATGGTTCTGATGCTCTTGATTTGAGGTTCTCACAAAAGAAGCGTCAGGAGCATGCAATGCATTCAGAGTGGAAAACAACCAAATCGGCAGCCCTATGGTGAATCCAGGAAGATTCAGAGTAGCCATTAAGGGAGCACCAATGTTTCCAATGAATGGAATAGCACAAGGATCCCCCGGAATAGGGGTACCTTGATTGGCACTCGCCAGAATGCTAGACATAGTTTCTTGCTCAAATGAACAAGAAGTTCCCTAAGGAAAACTAAAACAAGTAGCACAAAAAGCACACCACTAAAAAAGGTCCTAGGTAAATCAAACCAGGCAAACAGATGCCTTCCGGAGAAGAGTCTGGGATGATGAGGGCCCAGAACAGATCAACGAAGGATGAAGAACAGTTACCCGGGGTCCACAATACAATGACTAAGGGTGCAAGCGCTGGAATCACCCAACTGCCCTCCCAAAGACCTGCAAGGGATTTCCTCCCATGTCTGTCCTAGGTACAACAGATATACCCTTCGCTGTCACCTGTGTATGAACCTATGGTCAGATACTAAGGAAAACACAACACCCAAAACTCTTGGGGGAACAGTCACCGGTCGAATCAGAAGGCGTGGGCAGGGTAACTGAGCCCGAAACTCGAAAGAGTCCCCAAACACGATCCAATCCTGGTGTATGCTCGAAACAGAAAGTAGGAGGAGTATTCCCAACAATCTGATCTCGCAATGACCTACTGCATAGATCCCAGGAAAGCTTTGAGTGAAATGGATTTACCTGTGATAGTCGAACTATGATTTTTGCGTAATGTGTGATCTTGGGTGGTTTAAGGTGTTTTAAACCCAAGATCCTAACCAAGACTAGTTGGTGTAGTGTAACCTAGAAAATAAAATGTTACTAGTACATTTTATTAGGGTTCATTTTAAAGGTTACTTGCTTACTCAAAAAAGGTAGTGGGTGTGTGAGAGTGGTTATAATAGGGATAGAGTACTGAAAATGAAATATTTACTACCAAACAAATCTTTTTCTTTTCAATGCAAGTCTTAAAATTCTGATCTAGGATGCATATGCAAATGCAATTTTTAATATTTTGAATGCAAAAAGGGTAAAAATAAAGTCTAAATGTACAAAATTAAACTAAAAACTTAAGAATGCAGCTACTCAAGCAAATAGGTATGCAAAAGAAAACTTGTTCTTTTTTATGCAAAGCACTCTAAAATCTTTTAAGCCACTTGCAAGGTACTCTATTCAGAAAATGAATCAAAATTCTTAATGCTTTTCGAAGATAAGAAACAAAACTGAAACTAACCTACTATCAAAGCAAAGCAAAGAAACTTTCAGGTTCTCTTTATGAAACAGTAAAAGCTACCTAATATGACTTTCAAATTCTTATTGATGTAAGCATGCCAACCATTGGGAAAAGAGTACAAAAACTACTTTTAGACCCAAACGAAGCAAATGACCTACGAAGAAGTATGGTTTGGTAAAGTCAGGTCTGCACATGACAATGCAAACAAGGTCTTGAATGACAACCAAAACACTTGAGCTTTCACTACAAAAGAAAACTTAAAAGCATAAGGGAGGATAAAAAACCAATCTAAAAGAGAAATTTCACTCAAATAGATACAAACAAGGTCAAGAAGACTCAAGAGGTTTCAAATCCAGTGGAAATGGGGCAAGCAAGTTCAGTCAGACTCAAATTAGGGTACAAAACACCAAACGGGTCCACAACCCCCCAACTTGGGTCAACAAGCCCCAAAACTTTCCAAACAAGCCCAAAATGATCAAAAGAGGTTCAAATCATGAATACATGATCAATACAAGGATGGAAGACCACTTACAAGGGTTTAACACAGACCTAGGGTCATCAGGGACCACAAAAATGCAGCGAGAACCCCCAGATTTGGGTCCACAACCCAAAAAAACTCAAAAATTTAAACCCAGATTTTGAGCGCTACTGTGTATGAAGGAAACTAGCGCCCATAACAGGATGGGCGCTACTGTGCAGGGGAAAAGTAGCGTATGGGCGCTACTGTGTTGTACAAACAGTAGCGTACAGGTGGGAAAAGTTGAAAAAATGGGGTTAAAACCCCCCAACTGGGTCCACAAGGGTTTGCAAGGGCTGGTAAGGGTCTGTAAAAGCCAAGGAGGGTCAAACAGAGCCTACTAATTGATCCTAATCAAGAAAATGAACAAAGACCATCAAACAAGACTGAAGAAATGACCTTGGATACCCCTAAGCAGTTAGGCTTTCCCCAGCAAAGTCGCCATTCTGTTGTGGGGAAAATGCACCTATAGTTCAGGGGAGAAACTACCAACTTACGGTGATAAAGATAGACTTACAAGCATTCTGCAAGTACAACAAATAAATGAAGAGATTAGGGTTTAGAGATGTAGGCACCTCATTCAGAAGGTTGATCCTAGCTTTTGCTTCCCTCGCTCTTCAATGCTTATCAGTGTCGCAATGCCCAGACCTGCAAAACAACTTGATACCTTTCTCAAACACATTTGACTACATATACAAGATTGATATTCATAATATAAAGAGACATCAAACTATAATCAAACAGTAATCAAATCTGAGACACATTAATAGGTCATATTTGGAAAGAGAAGAACGTATGATCTTTATTGATGAATGAAAGCAAGTACATAAAGTTATACCTTCCTTCAAGCTTGGCACTTCACGAAACCTAGATTCAAGGTCTCTTGCTTTTGTTCTCCAAGGATTCCAGCCTCTAATCAACTGTGCTAGGGTTTACCAAAACTGAAGCACAAGAGAGGGGATAAGGATCTCCATTCCTCCAGCATAACTTTGTAATTGGGCTTAGTCCTTTCACATGACCCTTCTACCCTCCTTATATAGTCAGTGAGGAAGAGGAAAAGAAGTTATAACCGCTCAAGAGGCTTCCCAACCAACTTAACTTACTCGAATTTCGAGATTTTGACCAAAACAGGGGTGTACGCTACTCTACAGTAGACAAAGTCATGTACACACACTACTATTTCAATATTGGAGTCGCGCTCAGTAGGGTATACACGCTACTATCATGCATGTGTACCAACGCTCATGTTAAAAAATGACCAAAAACAGGCTTTTTCTGCTCATTTTCAGGAGATGGTTTGGTCTGGAAAAATGTTCCTAAGGGTCATATACATCAAATGGGTCAAGAATGAGGTAATTTCAACCATTTTTAGTGTCCCAAATGACTCCTCCATCCACAAATGTCCTGTTGTGTGACTGAACTTGATCTCAAGAAATGTTGTCATGCGACCAAGGGAAGCAAGTGTCGTCACGGACGGAGAGGTGTCATTTCAAGCTATAACATAACCCTCTCTAGATCTCCCCCAATCCATCAACACCCTCCCTTCTCTCTCCCTATCTCACCCCCCTACTCCTCACCCTACCTCTAAACTCCCTCCTCTCTCTCTCTCTCTCCCCCCCCTTCTCCCCCTAACTCTTACTAACCCCCTCTCTCACCTCCTCCTCCTCTCTCTCACCTCTTCCCCCTAACCCTTACTAACCCCCTCTCTCCCTCTCTCTCTCCCCTACTCCTCCACCTACACCTAACACCCACCCCTATATCTCTCCTCGAACCCCCTAAAACCACTTTCTCTATCTCATGCATTCTCACTACCCCTAACCCCCCACTCTCCCTCCCTAACCCCCCTCCTACTCTACCTACCCATAACCACCCCCTCTGCCCCTCTCTCTCTCTTTCCTAATCCCCCTAACCCTAAATCTCTCTCTCTCTATCCCTTAATACCCATCCCCCAACCACTTACCACCACCCCATCTCTCTCTCTCTCTCTCTCTCTCTCTCTCGCTCTCTCTCATCCCCATACCACTACCACTTATCACCCCCATCTCTCTCTCTCTCTCTCTACCCCCACACTATACCCCCCTTCTCTTTAACATCCCTATTATTCCTAAATACCTACCCCCCGACCGCAATCTCTATCTCTATCTCTCCCCACAACCCTTTCTTGGTCCCTAACCCTAATCACCCACACCCCCTCACGACCCTCAACTCTCTCTCTCTCTCTCTCTCACACACACACACACACACAAACATACACACACTCACACACACAAACACACACACACACACACACACACACACACACACACAAACATACACACACTCACACACACAAACAAACACACACACACACACACAAACACACACACACACACACACACACACACCCCTATACTCCTCCACCTACCCCTAATCCCCAACCCCCTCTCTCTCTCAACCCCCTAACACCCCTCATTCTCTCTCTCTCTCTCTCACTCACTCACTCACTCACTCACACACACACCCCTACTCCTCCCCCTACCACTAAACCACCTCCCCATCTCTCTCTCTCTCTCTCCCCTCCTAAGGGTTACTAACCCTTAGTAACCTCCTCCCTCACTCTCTAACTGTTGGAATATTTTCTCCATCATTTTTCAGATTTGCATGTCTGCATGCATTTTGCATGCATCAAGTCATCACGCATGCATTTGCATGCAACTGCATGCATCCAGTCATCATTTTGGTGGTCTGCCTAGCACATATAGCCTAATTTTAGCTCCCTAGAGCATATCTTCAGCCCCCAGTAGCCCTCCTACCTACCTGATGTGCCCTATTTGACTCTTCTGCATGACATGTGCGCCTTTGCTCACTTACCACCAGTTATCATTCAGTTAGAGTGTCTCATCTCACCTACCAGGTGTCTGACAATCAGTTAGAGCATTGATTGGGCAGTTCTTCCACTGATTGCTCATCCTAACTGCCTGTAGCTCCTAGCTAGATAGTTTTGGAGTGCCACTTGACCTTCTGACAGCGTCATGCACCCTCCTTGGTGTCTCCATCCCTTGATTCATGCCTAGATGGTTCAGTTAGACTCAGTTAGACTCACTTGACTGACCTTTGACCATTTATGACTGATACTACTGATTGGATGATGTCTCCAATGTTGTCCAAGCTAGACTTTGAGTATGATTCGAATGACCTCCTTGGTTAATTCGAATTCTCATCATAGTTATTGTATTGTATTCAGTTTTCATAGTGCCAGCTCACAGCTGATGTATGATTATACTGCTATTCTCCATTTTCTGTGTTCATGAGTGATTATTGAATGCATTCTTCTCTTCTTCTCTGCACTTCTTGAGTGAGTTTGATTGTGAGGTTTGTTTCAGTTGCTAGATCCTACTGCAGATTATCACATGGTATCAGAGCTTGCAATAGCTATTCGAATTGCAGCCATTGCAGCAGTTGCAACATTTATTTGAGCAGTTGTCTTTCACTTGAGCACCAGAAGCCTCTGATTTTCCACAACAAATCCTGGTGCTATTACATTGAATTCACTGGATCAATCTAGTGAGGTCTAGCCAGGTGTGAAGGACTTAGTCATATGTGCTCAGTGTCCTAAGGCAGTGTTCGTTTGAAGTGTAGCAAATCTCCATCAACAAAAACTCTTCTTGTTTTGCAGGTTTATTTACCCACTCGAATTCTTCTTCAATTCGAACTCCACTACTCAAATGGATCTAAAAATCAATTATTCCAACTATGTCGAATGGAAGGACAAGGTGGATCTCTTCATGAGATCCAAGAGCTTCACCATGATATTAAATGGAACTATGGTAGAACCTCTCAGTGCAGTAGAGAAATCCAAGTACTTGGATAGGCTTGATGAAGCAGTAGGCTTACTTCTTCTCTCAATTTTTGAAGATCTTCACTTCCATGTCATCGATCTAACATCTCCAAAAGAGGTTTGGGACAAGCTCAAATCCCTCTTTGGACAAAAAGATGATTTGAAAGGTCATAAATTGGAGAATGAACTCATCTCATTGAGTCCTGAAAGCTTCGAATCCATCAATGCTTTCCTAACCAAGTTCAAAAGCTTGATTTCACAGTTGAAGAGATATGAGATAGTGGAAGAAGACAAACAACTCATTCTTGCCATTCTCTCAAAGTTGGGGCCAACTTCTCAGTTTTTGTCTCCACATTTGAGTCCGCTAAGATGTCCATTCCAAAATGGAAGTTTCCCTCACTTGATGACTTCCTCCAATAACTCACACAAGAGGAGGAGAAGTTAATCTCCATGGGAATGATAAAACCAAAGTTGGATTCGTCCCTTACAGCTGCTGAGGCCAAAAGAAAGAATGCAAAAGGCAAGCAAATTTTTTATGAAAGGAGAGCGAATGATACAAACCAAAAGATGTTCCATATCAGTCAGATGGGGCTTCGAGTTCAAAAAATACCAAGCAATCTCAGAAGGAGAGATCCAAGTGCACATATTGTCATCGAGGATTCTATCCTGAGAGTTCTTGTATGAAGAAGACTATAGATTTGATGGCTCAATTACCTGAGAAGAATAATCTCCCTGTACCTACATGTGCAAGGAAGAAATATACTGATACTGAACCTTCTAGATCCGAGGACAAATAAAGATGTCATGCTCTCATGGAAAGTGCATCAACAGAATCCTCATTCATCATAGATTCATGAGCATCAAGACATATGTATTCCTCCAAAGATATCTTCTCCAACTTCGAAAGCTTAGTTGGCCCTTCCATCAAGTTGGGGAATGATTCAAAAGTCTCCTCTCAGGGGATTGGAAGAATCAATCTTGACCATGGCTACTTTTCTGATGTGATTTATGTTCCTTCTCTCATAGTAAATTTACTTTCAGTGTACCAAATGACTCATACTGGAGAGTCCAAGAGGGTGATCTTCTCTCCAAATGAAGTCGAAGTACAACACATGGTTTCAGGGAAAATCATTGCAAAAGGAGTTGCAAATCATAAGACAAAACTCTATGAGTTTTCACACTTCTTACCTCTCTCAAATCAATCTGCTCTTCACTCTCATGCAAATGAAGAGAGTAGGCTATCTCATCTCAACTACAAGCATTTGCAAAACTTGCAAGCTCAAAATGTGGTTGATGGTCTTCAAAATGGCAAGTTTTCTCATGGCACCTTCAAAGGTTGCTTGAAAGGAAAATATCCACCAAAGGAGATTGAGAAAAAGAGGACTCTTGAAGAAGTGTGAATGCTAGATCCAGATCCACAAGACCTGAAGATCTAGCACCTATTGGTTCAACTCCTATTTCAAAATGAGACACCACTACTGCATCCACCAGGGATCTTGTTGAAGATCCATCATCATCATGTTCTAGTTTTTTTGACAATGATCTCAGCTATGTTGGTTCAAAGGAGATATCAAAGGACTACCTGCACATTCTGAAACAGTTTCATGACATTCACATTTTTGGATTTGTTCCTCCTTTGAGTGATGATGAGCCACTTTCACTTGCTTCTTCACATAATATTTCAGATTCAGAGTTTGGAGGTGATGATAAGCAAGTTTCACTTGCATCTTCACATGAGATTTCAGATTCAGAGTTTGGAGGTGATGATGAGCCAGTTTCTTTTGCATCTTCGCATGAGATTCCAGATTCAGAGTTTGGAAGTGATGATGACCCAATTTTACTTGCTTCTTCACATAAGATTTCAAATTCAAAGTTTGGAGGTGATGATGAGCCAGTTTCACCTGCTTCTTCACATGAGATTTCATATTCAGAGTTTGGAAGTGATGATGACCAAGAGAGAAAACCTTCATCATATGAGATTTCAGATTCAGTATCTGAATATGGATATGATGATGAGGGAATTCTAGACCCAGATACACAAGAACTTGAAGGTCTAGCAACCGATGATGAAGATGAGCGAGTGGGAGATCCAGATCCACAAGAACCTGATGATCTCTCACCTGATGATCCTCCTCTTCCTCGATGGGAAACCATTACACTCCGATCTGCCGGTGATTTGGTTGTTGATCCACATGATCAGAGAAGAACCAGATCAGATTTTCAGAATGGGTGGTTTCATCCTTCTCACATTGCTGATCCATTTCAAATCGATCGATCCTTCTTCGGAAAAGGACACTTACCTCCTTTAGGGGTGAGTGATGACATGCTACATTAGCATCCTTCAGTCTATTTTGAGGGAGGGCTTTCTTCCCACTGGGTTTTCCCTTTTTCCTCATTTATTATTTAGATTGTTGTACGGGGTGACCTTTGGTCTCAGTCACCAGGGCCCTATTTTTTAGTTTTCAGTTATTACCTCATAGTATAGCTTGCAGGGGGGTGTTGGAATATTCTCCCCATCATTTTTCAAATTTGCACGTCTGCATGCATCTAGTCATCATGGATGCATTTGCATGCAACTACATGCATCGAGTCATCATTTTGATGGTCTCCCCAGCACCTAGAGCCTAATTTCATTTCCCTAGAGCCTGTCTTCATCCCCCAGTAGCCCTCCTACCTACCTGATGCGCCCTATTTGACTCTTCTACATGACATGTGCGCCTTTGCTCACCTACCACCAGTTATCATTCAGTTAGAGCGCCTAATCTCACCTACCAGGTGTCTGAGCGTCAGTTAGAGCATTGATTGAGCATTTCTTCCACTGATTGCTCATCCTTACTGCCTGTAGCTCCTAGTTAGCTAGTTCTGGAGTGCCACTTGACCTTCTGACAGCCTCATGCGCCCTCCTTGGAGTCTCCATCCCCTGATTCATGCCTAGATGGTTATGTTAGAATCACTTGACTGACCTTTTACCATTTATGATTGATACTATTGATTGGATGATGTCTCCAATGTTGTCCAATCTAGACTTTGAGTATGATTCGAATGAACTCCTTGGTTAATTTGAATTCTCATCACAGTTATTGTATTGTATTCAGTTTTCACAGTGCCATCTCACAGCTAATGTATGATTATACTACTATTCTCCATTTTATGTGTTCATGAGTGATTATTGAGTGCATTCTTCTCTTCTTCTCTGCACTTCTTGAGTGAGTTTTGTTTAAGTTGCTAGATCCTACTTCAGATTATCACACTAACCGCCTAATCCTCTCCCTACCTATAACATCCCCTCCTCATCTCTCTCTATCCCATATCCCCCCTAACCCTTACTAACCCCTTCTCTCGCTCTCTCTCTACCCCACCTCTCCACCTACACCTAAACCACACCCCTATCTCGCTGCCCCAACCCCTAACACCCCCCCCAACTCAAAAATATCTCACTACCCCTAACCTCCCTCTCTCTCCCTAACCCCACTCATACTCTCCCTGCCCATAAACACCCCCTAATCCCCTCTCTCTTTCTCTCATACTCACCCTCCTCTCTCTCTCTCTCTCTCTCTCTCTCTCTCCTAATCCCCCTCCCCCTACCACTTACCACCCTCCCTCTCTCTCTACCTCCCTTATCTCTAACTACTACTCTAATCATCCCTAATCCCCTACCCCCTCCCCCACTTCTATCTCTCTCTCTTTCTCTCCCCCAAATCACTTCCTCCCCTATCCCTAATCACCCAAACCCTCCCCCTCCCTCTCTCTCTCATACTCCTACACCTACCCCTAACCCCACCCCCCTCTCTCTCTCCCCAACCCCCTAACACTCCCTCTCTCTCCCCCTCCCCCCTCTCTCTCTCACAAACACACACCCCTACTCCCCCCTACCATTGACTCCCTCTTCTCTCTCTCTCTCTCTCTCACTCTCTCACTCACTCTCTCACCCTTACTAACCCCTTTTCTCACTCTCTCCACCCTACTCCTCTTATCTCTAATACACTCTCCTCCTCTTTCTTCTCTCTCTCTCCCCTCTTCCCCCTAACCATCTCTAACCCCTTTGTTTCTCTCTCCCTCTCTCTCTCCTACTCCTCCACCTACACCAAAACCCTACCTCTCTCTATCCCCCCCCAACCCCCTAACAACCTCGCCACCTCTCTCTATAACACACTCTCACAACCCCTAACCCCCCTCCTAATCTCCCTACCTATAACCACCCCCCCCCTCCTCCTTTCTCTCTATCTCATTCTCCTACACCCCCTACCTCTAAATCCCTCTCTATTTATCTTTCCTAATCCAACTCACCATACCACTTACCACACCCCAAATCTCAATCTCTCTCTCTCTCTCTCTCTCTCTCTCTCTCTCTCTCTCTCTTCCCCCACCCTATAACCCCTTCTCTCTAGCTTCCCTAATCCTCCCTAAACCCCTACCCCTCCCCCAACCCTGATCTCTATCTCTTTCTCTCCCCCAACTCCCCTCCTCCCCTCTAGACCTCCCCCGACCATGATCTCTATCTATTTATCTCCACCAAGCCCCCTACCCTCCCCCTACCCCTAATCACCCACACCCTCCACCCCTCTTCCCTTGGGCTCCCTCTCCCTCTCCCTCTCTCCCTCTCTCTCTCTCTCACACACACACACACACTCAGTCACCCCTCTGCTCCTCCACTTACTAATATCCCCCAACCATATAAATCACCCCCAACCCCCTAACACCCTCCCCCCATTCTCTCTCCCTCTCTCTCACCGTTATAATCCTCCCCATACAACTAACCCCCATTCTCTCTCTCACACACACACACATACACACACATCTCCATAAACCTTACTAACCCCCTCTCTCACTCTCTCACCCCCCTACTCCTCCCATTACCTTTACCCCCCTCCTCATATTTGTCTCTCTCTCCCCTCTCCCCCCTAACCCTTACGAACCCCATCTCTCACTCTTTCTCTCCCTTATTCATCCACCTACACCTTAACCCCACCCTTCTCTCTCTCCCCCAACGCGCTAACACTTGCCTCTCTCTCTCTCTCTCTCATTAACCCTAACCCACCCTCTCTCTCCCTAACCCCCTCCTACTCTCCCTACCCATAGCCACACCCTCTGCCCCTCTATTTCTCTCTTCTACTTCTGCTAACCCTACCCTTTCTCTCTCTATCTCTCCTACTCCCCCTACCCCTATCCCTCTCACTCTCTATCTCTCCTAATCTCCCTCCCCGTACCACTTACCACCACCCCATCGCTCTCTACCCCAACCCCATACACCTTCTTCCCTCTAAATACCCTAATCCTCCCTAAAACCCTACCCCCAAACCCTAATCTCTATCTATTTCTCTCCCTCAACTCCCCTCTTCTCCCTTAACCCTAATGTAAATATGATTTTTACCAAAATGCATGTGTGTTTTAGCTCTACAAAATGCGTACGTGTTTTGGAGAGATAAAACACGTGCATGTTTTGTAGAGATAAAATGCACAAGCGTTTTGGTTTTCATGGAACCCAGATAGGTGGGAAAGGAAAAATTGAATTTAAAATAAACACACTCATGTTTCTTAGCATTAAGACCGAGCCTTGTCACCTGTTCGGGTGTCATCACTCTTCCTATGTGTCTGCTTCGGACTTAGATTTGGGTTAACCAAACCTGTGGTATGGAATATCGTAAAACATAGCTAATTAGGCATCTCACTATTTTCTAAATATGATTGTGTTTTATCCCTCGTTACAATATGCTACATACAATAATTTTAATGAAATTTTAGACCCAGGTCTCATTTTTTTGTAGATTCCAAATATGTAATTTAAATTTTATTTTTTTTCTATTTTTCTTGTGCCATTACTCAACTCAAAAAACACATTGTTAGTGTTTTTTCCATAACCTTTTCGTTTCTCAAGCATTTAAAAAAAATTGAATGCTACACTATTGGACACCAACCTCTACATGCTATAAAAAAATTGGGTCATGATCATTGCATTAAGACCTACAAAAGATGCACCCACACTTGGCGTACTGTTTTCGAGGTTTGATCATTTAGATAATTAAAAAAAATTATAAGTTATTAAATTTATTTTGGATAAATAGTGCCGCACCAGTACTATTTCCACTCTATATGTCTACCAGTTTTCTTAGGTTGAATCCATCATTTAGGCACTCAAAGGATTCACCCACAAACACATATACCTCATCATTTACAAAAAAATAAAAAGTACCTGTTATAAAATATCAAAATTGAGATAGTTATGAACATTTTCAATAGATAAACTTTATATATTTGGAAACATGATTCAATTTCCTACATTTCATATTTTTTACTCAAATCAAGATTCATCGTGTAAGTATCTCAAAATATCCATGTAAGTTGAGGGATGCTTGTTTTTTCAGTTTTCTATTGCATCTAACGCGTCAAAAGAGACCCCCTCATTAGCTTGCACCAGCCCTTTATCCTTTTCACTTCCCAAGTATTGATTTGGAATGTTGCTGTAGTGATTTGATGCACTAAAACTAGTTGTATTTTTCTGGACATTAGGGCCACCTCATATCAAGTATTAAAAAAAAATTCAATCATATTCACCAAGTTTTTGTATTCCACCAAATTCTTAGGTTTTGATAGTCTTAACTCACTATGGATGATGAGTTTTGATCTTGAAACATACAAATTTAATAATTTACCATCTGTAAGATCCAAAAATTTGGTAGCCAAGACTTCCCATTAATGTGTATACTCGTTCATTGTTATTGTTTGTAGTAAATGAGTGAACTTGGTGAAGGTGTTGTATTCTTCATGTCATGAAATCTCTTAAGAAAACCATCGGTGAACATTTTCCAATTAATGGATAGACCACTAGTTTTCTTGGAACACCAGGTGAACTAATCATAAGCATCACCTTCTAAACATAGAGATGCCATTGATATCTTCTCTAATTCACTAGTAGGTGGGTTCATAGAAAAATTCCTTCAATTTTATTAATCCACATGATATCCTTTTGGTCATCCAACCCACCATATTTAGGGATCTCAATTTTGATCCTATTTAAATATTATTTGTTATTTGGGTTTCTTTGATAACTTTTATTTTGTGATTTTGGGATTGGTGGCAATTTTTGGTAGGCTAAGGGTTGTGCTTATAATGCATCTACTCATTCAGTTAATTGGTAAATTCTTTCATTATGATTGTTGAGTATATTTTATGTTTCATCATTATCATCATTCCTCAGTCTTAATAGGGTTTGTCATTGAGCATCAAACTCTTCCATTATCCTGTTAATACCCTTTGCAATTTTTTTTTTTTTTTTAATACTATCTCTAAATGTTTTGGATATCTCTTCGATTGTTTTATAGATTCTTTATTCCAACTCTCTTTATCCATCACCCATCTCTTTTTTTACCCTTCTCAATATTTCTGAGACAGTGCCTCATGCTATTAAATTCATCCCTGCAATGATTAACTTCGGCATGTAGATATTTATTCTTTACAATCTTGGTGAATTATTCCATTATGATAATTGAATATCTTTGATTTTTCATCATTATCATCATTCCTAAATCTTAATAGGTTTTTCCATTGAGCGTTGGACTCTTCCATTATCTTGTTAATACCCTTTGTAAATGTTTTTATTATCTTATTAAGAATGTCTCTAAATGTTTTGGACATCTCTTCTATTGTTTTATCGATTCTTTATCCTTACTCTCTTTGTACATCCCACAAATATTTTTGACCTTCCTCAACATTTCGAGATGGTGCCTCATGCTATTAACTTCATCCCTGCAACGATTAGCTTCAACATGTTAGCTATTCATTATTTACCATCAAGTTTTTCCTTTTTCTTTATAGAGCCCACTTTAATTTTATTTTTATTTTTTTCAAATAAAAATATAAAGAACAAATTCAACCTGATTTTAGACCAAGCTAAGTTAATAAAGGTGACCAAAATTAAATTAAAATTCCAAATTAAAAAAAAATGAATGAAGGGATGTGACATAGGAAAAAAAGGGGTGTGACTTAGGAGAAAAAAATCGTATGGATTAGTCACGGGGTAATTAAAGAAAAGCGATTGAAGAATAATCGCAGATGCAGATCAAACAGACGGTGGTCGTATGAAATTCATGTTGGCAACTGAAGTACAAACAAATTTAATTAGATTGTCGTGTACATATTGGTACAGATGGAAACTAAGTGGACAAACATGTACAAATATGATTTTGATGTACGTCAACTAAGTGGATGGAATTGTATGAAATTGAAAGAGATGCATGGATTAATAACGTTGTATGGACATGATGGAAAACATGGTGGCAATGTTGTTAGGTATGTTATATGATTTGCATGTAAACTGACAGTTAAAGTCAATAGTCGACTGGTTTACAAGTTGAATAGAATTGAATTTGATAGACAGTGGTAGTCTGGTTATTGGTTAAGAGTGTTGCTAATAGATGAATGGTAAATCTCATTGGTTTGTTGGTTTTTCCCTACAAAAGGTTTTCTAGGATAAATTTCCATGTATTATCTGAATGTTCTTGTGTCATTATTAAATTCTTTTATAACTAACTGTAAATCATTGTAAGAGGTATTGAAATCCTTGACATGGTATCAAAGCTATGTTTGGCTTCAAGGGGATTCCTTTGTTGCTAAGGGTTTTTTAGTTTGATCCTGGATTTGGAGAATACCTAGTTTTAGTAGGAGTTATAGAACATTGATTCTTAGATAGAATGGCTAACAATTCATGGATAGAAATTTACAAGTTTAATGGATAAAATTTTGAAGTTTGGAAGCTAAAAATGGAGGATCTCCTTGTAGATCAATAGCACTTGGTTGTTGTAATCCTTGGAACAACTACACCAAATATGTTCTTAAAATATTGGTAGAAACTTGACAGGAAAGAAAGGAGTACAATCCGACTTTGTTTAGTATATTATGTATTGTTGAATTTCTCTTGGAAGAAATAATACCACATTGAAGATCGATGATGTGGTTTCATCTCTGCTATCAGAAGAGACGAGGAGGAAAAATATTAAGGATTGACCCATGATTCCATGATTGTAAGAAGTCGACCGTAGACAGAGGAAAAGGTAATACCTTTGGTAAAAAAATCAAATTAGAGCGGTAGATATAAGACCATATCTAAATCCCCTGAACTGACGATGAGAAAATGTTGACAATGTGGTAAATTCAAGAATTATAAGCTAGAGTGTAAGTCAATGGGAGTTGAGAAGAAAAAGGATCTGAGGAAGTGCGTTCGACTAAAAGTAAGCCTTTGACTAAAGAGAAAGGATATGTGTCTTTGTCTTTGACAAGTACACAGTTAAATCACGACCCTTGGTTGATCGACTATGGTGCATCATATCATATGACACCATGCAGAGAGTTGTTATGTGAATATGAGAAATATGATGGAGGTGATGTTCTTCTAGGATATGATTCATCGACCATGATTTTTGGATGAGGTAAAGTTTGACTAATACTAAAATATGGAAGGATAGGAACTCTTTCAGGGGTGTTGCATATCGTAGGTTTGACTCAAAACCTGATATGTATCAACAAGATGGGAAATGTAGGTGTGTATTTGTGTTTGAGAAATATTTGTGTAAAATGGTTATGAGCAGCAATGGTACTAATGAGAGGAGTTCAGACTGGAACAATGTACAATATATTGGGAAGAACAGATACCAATGGATGTGCTAATACAATATTTCTTGAATTCGACAACATATATTCTTGTCTAGTCTACTCAACCATGTTGTGGCATCATTGGATGGGACATATTGGTGAGAAAGGTCTTCGTTCTATGCACAATAAAGGTATGGTCGAAGGTCTCCCTGATTTTTTTTTAGAAGTAGACTTATGGGAACATCGTATTTATGGTAAACAAAGTCATGTAGGTTTCTCATCTGGGTCCACAAGGGACAAGGAAACACTAGAGTTAATACGTAGTAATTTATTTGGACTAGTACCGGTCCCATCACTAGGGGGATCCCAGTATTACGTCTCTTTCATAGATGATTTATCCATAATGACATGGTTGTATTTTCTAAGGAAGAAATATAATATTTTTGAAAGTTTCCAATAGTTCAAAGATCTTGTAGAAAATCATACTAGTGGAAAGATGATGCAAGCCCAAACTAGAGCCCGCCAATAACCGAGGAATACTCTTAGTGTGCGCTCATCTTATACACACTCTACTAGCTCCAAAACCCCATAAACACATTCAAAGTTCAAACTAACCTTGTTCCCATCCTAACTCACTTAGTTCTCTCATGTAACCATCCTCCAAACGATGTGCAATTAACACTTGGTATTCAATACCATTTCACCTCAATGCATAAGAGCTCTCGTTCAAAAGCTTAAAATCCTAACATACAATCTCAATGCACTCAACAACTTATTGCATTCGAAAAGTGACCAAAATCCATGCTATAACTCTTCACTCCCTTCTGACTGTAATGTAAATTTGTTTCCTCCATTGTCAATCAAAATCACGGTCAATCCTTCCCATCCAGCTTACCAACTCACTAATGGTTGGCCCTACTCCAATATTGACTTACCATGTCGACCGTTGACTGTTCATATCAACATTGATCAATTTACCATCGATTTCCCACCGTTGATCAACCAAGGAATGCACAGTTATCGTTGGATTCTCCCAAAACACTCAGGCCTGTTGATTTACTGTGTGTAAACCTTCATTCGTCCTCTGCACACAAGGAAATGATTTTCTGTCTGCAATTTCTCAAGGCGTCTTCCCCCACTCAATGGAGCCTCAATTGACACAATCATATATCAGGTTTTAAACATGAAATCCTTCCAATGTCTATTCAAACGCCTATTCCTCATAGTTCTCAGATCTTACTCCTCGTTCATCCAAAATCGACCTGGTATCGATGGAAGCACTCAAGCAAGAACCCCGATTTCTACCTCTGCGATTTCTCTATGCAAGGGATACTCCATACACAAACTCGTTTGCAATCCTCGAGGCCAATCACCTCTGCACATCAGGACACCTTTAGACGACCCTGTATATAAGACAATAATACAATATCAACAAACTTCTACAAGTGTTATAGCTACCACCGATTCTATTGAATACTATCTCGATTTGGACCCTCAATAGGGTTTTACACAACTCATTTCTACGACCTGTACAAAGTTCTTTTCACATACAACAACAATACAAGATTTCTCTCTAATCTCATATATTCTACTCTTTTGTGTTCCAATAGCAATAGAACACACAATTTCTCTGTTTGCAGGGTGTCTTCTTAAGTCATCAACAGGTTTCCATAAATACTGGAATCCCTCTGATTCTACCCAACCTCGACTCACGATAACTGGAATTTCCCATACGGAAATTCTGCCCAGCTATGTTCCAACGGTTGGAACTTCTCCTATGAAATTCTGTCCACTACCAACACTTTATTCATTATCAGGTCTTGTATACATAGATTTAGCTTACAATCTAACTATCATTCATCAAATTTTCAACTGCAGTACCTTCCAGACGTAACAGAGGTAAGAAACCCAAAAATCATGAACTTGCTTTTATTCATTGAGGAAAAATAAAACTGTACATGCCATTTCCCTCCTCTCAGCTACTTTGCCTCTCTCTCTCCCAATCTCTCAAGACTCTCCCCCAATTTAGTTCCAAAACAGTGCCTCTTCGGCTTCCCCTAACCCTAACCGACTTCCAAGATTTCTTCCTAATTCTAATAATAAATTCATACTTATCCTCCTCTGGATGACTTGCTATTTTTTTGATATTTCTAGAGCCCTCGAATCGAATGCTGCCAGCACAAGCAGATTCATTACCATGAATTATTGCTTAATCTTAATGACTCATCACTTATCATAGTGACTCACTATTCCTATAACTAATTTAGAAACTTAGAGAATATGAACATTTACATTAAAAACTTGGTCTTCTCATTAAATCTCAATATTCCTTTGTAGAATTCTCGCATTAGAAACTCAATGGTTTTAGGAGCGAGGATGCTCCTGAATCAGAATCCCAAGGTAAAAGAAGAACATGATCTCTTGATCATGAATCTTCAATCTTCATCTTTCCTCCAGCTGTAATCTTCCAGGATTCCACACTTTGTGTTGTAATACTCCACTGTCCTTACCTTCACTATTCTTCACTTTCCCATCATCTTCACAGCATACTTCTTCCTTCATTCTGCTGTAGCTCTGCTTAGGTACTTGCATTTGCTCCCATAGTTCATTTATGGTCTTTTCCAATTCAGTTTGCTGCTGCAAACAAATCCAATTTTCATTACTTTGCCATAGCATTTTGCTGCACTTTGTACATTCATCTTCAAGTTGCTGATTATCTTTCCCAGCTTTCCTCGCCTCAACTTCTGCTTGAGACATTCTTCGATCAATATTTGCAATTCCTTTCATCAATTCAATTTCTACTTGAATTCTCACAAGCACAACATCACTATGCTTCCCAACATTTCCAGCATAACACTCCTCCCCTTTCTTGATAACATCCAACAATTTCCTTTCAGCTTCTTGACTGAATCTAGTAACCAATTCAGCCTCTTCCAGTTCTAGAACTGATTCCTCTTTAGTCTGAGGCATAGCTATCTCACTTTCATCTTTACGGCTACCTACTTCCCTGTCACAAATACAATCTCCCTGTGACATTGCTTCTTCATTCTTCATCCAAATAAAATTATGATTTCTCGCTTTTGTGACAACTCTAAGTGTCCATCCAACAATCTTTTCAATCTTTTCTTGGCTATGTAGATAATCCAACTTCTCCCTGTCCTCAACAATAATAGGCTCCTTCATATGAGACATGATTGTCTCACTTCCCTTGGAGATGCTGCCCTCATTAAGTAAGGAATCAATAAATTCCTTCTGCTGCAACAACTCAACTTGGTCTTCATTCGAAAGACACTCTTCGTCATACCTTGCTTTGAAACTTCCAACCTCATCCAAGACAATCCCAAAAGGTGGATTGCCTCCTGCAATACCTCCAAACACACTTGAATTGTTAACTCCAAAACTATTAGACCCAATGGTGTCATCAAATCTTCCTGTTGTTCCAAGCCTTCTACATGACCCATAAAGTCTTCAATACTCTTCTTCTGAGCTTCCTCAAACAAAACATCAGAGTGCTTGATGTCCTCCTTTACTTCTTCCTCCTCTTGGCTGTCATCATAAGCCAAGCTCTCTTTGCTTTCAGCCTTTGCTGCATGCTGAAATGGAACACCTTCTTGGAATTGTGCATGTGTCTTTGAATGAGACACAGCTGTTCCGTCTTCATTCTTTTCACCCGCAAACATACACAAGATATCGGTTTTAAAGCCATGAGACTTCTTGGCCTCACTTGAAGGTTCAACCTTCAAGTCTTCTCTTTGATACTCGCTTTCCTTGAGTATCTCTTCCTTCCACTGAGCATTCATCAGTTGCTCCCTCATCTTCCTTTGTAGCTTATGCCACTTCAACTTTCTTCTCATAAGGAAACCACATCTCTAGTCTTCCTCATCCTTCCGTAACAGCTCCATCAGTACTCTCAGACAGACTTCTATCTCAACCTTCTCCCTCTCATATTCTTCATCACTCATTTGCCTCCATGTGCCATTTGCTTTGGCATCTTCCTTCTTCAATTTGTGGCTGTCTCCTGAACCTCTGCTATGACTTTTGGTAGTCATCTTCTAAGAGCTGCTTTTACAACTCTTCTTCTCTTGAGAACACAGCTGCCCTCTTGTATTTCAACCTCAGTTGAAGTAAAGTACTAGGTTCTGGCCACACCTCTTCTTTCTCTCAGAAACCCTCACTGGCTTCCTTCACCCTGCGTCTAAGGCTGTGATCTTCTTACTGAGAGATTTACCTTCTAGTCTTTGCTGCTACCTCTTGCAGGCATACACTCCTCTTCCTTACAGACAACAAGTCTGTCTTCTTGCTTTCACCAAAAAACTTCTTGTTCCGACTCTGATACCAATTGATGTAGGCCCAAACTAGATCCCGCCAATAACCGAGGAATACTCTTAGTGTGCGCTCATCTTATACACACTCTACTAGCTCCAAAACCCCATAAACACATTCAAAGTTAGAACTAATCTTGTTTCCATCCTAGCTCACTTAGTTCTCTCATGTAACCATCCTCCAAACGATGTGCAATTAACACTTGGTATTCAATACCATTTCACCTCAATGAATAAGAGCTCTCGTTCAAAAGCTTAAAATCCTAACATACAATCTCAATGCACTCAACAAATTATTGCATTCGGAAAGTGACCAAACTCCATGCTATAACTCTTCACTCCCTTCTGATTGTAATGTCAATTTTTTTCCTCCACCATCGATCAAAATAATGGTCAATCCTTCCCATCCAGGTTACCAACTCGCTAATGGTCAGCCCTACTCCAATATTGACTTGCCATGTCAACCCTTGACTGTTCATATCAGCATTGATCAATTTACCATCAATTTCCCATCGTTGATCAACCAAGGAATGCACAGCTATCGTTGGATTCTCCCAAAACACTCAGGCCTGTTGATTTACTGTGTGTAAACCTTCATTTGTCCTCTACGCATAAGGAAATGATTTTATGTCTGCAATTTCTCAAGGCGTCTTCCCCCACTCAATGGAGCCTCAATTGACACAATCATATATCAGGTTTTAAACACGAAATCCTTCCAATGTCTATTCAAACGCCTATTCCTCACAGTTCTCGAATCTTACTCCTCGTTCATCCAAAATCGACCTGGTATCAATGGAAGCACTCAAGCAAGAACCCCGATTTCTACCTCTGCGATTTCTCTATGCAAGAGATACTCCATACACAAACTCGTTTGCAATCCTCATGGCCAATCAACTCTGCACATCAGGACACCTTTAGACGACCCTGTATATAAGACAATAATACAATATCAGCAAACTTCTACAAGTGTTATAGCTACCACCGATTCTACTGAATACTATCTCGATTTGGAGCCTCAATAGGGTTTTACACAACTCATTTCTACGATCTGTACAAAGTTCTTTTCACATACAACAATAATACAAGATTTCTCTCTAATCTCATATATTCTACTCTTTTGTGTTCCAATAGCAATAGAACACACAATTTATCTGTTCGCAGGGTGTCTTCTTAAGTCATCAATAGGTTTCAATAAATATTGGAATCCCTCTGATTCTACCCAACCTCGACTCACGATAACTAGAATTTCCCATACGAAACTTTTGCCCAGCTATGTTCAAACGGCTGGAATTTCTCCTATGAAATTCTGTCCAGTACCAACACTTTATTCATTATCAAGTCTTGTATACATAGATTTAGCTTACCATCTAACTATCATTCATCAAATTTTCAACTACAGTAGCTTCCAGACGTAACAGAGGTAAGAAACCAAAAAATCATGAACTTGCTTTTATTCGTTGAGGAAAAATAAAACTGTACATGCCATTTCCCTCCTCTCAGCTACTCTACCTCTCTCTCTCCCAATCTCTCGAGACTCTCCCCCAATTTAGTTCCAAAACAGTGCCTCTTCGGCTTCCCCTAACCCTAACCGACTTCCAATATTTCTTCCTAATTCTAATAATAAATTCATACTTATCCTCCTCTGGATGACTTGCTATTTTTTTGATATTTCTAGAGCCCTTGAATCGAATGCTGCCAGCACAAGCAGATTCGTTACCATGAATTATTGCTTAATATTAATGACTCATCACTTATCATAGTGACTCTTGTGCAGATTCATTACCATGAATTATTGCTCAATCTTAATGACTCATCACTTATCATAGTGACTCACTATTCCTATAACTAATTTAGAAACTTAGAGAATATGAACATTTACATTAAGAACTTGGTCTTCTCATTAAATCTCAATATTCCTTTGCAGAATTCTCGCATTAGAAACTCAATGGTTTTAGGAGCGAGGATGCTCCTGCATCAAAAGATAAAGGTGTTGAGAACTAATAACATAGGAGAATTATGTAGTAATACATTCGACTAGTTCTACTGACAGTACAATATAGCTCAACAAAACACAACTGCATACATGCCTCAACATAAAAAAGTTGTTGAAAGAATGAATAGGAGTTTGATGGAAAAATAAAGGAGCATACTCAGTGGTGCAGGTATCGCACAAGAATTCTGGGTAGAGGCAATCGAATCAGCATGTTACTTGGTGAATAGGTTATCATTGACTGATCTAGTCTACAAGACTCCATATGAGGCATGGGATGGAGAAAGGTCCTCTCTTTCATATATCAGAGTCTTCAGGTGTGATTCCTTTATGCATGTCACAAAGGAGAAAAGAAACAAACTCGACAACAAGTTTGAGAAATGTATCCTCATTGGGTACAAACATGGAGTGAAAGGGTATAAGCTGTGGAATCCAGTAAAAAGAAGACAATTTATAGTAGAGATGTGATATTCAGAGAATTCAGAGGTGCTTCCAATATTGAAGAGGATAAAAGAGAAAAGGAACCATAAAAGCTAGAGTTTAATTGGAACGACGAAACTCATGATTTAGATGAGTCTTCTAAATACGACAAAGAGTTGGAACAACAAACTTCGTTCATCTAGAGGTATGGTCGAGCAAAGAAACAAACTGAATACAATCCACCATATTTATTCTTTACTTTTGTATTAAATTCCATAGAAGAGGATCATAAGTTAGTAAAGGAAGCAATCAACTCAACAGAGGGTAAACTCTGGGAAAAGGCCATGGAAGAAGAAATGCAGTCCTTAAGGAAGAACGAAACATGGGATCTAGTCACATTAAAAAATGGAAGGAAACCCATCAACAATAAGTGGGTGTTTAATAAAAATTCAAACGTAGAAAGTCAAGCCGAGAAGTACAAGGATTGATAAGTAGTGAAGGGATATTCCCAAGTTGAGGGAGTCAACTTTGGTGAGGTCTTCTCTCATGTTGAAAAGTTAACTTCTATTAGAGTACCAATTTCTTTAGCTGCAACATTTGATCTTGAAATAGTGCATATGGATGTGAAGTCCCCCCTACACTTAACTCCCCCCCCCCTCTCTCTCCATCTATATATATATATATATATATATATCCAACTGATGGGTTTCATGAGAAGTCACGATGATCACTGTGTGTATAGTAAGAAAGTTGGTGATCATTTTATATATGTAAGTTTGTATGTTGATGATATGTTGTTGGTTGGAAACAACGTGAATCTGATCAGGGAGGTGAAATTGCAGCTATCCTCCAAGTTCAGCATGAAGGATCTCGACGCAACTCATTTGATTCTTGGAATGGAAATTAAAAGAGATCGAGCAGGTAGAAGGATTTGGTTAAATCCGAGTAAATATGTTAAGACAATTTTGAAATGATTCAACATGCAGGTATGCAATGTTATGAATATAAAATATACTAATAAATACATAATAATAATAAGTTGATAATTAATAATATATAAAAATAATAATACTTATTAAAGGTTGCAACTCTTTATGAAGAGTCATTATGTGCCCTTTAGGAATTATATATACGGGTCTTTTTTACATTTGTAAATCATCTTATTCATATTACTCATTATATATTTTCTTATCTATTATGGATTACAGTTACTTGACCTATTCTTTGGGATAGTTCATGTATGAACCAAGCCGTTTCACCACATTGGTATCAAATCCCTTTTTATATCGAGCACTTCAACTAATTCTTGCTTTTGGCCATTAAAATAAAATCCCGTTGAAAAAAAATACAAATTTTGTTGAATAGTCAATTGCAAAAAGATCCATACCACACTCCAGCTACTTTGTGCATTACATTCACTTGACCCCTCTTTCCATTCTACCATGCTCCCATTCTTCCACTCATTTCACACCATTTGCATTCCATTCGGTGCATTCCCTCTTCATACTATTTTCTCTCCAGCCATATTTTCACGCTGCAACCTCCACTGTCCCATGGCACACCAGAACTCCATGCCACAACACCTAGTATCCTCCTTCACTCGTTACCTCCCATTCCCTGCACTCCTACATATGCTCTCCTTGATGTGTGCCCCTTGGATACCCACATTGTCACATAACTGCCACATCCTTCATCCCTTGTGCCCCTCCTCTCCACATTCGCTTACCTCTCCCTTCGTCCTTCCCACACCTCCAGCTCCCTTCTACATCTACTCCTCTCCTCCCCAGAGCCTCCTTCCCACAACTCCATATCCCATAACCCACGCGCTCAACACCTTCATTGTGTCACTCACTGCATCCCACTGTACTATGCTCCTGCACTCCAACTGAAACAAACACACTTCCATTCCACCTCTTCCACACTCATGTCCATGCCATATCACTACCTCCCCAAAGCCATATCCCCACACTTGCATACCTACACATACATGCTTCTCCACATTGGTATCCAACTCCACATAGTTGTGTTCCTCCATACACCACAAATTCATGTGCACCATCCACCCTTCTCTCCACCGACCATTCCACGCCCTTCGACCAACAATTTTTACGCATTACCTCCCTCACGCCTTTCACCATTTCTAGGGTTAAAACCATAAAAAAATCACCCAATTTAAAAAATATTATAATAGTATTAATTATTATTGTAATATTTTAAATCTATACAAATAAAACTATTAAAACTATATAATACTAAAACTGTTATGTTCATAATGATAGTCGTTATAATTATTATTATTAATAGTTAATTTTTCTATAAAATTCCAATTATTTTCTCATAAAAAAAGAAGAAAATAAAAGAGAAAAAGGAGGTCCAAATGGAAGAAACAATTTTTAGTAATGAGAATTTTTTTTTGATGTTTCATCAAAATTATCTCTTGCGATGCTAAGAGTTAATGACACAGTTTATGAAAGTCTTATTACCATTGATATTTGTGCAACTAGTAAAGAAAATTTTATTCATGTTGATTTTGCTAACCAATTACAAGTTCCAAAATCAAGTATAGAGAATAATGATTGGAACAGAGATCAAATAAACAATTTACACTTACAAATCGATAATTATAATTTTTCATCTCAATTCACCATTGCAGCTATAGACGAAAATATTATTGACATAACGATGGGTTCTAGTTGGTTGGAAACATCGGGTACATTCACCCTCAATGCAAAAAATAAATTCATGACCTTCCATGTGAAGAAGAAAATAACAATACACGACTCATCAATGAGAGTCCTCTCAACACAAAATACAGACAAAGAATCACCATATGAAAGCTATGAAGATTTAGAAGATGAATTAAAGCATTTGAACAAACTCATCATGGAAAAAGATAAGGAAATTGTGCAAATACAAAAAAAAATAGAATTCCAAGTGTCAGAGTTCTATTGGCTTCAACAACAATAGAATGTCAACATTAAAAATGCTAAAAAAATAGAGATTTGAAATATTAATAAAACTATATCGAACAATAACGATGAGATCTTCCATTTGAGAAATCATAATAAAATTCTAGTCACAAAAGACAATAAATTAAAAAAAGGAAGGAATAATATCAGAAGTTGGAACAAGATGGTGAAGATATCGAGAAAAAAATATTGTAAAAGGATGAAGATATTTTCCACCTTAAAAATCATAATCAAGATTTAATAGAATAGATTAATAAGTTAAATGATGACGAGAATTCGCAAGAAGAAATGTTCAAGAAGCTTAATAATGATAAAGGTTTGTTGGAAAACAAGCTAGAGAAAATCCAGAAGGAGGCATCAAAGTCCTCAGGAGAAAAAATCTAAGTTGTAGAAAAAGGAACAAATACAGATCCAATCCACATCATAGCTCAAGAAGATGCCAATATAGTTGAAGAACAAACATATAGGATGTTGGAGTACAAACGATGAGAACTCCAAGTGTACACACTAATAGAAGTTCATCAATTAACCAAACAACATCAAGGCGTGAAGAAAATCATATATCAAAATTAAACCAAGAAGACACTATAAGCATGATAAGGGAAAATAACATTATAAGAACTCCTTATTGACACTAAAATCATAAAAGAATATATCTTAAACAATCAGAGCATAAATATCCCTAGTCTAGGAACAACTAAATTACCATTTGAAAAATTTTGATACCAGCACTCGATCAAGTCTCATGATAACAGTTCATCGTGGAAGTGCAGCATTCCACAAAGAATTGAATTAGGTTGGACTGATCTTTTTGCGATTTGAAATTTTTTCTCATCACTCTAAGGTTCATATCGTCACGTATCATCAACTACAATAGAATAGAGAATGATGCAACATTACAACAAGAGTAAAGGAGTAAAGCCTTTTCATCGATATGCTTTGAGGACAAAGAATTTCTAAAGAGGAAGGCAATGTTATGACTCTACAATGTATCAATAAATAAATAATAATAATAAGTTGACAATTAATAATAAATAAATAATAATAATAAGTTGACAATTAATAACCAATAAAAAAAATAATGCTTATTAAATGTTGCAACTCTTTATGAAGAGTCACTATGTGTCTTTTATGGATTATACATACGGGCATTTTTATATTTGTAAATCATCTCATTCATATTACTCATTATATATTTATTCATATTTTGATTTATATATTTTCTTATATATATATATATATCCAACTGCTGGGTTTTGTGAGAATTCGGGTTGATCACTATGTGTAGAGAAAGAAAGTCAGTGATCATTTTATATATGTAAGTTTGTGTGTTGCCGATATGTTGTTAATTGGAAATAATGTGGATTTGATCAGGGAGGTGAAATTGCAGTTGTCCTCCAAGTTCGACATGAAGGATTTCGGTGGAGTTCATTTCATTCTTGGAATGGAAACTAAAAAAGATCATGCAGGTAGAAGGATTTGGTTAAATTAGAGAAAATATGTTGAGATAGTTTTGAAATGATTCACCATGCAAGAGTGAAAATTGGTTAAGGTCGCTATTCATGTAGGAGTTAAATAATTTGTTGAACATTGTGCAAAGACACAAGAAGATATAGAGTACATGCAACATGTGCCCTATTCTAGTGCTATAGGTAGTTTGATGTATGTAATGGTATGTACTCAACCTGATATTGCCCATGCAGTGGGAGTATTGAGCAGGTACATGTTGACACCTGAGGAAGAGCATTGGACCACTATTAAAAGAGAATTTAGGTATTTGTTTGGAACAACGGATTATACAATCTACTATCAAGGAAAACTTGAAACTAATAAGAAAAAATATACATGGTTTAATAGACTCTGACTGGGATGTAGATATTGACTGCATAAGGTTGACCAATGGATATGTTTTCAAATTATTTAGTAGGGCAGTCAATTGGATGAGTAGGAGTCAGTCGATTGTTGCATTGTCGACTACTGATACTGAATACATGGCAGCTACTCATGCAAGCAAAGAGGCAGTTTGGTGTATAGATTATGTTTAAAGGTTGGAGTTAAACAATAATATGTTAGGTTGAATTGTGACAGTCAAAGTGAAATCTTCTTGGAAAAGAACCCACCATACCATTCAAAGACAAAGCATATTGACATACAATACCATTTTGTGAGAGAAATGGTGGAGAACCAAAAAGTGTTTCTGGAAAAGGTAGACACGTTGAATAATATTGCAGAATCAATAACCGAGTCTGTGAGGTCCAAAAATTTTCTTTGTGTAGGGAATTGATGGGCTTGTTATCCCTGGTCAAGTGAATTGAAGTTCTGAAATCTCCTATATATGCAAAGAAAACAACAGGTGGGATAATGTTGGGTATGTTATATTCTTTGCATGTAAATTGACAATTGAAGTCGATAATCGATTGGTTTACAAGTCAACTAGAATTGAAGTCAACAGATGGTGGTATTCTGGTTGACTGGCCGACTAGAATAGTCGACAAGCATAAGTGGGTAGGAATTCGACGAACATATGGATGACGAGAAGATCAACTTGAAGTTGACTAAATTTGAATCAATCAAGTCGTCTGTAACATAATAACTAAAATTTGTTAGGAAGTTATGGATCACCATTAAAAGAGGAGTTAGCTATAACTAATTCGGTTTTCATGAATTAGATTATTGCATCTATAAATAATATGTGATGGAAAGCTAAAAAGTAACAAGGACAATACAATACTGATACTTGTACTAGAATGATTAAAGAACTAGTGTAGTGAATTCACACTATTAGGTTATGGTAAATCGTTGTTGTAAGCAATGGTCAAGAGTGTCACTAATAGATGAGCGGTAAAGCTCACTACTTTGCTGGTTTTTCCCTATAAAGGGTTTTCTAGGATATTTTTTTTGTGTATTATGTGACTGTGCTTGTACCATTGTTAAATTTTGTTAAATCTAACTGCAAATCATTATGCATAATCACTGTAAGAGGTATTGAAGTGTACAAATATGACTTTGATGTATGACAATTGAGTGGACAAAATGACACATAATTGACTGTGATGCACATATTAGTGGAGAAAGGAAACATGCAATGGTTGTACAATAGATTGTATGGACATGATGGGAAACATGATGGTAGTGTATATATAAACATAAGAACATAGTGCGTATATGGAACCTAATCCACGAAATTGGCTGGTTGTTTGAGGGTTATGCTCTGAAACCAATGTAGCGTAAGTGTTATACACACACAATTATTATTCAATAGAGATTGAATATATAAAAGTATAATTGATAATGACTGAATGATTACAATGCTATCATGACGATATAGATTTATAGGCATTGATTGGTCATGAAAATGAATAGGTGTGACCTATGACTCTTCATTAAATGTTAATTAATTAATTTAGTTAGTTACTAATATTATTCATAATTATTATTTGTGTGTTGATGCTTGGAAAATTCCTTACATCGACAATAGGGGTTCTCCCCAATGAAAAGTCCCAATTAGACTCTCCACTGTTTCGATTAGGGAACCCATCTGATTTATGGTCTGGATACCATGTCAGGTATTCTTGTAATTATTTTATCGGATACGGCCTGATACATTGTTTTGAGTTTGATATTATTGTATGAAATGCAGGCTACTAATTCTACATGCACATGCTTCTATCTATGCTTGTTTTACCAGTAGAAAGAAGCCTCACTTAGTGATGTGTAGGTTCTTACCTTTCGTCTTATCACCTCTTTACTATCGTTCAACCAAGAATATGTCCTAATCAAATCCAATGTTCTAAATCAAATCTATCATTGCAAGGAGCAAATTTAAGAAGGAGCAATGACAATAAGTTATATAGTACAATTATAGAATATAACTACTGAAAATAATGCATTCAACATTTACAAAATATAACTACTGAAAATAATGCATTCAACCTGAGCGTTAACATTCATTACATTCATTACTCACAGATAACACATAAACTTGTATTTTCATTCACACACAATAAAATATTTCAAAATATATTAGAATAGTCCAACGTAATAAGAAAGATCTTACTGCATTTCCATAAACAAAATGAAGAAGTTAGTTCTACACATTTTTCCACAGAGTCTGACGCAATATTCCATGTATGCTTCCACCCATAAAATTGTCTTTGTCATTAGCAGAAAATAATTTCTCACATATTTAGTACAATATTTCACAGGAAAAACCCCCCTCTCCCTTCTTGTTCCCCCTATTTACCTTTACAACTCTATCTCTTAGGTGACTTGTCATTTCACCTCCTTTTAGTTAAGTCTCTTTTCCTTCCACAACTTTTGTCTTATCCCGATTACCAAATAAGTGAAAAATATATTAAAATACATTAAAATATTACATTAAAAGGGTGGAGCGCCCTCTTGAGCTTGAATATAATGACCCCAAAGGTTACTTTCATAGGCTATAATATTTAATTTTTGGGGTTCTAATAACCTCAGGGCTACTTCATGAAATGATAAATATTTAACCATAGCATTCAGTCCTTTAGTTGCTGAGTTATGACCATTGGCCAAGTATTGTGACTTTAAGTGTGGCTTGTCCAATACGTTCCTGTATATCTTCTGGAGTGATGGTGTTTAAACTTCTGATAGCACCAATGTCCTCCCTTTTTATGGTCCTCAATTCATCCAACCCCTTCTCTTTTGGTAATGGGATTCATTAGGGGAGTTTTGAGGTAAAAAATGGGCCTCAAAACAAAAATGTACCATAAAAATTCACTTTATAAGAACCAATAGGATTTAGGATGATGATGTCAACCATAAGGGTAAAATTTGTAAAACAAATTGGAGGGAAAAACAAAAAAACTACTTTTTCTTATCGTATTTTTGACATATCTCCTTAACGATTTACCCAAATTTCAAGTTTGGGCACTCGTTGGATCCAGATTTTAATTCCACATCCAACCCATACCCACACCACATACTTCTGAGGCTCCCACGACATGAAAAAATGAAAATTTCAATAAAAAAAATATTATTTTAATATTAAAATACCGTTAAAACTCTTATTTTATTATTTCCCTTAGGAGGCCCATTTAGACCTCAAAACTCCCCTAATGTCGAATGTGCCAGGAGAAGGAAACTGAAAATTTTCAAAAGCTCTAGCAATGCTTTGGTGAATGTCCTCACATTTGGAACTGGAATCTATTACTTCATTCTGCAATTTCTTCTCAACTTTTTGGCAGTTGTCCAGGGTTGCAACATCCAACTTAAGCTTAGTTGTAGATATTTTGGGAAGATGTGGAGGGATTTGTTTGGATGTTTTCCTCCAAGCAGTTAGCTTCTTCATCCTATTGAAAATATCTACAAGCTTTTGCCTAGTAGAAGTGGATTCCTCGGATATTTGTTTGAGCCGAGTCACCATTCCTTGTACTTGATATGTTTGTTCTATGAGCAACTCTTGTGAATGGAACATTTTATCCTAAAGAGAGGAAGCATAGTCATAAAATGGTTTCAAGTCTTGCTTATGTTCTTGTGCAGTATTCAGTTCAATCACCAGTGATTCCTTCTCTTGGTTAAGTTCCGCTATCTGTTCTTGTAGAGCTCCTTTCTCTATGGTAAGAGATTCCACCTATTGGTCCCATTGATTTTCTTTCTCTTGTATCCCTCTCAATTGGGACTATAAATCCACTTTTTCACCTTCTAATATTATTATTTGTACATAATGTGAGTCTCTCTCCTCTTCTAATATTTGTATATTTTGCATGGATTATTCTTTTTGCAGCTCCAGGGAATCCCACTGACGTCTTATCTCAATCTCTTCACTGCTATCCTGTACTAGATTGTCCTTCAGTTTGACCACTTTGGACTTACTGCTTTCTATGTTTTCCACCAACTTGTGTATGTTTCCCTTGTTAGCCAATGTTGCAGCAACATTAACAGATTCCATGAACTTTGGATATTTATTAGTGCCCTCTCCTACCTGGTACTTCTTGTATAGTGATAACATCCAGTTGATAAGCAATTTTGAGTCTCTTTTCTTTCCTGTTCATTATTGTCTTCCTTTTCGGGTCATAGACTATAGTTTCCAACTTAGCAACAACATGTTGCTTGGACGACGTAAATGGCGTAAGTCCCAATTCAACTAGAGGGAGATGTCCTCTCGTGAGGGGAACCTATGTGTTTCTATATGTTGTATTATCAATATCCATTCCTTGATTGTCATTATCTTCTTGTAGATTCTGCTTTTCCACAACTTTCTTGAGCAGTTATGCTTGTTCTTTCTTCTTTTGCAGTTCTTCTTCTTGCAATATTTTTCCTTCTTGTTCGGCTTCCAAATTTTCAATTCTCTATTATTCACCCTTTTTCTTTAATTCTTCTACTCTTTCCTTTTCTTGTATTTCTTCTACTTCTTTTCTCTCTATTCCTTCTTCTTGAAATCTCTTGGTATTTTCTGCTAATAGAGCTTCTTCTATTGCTCTCTTCCTTGCAGCTTCTTCCAAGTCTTCTTGTACCGATGTATCATATGGTTTGCTAGAACTTGAACCTTTCCTTTTGCTGAGTCTTTTATTTAACTTCGTAATATTTTTTACCCGTTTATACACTTCTTCCTCTCGCAAGAACTAATCAACATGCTCGTAATGAATTCTGATAGATTGAAAATGTAGGGCCACTTTCTGGTGAATATCATTTCTCACAAAGATATTTTCACCAAAATGATATGAATCTAAATATTTCACAAATTCTTGAGCATATTTAACTTTGTTGAATCTATATGCCCCAACTAACAATGGGAGTGGAGGCCACAAAGCCTTCTTATTGTCATGCAATAAATGGCTAATGCCATTTATGAATGTTTGTCTTACAATTTCCTTTTAAAATGATATAATCAGTAACATACTTAGGCATCAACAGTGGGCCTTTTGAACCTCCATAAATATGCAGATAAGTACCTTCAATAGTCAAATAATAATATCCTAACTATGTGACCATTGTAAGGGCCTCCTTGGACATGCAGTCTAGTTCCTTTCCAAAAATCAACTTGTACAAGGGAACCAAGAATTCCTCGCAAATTTGCTTATAATAACTCACATGTTTCTGAGTCCATAAAATCTGATATGCCACATACACGAGAGTTTCACTAGGATTCCACCTACATCCGAGACATGGGAATGGATGTAAGTTCATGATACAATCTATTAGATATGATGACATGGGAAATTCATATTTCTTCTGTTTAATTCCTTGTTGTGCATCATGGATAGCCTGAACCATGTTATCTGAAATGATATCGACCCAATTGAAAACTGTGACATTCATTATGATGTGGTATAGTAATGGTACCCAACTGAGTTTGTAATTGGATGAGTTGGGTCTTCCATATATCCTGTACAGGAGAGGTAACGATTTTGAAGGGAGTCTTTAGAAACTTAGTCTCATATTCCATACTACTTATTTGACGTAATTGCTTCCCAGGAAATTGCATCTTCTTCACAGATTCTGCATAGTCCAACTTTAGGCTTTGGAGCCAATATTCTATCAAAAATACTTTTGGGGTTGGAAGCAAGTAATATTTTCCTATATGCACCGATTGAAATGAAGCAAAGCCTTTTTCTGTGGCACTTGTGATGATACGAGCTTGGACGTCAACATAAGGGAGAATCCATCCTATCATCTCTACCCATGGGAATAAATCTGGTAGGGAAAAAACTTTGTGGATAACTGACTTCTTAATGTTTTGGTAGATTAATTCCTCTTCAATTGTTTCCTTAGGTACATATTGGTCTCTCAGTAGATGATACAGTTCACCCCATTTGAAATCAGGGGCCACTCTTGTGATGGATTGAGTGTCATCAAATTTAATTTCCAAATCCATTTCTGGGGTTGCTTCATCATCAAAATCCAATATAGCCTTAGAAGAATGTTTTGGATCCATGTTTGATATCTCTGGATCCTGTGAAGCAAAAGAAGTATCATTATGTTGCATAGAATCCATTAAAATTGTAAACTAGATGCAATTTGAGCAAACAAGAAATATATATATAAAATTTCAATGAGCAATGCTCTTCAAGGCTTGAAGGCATAATCTCCCTCCATTGCAAAGAACACTATATCCATTCTCAAGAAAACATAGTTGTGAATTCCATAGCCCTTTGAAATATGTGAATAATGTGTGTACTGTGAAACTAGGGTTTAAGAAATCCTTCCAAAACAATAGTTTAGAGACAAGGGTTGAATATTAGGGTTTAAAAACGTGTGCTTAAATGGTACAACTAAAACCCTCAGGTTCTAATGGATTTTTTAAACCGGTTAATGAAAGGGAAAAAATCCAAAGAGAAACGATATCCCCTAGTAGCCAATCGTTCATTTGCCTTTTATGACACTAATATTTTAACGCCAGGTGAAAAAAATGACCAGGATGAAGATAAAAACCACTTACCTAGATAGATGACAAGTGTACTGATTCAGTTTGCAGTCATACATGTCGAGACTAGAAAATTCTAAATGCCAAAAGCCGAGACAAATATATAGTGCAAGTCAGTCCCACTATAATGCTCATACATCTAGTTTGGTTTTAGCTTTCACATCTTTAAAATAGTGCAGTAATAATTCAATTTTCAGAAATAGTATAAGGGTCTTGTAGGTCAAATCTAATAAGAACTAGATAGAAATTGTAGATTTTAATAAAGTTTTTCAATGATCCAACATAATGAAATAATGATATAAAAAATTGTACCTAAATCTAAATTGATGAAAGTACAAAAGTAACGATTCCTCTAAATTTTTCACTTACCAAATAGTAAAATGAAAGAAAAAAACTACAATTGGAATATATTGAGAGATATCTCAAACATCTCAATAAAGCCTTGTCCAATGAAAAAGGAAAGTGCAGAAAAAGAAAGATATTGAAAAATGCATGTCAAATGCATGAGAGGATTACAAGTCACAAAATGCATTTTGATAGCAACATAAACTATACACGCAATTGACTTTCCTAACATATATTGCAGGAAGACAAAACAAACACAACAACTACATGAGAGCTGAAAGCGTTAGAAACAGAGCACTCTCTCATCAACATAGTAAACTCTCTACCCAACAATTGTGAGGCATATTCAAAGTAGAAATAAACTAAACTGAACAATTTGGATATACTCCAAGGGGCAATTTCGTACATTGTTTCTAGGAGACCTTTTAGGCTTTGATAGGGGCTATTTTTGACACTGGTATTAAGATATCTTTTGCAAAACATCAATTTTTTTGCTCTTCTAAATATGTTATTCTACCACTGACATCTCAGGTTTTTTTGTTTTATAAGCATTGTATGTAGTTCAGGGATCGATTTTTACTTATTCATGATGGGGTAATGTTAACAAGGAAGGCATCACCACGCTAAATTTATAGAAAACAATTATTCATCCAACAAAAGATTAAACATTATAAACTATAACTATGTTATAAACATCCACCTTATAAGCTATAACTACCTTTCACAACATGGGGTTTTTGGAAGCCACTCAAAGTGGAATAGATCACTGAAAAAACAATGGTCAATGGGCTGACCAACACAAGCACTAGCTATCAAACTCTAGAATTTATGTTTCTAACTAAAAACCATTAGTCTTGAATCTAGCATAGGGTCTTTTCCAGGGCCTTCTAGTTCCATGATGTGCTATTCAGGAGGAAATATTATCATCTACCAAGTACTCTATCCCTGGGGAAATATTAGTTCCCCCCTAAAAGGGAATGGCTATGTTTATTTACTTTTCTTGTTAATTTAGAGCGAGTATATCATGTTATTGAAGTTTGAATTTTTTTGTTCCGGCACAACAAAAAATCGAGTCTAGATTCTAACAAGCCTTGAAAGCATCTATATTTCCAATCTCTTTAGAACGTGTTTAGAACTGACTTCTTTGTGAAATGAAGTTGCAATTTTTGACACAAATTCTAACACAAATCAATTACACATACCCTAACTTATAACCCAAACATCATAAACATACCCAAATAATGATTCTTTATAAGCACTTAGACAACATAATGCAAAATACTGTAAAGATTGCACATCCACCAAGACAATCTCTATGCACAATAAATGTAATGACAAATTCAATTATGGTAAGGGACACAACAGTTCCTATAGTGACTGCAAGCGGTGTAAACAAGGAGATTTAGGGCACTTCGATGAAATATTCTTCCATGCCAAAAACCAATTAAAATTATAAATATTGTCATTTGTGAGGCTGTAAACATCAATGCTTTCAAGTTTGAAACCAGAATGGTAATTTGTATCCATTTTAAAAGATGATACAAAAATATTTGTGTCCAAAAGGTGTGATGTACCCACTATCCAAAACAAGGGTCAAAATGTTGCTAAAAAAGGGTGGTCTATGTGAAGTAAATCATCTTGGAGAGTTGTATAATTACTCATGATGTTGATTACATACCCAAACTCATTCCCATCATAAACTGTTATCATAATTACCAAATAGATGTTTGTTACCATGTGTTTATTTAATCATGTGTTTATTTAATGAATAAATTTGACTTATTTTAATTTTTTATGCATTGGTGAGCCCACACAAAAAACATAAAAAACATTAACCAACATCTATATATTGTTTTTTTTATGTGTTTTTCAAGTCAACATAACAAATACTGGTTCTCTTATTTAAGTTTAAATATCATATATTGTTGCATATATTGGTTTTATTTTTTAAGTATACGTAGCGAACATATATTGAGCATAAAAGCACCAGATATCAAAGACAGTCTAGCTTCAAATACAAGGCTACATCAAGATACCATATCTGTAGTGGCGAGAATGGTGTTTCTCACATATTTAAGTAATGTGAATGGCTTAAAATACTATGGGGTAAATGGATAGAAACATTTGATATGGAACAACGCTTCTTACAAGAATTTGTCACTATATAGTATAATAATAATATTCTATGCAATATATTCCCTCCACATTACTACCTCAAGAATTAGTAATTGTGGATTTGCAAGATTTTTGAAGTTAAGAGAGATAGTCTATGTAGGTACTCTATTGGAAAATATACATAGATTATGAATATATTTGCCCAAATTTAGTACTTGCTGCCAACTTAGTATCTGTATGCTCCCACATGTTTTCTTGGGTGATAAAATATTTTTTTGAAAGAAATCAATGATCATGGCCTACCAAATTGAGTGAACAAATACTTTTAACATAGATTTGCTCTGGAACAATGCTTCTTACAAGAATTTGTCACTATACATTAACTATACATTATACTGGAAATATTCCATGCAATCAACTCTTGAGGAATCTCAAATATAAGATCATATATTTGCATCAAGTAACATGGTTAGCCCAACTTTACGGTGAAAGTACTTGTTCATTCCATGGTCCTTGTGAAGTAAATCGTGGATAATCTCATGTAGGAGAGCCTGAGAAAACATTCATAAAATATTTTAAAATATATGATAATCTCAGAGTTAAAGGGTTGAAACACTCTTAAAAGAATTACATTGCAAAATTTATGTGGAAATATATTATGTGAAAAATAAAAATAAAAATGAATTTATGAAGCAGAAGAATAGGCAGAAAACAAGAACCATAGAAGAAGCAAAGGAGTGTTGACAAAGCTATAATGTACTGTCCTAAATCATCCAATTCAAAATGAAGCATAAGTTATTAAGACAATGAAGATAAAATTTGAGATGTCATGGATATGAAGCCGTTAACAGAATGTCAATTATCTTACACTTGAAAAAAGTATATAAAACTATTTTTTAAAATAAACACAATAATCTTGGGAAATGTTGTCAATTAATTTTCTTAGATACAATATCTCTAAAACAACATGGACCAATGAAAGTATAGGAAATAGATGCTCACCTAGATATTTTATATAGTATATTGGTTCTAATTTTTAAGTATATAGAGCATGCATATATTGAGTATAAAAGAACCAGATATCAAAGACACTCCAACTTCAAATACAAGACTACATCATTTCAGAAAGCAAAAAAATTATAATCAAAAGGAACATTCAAGATTCTATCAAATCCATGTTCAAATTATTCAAAATAAGTGTGAGAAAGAAACAATATTCATATATTATTTTAACTATTATATCATTCTCAATTGCATCCTTATCATTATCATACTCATTGGCACATAACTATAGAATTTCTCACTTTCAACCATATAAGAAATGCTTCAACTACATTCTTATTAAAAATCTAAATAAAATCATCAAGAGCGTAAACCCAAACAAAGCATTAAGTGTATTTAATAGTAAAACATTTCAAAGTTGTTTGCTACCTATATATACCCAAAGAAAATAAAAATAAGTTAGATGATAAAATCAATAAATGCATTAAATAAAATGAGGAGTTCAAAGCATATAGACTTTCAGATCCAAACAAAAAGGATTTTTTTTTAACAATGATATGATATTTGATGGGAGATGAAACCATGTACAAATCAAATTTACTACACCATGGATTTTAAGTAATGATGAAAATTTGCATGAGGAAAACAATGAGTAAAAACTGGAATAAACTTTTAAAATGGTAATGTCGAAGCGATCAAGAATGCAAAGACACAACAACTTCATAACAATGGAAAAATAACAACAAGGTGCCAATTACGGGCCACCAATATAGTAAAAGTCAATTTATGTAGCGCTTTACCTATTTAAAACCATCACAATTAGGGCATGGTAAATTGTGTTGTAAGTTCAAAATTGAAATAGTATTTGTGTTTGTATAAGAGAGTAATTGATTATATGTATCTTTTATCACTTTTCTATAATTATGATATTTCATTTAGCTAGTTTGTTTGTAGTTTAGTTTAGCAAACATATGGCATTCGAGCTTACGCCAAGGAGCCCTATGTTTAGAGTTTGAACTTGAGACTCATATGACATAATAGAGATGTTGTGAATTATTTATAACTTAGTAGGGTGAATAGTTCAAGTTCCTAAGGCTTAAGGGAAGGTTAATTGGAGGGAGCCACAATTTAGGCACTAGATGCAAGGGCAATCAAGAGCTCAGTAGAGATAAAAAGAGGTTGTAGTTCTTCATATTGCTTGTTATGGGCCCCTTTCGAGGTTGTTTCAATAACTAAGTCCATAATAGCCCCACATTTTCACTTTGCAGTGCCATGCTATAGAAAAAAGTTTATGAGCTAAATGAGTGTTATAATCTTATGACAAGTTGTTGACATTATCTTGAGTTAAAAGTGTCAAGGGTGTTAAGGACCTGCATGAAATATTTATTTTGCTTAAGTATATAGACCCGATCTCTTGTGATTAAGAATTATTGATGGATCGAACTTAAAATAGGGATTCACCAACAAATTTAAATAGAAGGAATCAATGTTGGAATAAAAATCTAATAACAATTTTGCACTAAACTACATGTACCTACTCATAATCGATTTCTTTTGAATTTTCTGAAATAACGACGATGCCTAAAATATCTCACAATGTAGTTTAAACTTGAAAGCTTTCTTGTTTGTTTTGGTGTTTTACATTTTGTGACTATCACAAGAGAAGGAAAGCAGAGTGTGGAAGAGATAGGCTGACGCTACCGTTTAGCCATTAAAAGGAACACCAACCTCCCCGAGTCCCAGACGCCTTGAACAATTTATTGTCGTGGGAAGCTAACAACCTAATGGCGATACTGAAATACATTATGTAGAAGGAATGACACATAGCACCATATTTTCATAAAACATTTCCAAATTTATTTCATTAAAGTGTCCTAATGCATCTCATGATAATCGACAAATCACCGTGATTTGACCCTGGACATATTAAAATACCTTATAAAGCTTCTACTAAGATTTTACTAGGACATATCAAGGAAAATCTTAGTAGCAGTTTTTCAAGGCATTAGTAAATGAAAATGGAAAAAGCACTTAGGTCGCCTGGCATAGCTTAGAGATTTTAAAAGCAACTACATACTTAAATTGCTATAGGCATGTGTTTACAAGAGCTCCTATGGACCTATACTCTATAACAAGTGAAAAGGATAAGTTCGCTACAATTCAAAAGGTCAACATGGATGCCATAATCAACAATTCCAACCATCGATTCCATCTCCATACACCATCATTCAAAACAAAAAAGTGCTCAGGTTGTCTGGCATAGCTTAGAGCTTACCTCACAAATCTAAGTTAAAACCTTGTCATATCACCTAAAAAAACATTGTAACCACATTTGTTGAAACGAAAACATGAAACATTGGATGAAAGCTAACTTGAAAGATGATGAAACAATGTCAAGTTTCATCCAATGTAGAATAGAAGATGTCGTTTTGAGCCTAAAATTGGGTGCTCTACAGAAAACCTCTACTATTCACTAAAGACAATGGCGGTCCTTCAATCTTGAGTAAACCATCAAAATAAAGAGTAGGGGAAGGGGGATTTCACATAAATTAATAGATTAGGGTGGCAAAGACTCGGTAGCAAGTATTTTTATGGACGATTTAGACCCACAATTGCACACTGGGAAGGGTGGTGCATTGAAGGGCATTCATGCCCTGACACAAGAGTTGCTTGAAGAATTAATTATATGCCAAGAGAAAGCATGAAGCAAACCACATGAAGTGATAGGGAGATGGATCCAAAGAAATCGTGAACTAGAGAAACTAGATGAGCCCGTGCGAAGTGACATGGACTTGGAATCCAAAGAGAAGGCACGTAGTAGAGAAACATAAAGAAGCTACGTGAAATGAGAAGGAGTTGATGGGATTTGGACATGTGGTAGGGCACGTGGCACAAACCTATTCATGACAAAGATGAGGAATCCACAATAGTGGTACATGCAAGACGATCTCATAGTGAAAATGCCTTTGACGTAAAAATAAAAAAATTGGATAATTTTTTTATCAAAACTATTAATTAAATTTATATAAAAATTGTTTAAAAAAAATACAATATTAAGAATATGTGATGGTTTATTAAAATATCATATATATTTTAGCATTGAATGTTAGAAGAGGAAGAAAGGTAGAGAGAGGCATTGAACTAAAAGAGCATACGGGATTCATGTACAACTACACTTCAAAATGGAATATCTGGTTTATTAAAATAATATGTACTTTTAGCATTGAATGTTAAAAGAGGAAGAAAGGTTGAGAGAGTCATTTAACTAAAAGAGCCTAAAGGATTTATGTACACTTCAAAATGGAATATTATAATGGTTTATTAATAATATGTATTTTTAATATTGAATGTTAAAATAGGAAGAAAAATGGAGAGAGGTATTGAACTAAAAGGTAGCAAGGTACTTATGTACACTTAAAAATAAAATGAAGAAAAAATAAAACAATAAATTATGATGCTTAAATTGTAACTAGAAAAAACAAGGTACTCGTGTACACCTCAAAATATTGTAAAAAAAAAGAGAAAACTTCAAAATATTGTTAAAAAAAGAGAAAACAATAAATTATGATACTTAAATTGTAATGAAACAATATGTTACTTAATTTTTCTTTGCTAGATATTTTAATATCTATCTTATTTTTTTCCATTCCAAACTCCATATTAAAACAACTTCTAACTTTTTGCACAACTACTTTTAAATCTTTACTTTTTATCTAACTGCATGAACATTACCACTAGAAGGCAGTTGTTGAAATTATCAATTATTCAAAAATTAAAATGCAAATTTGATAACCTTAAAGTATATATGAAATTCCAAGGTTAATGGATCTCAAAACCTTAAATTGATGCGGGTTTTATCCAACATTAAATACCCAACGTCCTTTGTGCCATCGTTGTAGACGGTTACAAGAGTTGTGAACACAATATACGGCGAACTTTTTGATGTGGATAGAACCTAAAAATAAGCAAAAATAATGATCCTTAAATGGAACCAGCAACGAACAAACATCCTGAGCTATTAAAATGCCAAAGCTGTGGGAAAACAGAGACAGATGTCCCCAGTCCATAACAATACTCCCAATCCATTTCAATTCTCATCCTCTGCTCTATTATTTCTCCGTATTTGTTCCTCTGCTGTGCTTCTCGGGAATCATGTTCACTCCCATTTCTCCTTCTCCTCCCCCTCCCGTTACTCGATTCACAGCTCTTTCTCCACAAATTTTGCTGCTTGGAAAATGATGCCCTTCTTGATTTCTCTGTCAAGAACAATTGAGTACCGAAATTCGTTTTTTCCATTGTGAACCCATTTTGCCTTTGCCTTTGAATTTTGACTTTAGCTCCAAGATTCCAGAAATTTGTTTTTTCCTGGAGCAATTTTGTCCTCTATGAAGTTACAGGAAGCACAGTATATAAATACCTTTGCTCGGATCTGAAATTTAAGAGCGATGCGGAGAATAATAGCCAGAGTTCATGATAAATTCAAGAAGACTCTTCTCGGATGAAAATTATTTAATCGCCATAGCCATTATCCCGAAATGGGGGGCGGCTGCTTTCGATTCTCGGTCGTACTTGACAGCCCAGATGAAAATCTCCAGCCATGGTAAATATATGCCTAGGTTACTTCATAATTTGGGGATTTTAATGTTGAGAATTGTTTTGTGAGGGGGGATTATGGGATTATGGGTATTAATTTTCATTTTTGAACAGGTCCGTCAGCGAAGCGTCGTTGAACAGATATGTGCTGCACGCCAGCGAGAGATGTGTACGAGAATTGGTTGAATTATCTGCAAAAGAAGATACCCGGGATGGTTGGAAATACGTTTGTTCCAAAGATGGAATTGACATTTCCATGAAGAGAACAGGAGAAGCGGCGTTAGCAGCTGTGCGTGGCCGCAGATTGCTCAAAGTCTCTTCTGCAAGATTCAAGACCGTCGTCAATTCTGTTAATACTGCTAAGGTTGGTTAATTTTCTCAGTTTGTTCATTTCCATAAGGCTTTTTCTTACTACTTCCAGGTGCATGAATGCTTAGTTAGTCACAAACCAGAGCATATGGCCATTTATTTTCAATGAAAACTGAAATTTTATCGAATCTCGGCAGTGGCGAATTGAATCGTTTATAAAAGATATTTTTGTTTGGTGATGATGATTGTATATTGATAATTTTAGGATTTTGGTTGGTGATTTTGATTGTATATTGAAAATTTTAGTTTACAAAATGTGAAGAAATTTGATGATTAATGATTTATTTAATTTGTAAAATAATCTGGAGTCTTTGTTTTGCATAGCCATCATATTAATCATATTAGGGGAGGAAACACTTTAAATCTAGGGATGCATGGATGTCAGTAATGTACAAACAAAAAATATTTATTTAATTTTTGGTTTTTATATTTCAGAAGATTGTAAGGTTTTGATAGATGATGCAGGTTGTAAGTCATTGACAAAATAGCAAACAAAAAATATTTATTTAATTTTTGGTTTTTATATATCAGAAGATGGTAAGGTTTTGATAGATGATGCAAGTTGTAAGTTACTAAGTCATTGACAAAATAGTAAACAAAAATATTTATTTAATTTTTGGTTTTTATATATCAGAAGATTGTAAGGTTTTTATATATCAAAAGATTGTAAGGTTTTGATAGATGATGCAGGTTGTAAGTCACTGACAAAATAACAAAAAAAAATATTTATTTAATTTTGGTTTTTATATATCAGAAGATTGTAAGGTTTTGATTGGTGATGATAATGACTGTTAAAAGGAAATTGTGTGGCCCAGGTTTGGGATGCTAGTTATGGATAAACTAGCAAACAAAAAATAGTTAGTTATTTAATTTTTAGTTTTTATATACCAAAAGATTGTAAGGTTTTGATTGGTGATGTAGAGATGCAAGTCATCCACAAACTATTAAACATAAAATATTTATTTAATTTTTGGTTTTTATATATCAGAAGATTGTAAGGTTTTGATTGGTGATGATAATGGTTGTTAAGGGAATTGAGCCCGGAATGCAAGTTAGCAAACAAAAAAATGATTTATTTAAATTTCTTTTTATACCAGAAGATCTTTTATAAACCTTGCCTGCGATGCTACAAGCAATAAATATTTTTGAATCAAGCGGCTTTGCACTCCGATATGAAATGTAATTCCAGGCGGGCATCATTGTAAGACGGGATTCTGATCTTTTATAATGATTATTGTTGTTTAATTTCATGGATTTGAAGAAATTTGATAGTGAAATGATTTATTTAATTTTTTGGTTTTATGTTAAAAATATTTTGCAGAGTTTTGGTAAGTAATGGTAATGATTATTCTTTGATGAACATCTTTAGTTTTTTTTTAATATAGAGAAATTTGATAGTTAAAAGATATGCTTTTGGAATTTAAAATAGTTTTAACTAAAGGTTTTTTCTTAGGTTTATCATATTTAAAATGAATTTTAAGTTGAGCATGAACAGGAACCAGATTTATAATTGGTTTTAACCAAATCTCTTGTTCTTAATTTGTCCTCAGCAATGGGATTCGAACTTCGTTGAAGCGCAGCATATCATGAGTTTAAATGATAACGTGAATATCTACCGACTCGTATTCAGCGGAACCTGTGGCCCTATATTGAAGAATCGCGAGTTTGTTGTTTACGAAAGGCGGGAGACCATGAAGGATGGAACTACGGTACATTTATTGACATCTTTCTCTCAGAGCTTCCAATAAACTGTTGGAGGAAATTTTATGCATCAATGACTGGATTTTTTTTTGAGATAGTTAGCTGATTGTGGTGATATTGGTAAGTGAAGGTCAGAGCTTCCAATAAGTTGTTGAAGGAAATTTTATGCATCAATGGCTGGAATTTTTTTAAAATAGCTAGTTGATTGTGATTATATTGGTAAGTGAAAGTTAGAGCTTCCACAGAAAATTTTATGCATCCATGGCTGGATTTTTTTTGAGATGGTTCGTTGATTATGGTGATATTGGTAAGTGAAGGTCAGAGCTTCCAATAAGTTGTCAATTTTATACATCAATAGTTGGATTTTTTTTTTGAGATAGTTAGTTGATTGTGGTTATATTGGTAAGTGAAGTTCAGAGCTTCTAATAAGTTATTGCATAAAATTTTATGCACAATGACTGGATTTATTTAGATAGTTAGTTGATTGTGGTGATATATTGGTAAGTGAAGGTCAGAGCTTCCAATAAGTTGTTGAAGGAAAAGTTATGCATCAATGGCTTAGTTGATTGTTGAAGGAAAATTTATGCATCAATGGCTGGATTTTCCTTTTTAGATTGTTGATTGTAGTTATATTGGTAAGTGAAGGTCAGAGCTTTTATTGCATAAAATTTTATGCACAATGACTGGATTTATTTAGATAGTTAGTTGATTGTGGTAATATATTGGTAAGGGAATGTCAGAGCTTCCAATAAGTTGTTGAAGGAAAATTTATGGATCAATGGCTTAGTTGATTGTTGAAGGAAAATTCATGCATCAACGGCTGGATTTTCCTTTTTAGATAGTTGATTGTGGTTATATTGGTAAGTGAAGGTCAGAGCTTCCAATAAAATATTGCAGAAAAATTTATACATCAATGGCTGGTTTTTTTGGTTTGAGATAGTTAGTTGAAGGCTAGAGCTTCGAATAAGTTGTTGAAGGAAATTTTATGCATCAATTACTGGAAAAATTTATACATCAATGGCTGTTTTTTTTGGTTTGAGATAGTTAGTTGAAGGCTAGAGCTTCCAATAAGTTGTTGAAGGAAACTTTATGCATCAATGGCTGGATTTTTTAGTTAGTTAGTTGATTGTGGTTATATTGGTAAGTCAAGGTCAGAGATTCCAATAAGTTGTTGCATGAAATTTTATGCATCAATGGCTGGATTTTTCTGAGAGAGATAACTGATTGTGGTGATATTGGTAACTGAAGGTGGTTGCAGTTTCGTCTCTGCCCAAGGCCATAGCGTGGGGCTTGGTGCCTGAAGATAGTAAGCGGATAAGAGGAAGTATGATGCAAACCGGATGGGTTATTCAGAATCTGGAAGATCCAAACGCTTGCCTGGTCACATTTATTGTTCAGGTACATACTCTTCCGGATTGATCTCTTATACCCATTATGTTTTATTCGATTTTCTTTGTTTAGCTGTTGTTGATTTGTTTGTTTTGTTGGTTGTAACAGCTCAATCCTGCTGGCTGGTTGTCCAAATGGGTTGTTAACAAGCGGAGCCCGAAATTAGTGATGGTTATCAACGATATATTGAGGTTGCTAGGAGAAGAAAAAGCAAAGCAGCAGCTGCTGGAGGAGGAAAGCCTTTCCAAACAAAAAGATGTATAAATTTTTCTACAGCCAACTTTCATTTTTATCAGTGCTAAGTGCAGCGAGACATCTAGTGACAATGGTGATGGAGGGACAACCAATGAGTGTTTAAGGTTCTCCTCATGGTTACCATGGTGATAGAGCAACAACCCATGAGTGTTTATGGTATCTTTTATTAAATGTTTACGATATATTTTATTAAAACTTTATTTTAGTATAGATAGAAATATTTGTCATAAAACAATTTCATTTTCAAAATGTAAAGTGTTTCTTAATAGAGTTGAATTTGTGTTTTTTAAATATAATAATTTTTATATTTGAGTTACATTTTAGTTTTGGAAAAAAAAATATTTGTTTTTATAAATATAATTTAATTTTCTTCTCATACTGATTTATTTAAGTTTTTGTAATTGCAAGTATTGTGTATATGTTTGTAGATTTTAAACTTTATATATATTTTAGATAATTTTTTAGGGTTTCAAAATTGAGATTATTTTTTTTTCAAATTTCAAGTATGCAGGTAAAGACTAAACGAAGAAAGGATTCAAGTCCATGGGATTTTAAGAATTTATTTATTTATTAAATGTCTTCATTGATGGGTGCACTACTAAAAAGAAAGAGGGCCTAGTGTTGAAATTCATATCACTTGGCAAATCATTTTATTTTATTTATTGTTTACTAGTTTCAAGATGTGAGATATGACACAACCAGAACCATGTCAGCTAGTCACATTATTAATGCATTTGCATTGCATGTTTATCTCTCAAAACTTGTTTGTTCCATGTGCGCATGTATGTTGGTGTTTTATATGCATATTATTATTGTTGTACATACATCATGGGTATGCTTATGGTGTCATTTCTTGACGTTACATGTATATTGGTGTTTTATATGCATATTATTATTGTTGTACATACATCATGGGTATGTTTATGGTGTCATTTCCACGTTACATTTGATGTCTGTCATGTGTGCATGTATGTTGGTGTTTTATATGCATAACATTAGTGTTGCACATACATGGTAGGTTTCACTTCCAGGTTACATTTTATGTCATATGCTTATAGTTTGATGTTAAAAACATGTTTAGCTTCTTATTTGTGATGGAGTTTTTAATTATTAATCAATTAATTATTTTAGTTAATTATTGATTAACTAATTAATAATAAATATTTGTATTTGTCTAATATATTAATTATCATTAAAAAAATATTTTTTTTATCATTATGAATTTAATTTATGTATTGAACTTTGATTTATTTCAAAACATTTTTAACAAACATTTTATATAAAGAGACAAACATTATAAAGAGGGAAAGGAAATTATGAAATTTCAATTCAAAACATTAAACAACTATGTATTTTTTCTACTCATTTAACACAATGAATCTCAATTAAAATGTCATTTCATTTATTTATTGTTAGTATCTTCATAATTGTCCTCCAAATCTTTATTCATCATCCTTCAAACATTTTTGAACATAATAAAAGAACATGAATTCAATAATTTCAATCATTCTAACATATATATAGATGTAATACAATTGATATAAGTTAAAACCTTACCATTAATGTGGAAATACATAATAGAATGACAATTTAATCAATTAATTTTTTTTAGTAATACATAATTAATTATGTAGAAGATCTAATTCTACCACCATTTGTTATGGTGTTTCAAGTACCATTCCTCATGTTACTATCTCTGGGATATTTTCCTCCTTTTTTAATTGGTGGTGTATGCCCTTGCGCACCTATTTATCAACATATGTTAACCTTGAGTAAGTGCAATCTAATGATGGTCTCTTTTGACAAGTTAGATGCAATAGAATTCTAAAAAGGTAGAGATCCCTTGAATTGATAAAATATTTTGAGATACATATACAATGAATCTTCAAGTAAAAATATGAAATGTAAGAAACTAAATTACAATTTCAAAAAAGTAATTTTTATATATTGAATTTTTTTTAACAGAAACAATAAAAAATATATTTATATATAAACAAAGATTACAAATCACATACAAGCTTTCCACATAATATCCAAAAAGAGAGTTGGGAAAAAAATATCCATGGAGGTGAAAGCTTCCATCATCTCTTTAGAGGTCCAAAAATGTAGTAATGTCCATAACCTATACTACTTCCTTTGACAGTGTAAATTCTAACACATTGACTACAAATATATAAGTGGAAATATATATCAAAATTTGTATAAAAGACTGGTGAATTTCATTATTGGGTCTAATCTTTGGCTACTCCTATATGCACAGTGGAGGATTCTTCCATGGGGGAGGCCCCTTCTTGCTGCATTAGTTCATTAATGCCCTTGTTCCAATCAACCAAGTCCTTTTGAATTTCGCTGAAGTCTCCTTCATTTGAATGAAACGGTTTTCATGCCTTTCATTACTAGCCATAAAATGTTGTTTTTGTTGGTTCTTTAAATCTGTAAATTCTCTCAGAATCTCCTCATTCCTTGATGTCTAAAGCCTTTTCATCCTCTGCACCATATGCCTTATATCCTCTATCTCCCCAACTTGAACCTATGTGCTATCCTTAATGTCGTCCATGCATGAATTAATGCTCATAATATCCATTGAGATTCTCCTATTCTCATACCAAGATGCTATAGCAACCTCAAAAACGCATAGCAACATATTCATGTAATCAACCATATTGTTTTTCAGCTCTAATATCTCACCCAATAACTTCTCCATCACAAAATCCTTAGTTGAAAGATGCCCAATTCTTCCAGCAACCACTTCCTTCTTCCCCACTTGGCTTCTTAAGGAAATTATTCCGTGTCAACTCCCATAAAAAGGCGGATAAATGAAGAACATATCGACTCTTTTGAATTTGACAAGTTGCGACGCGTGCGAAAAATCGAGTAGTCTTCCATCCATTAGATCATTCACATGGGATCCTACAAAAAAAATTCGAGCAAGGGTGGATGGATTAAATGCACTCGCACAAGGGCCTTTAAAGCATGAAATCACCTTCCAAGCTAGACTTCCACCTATCCACCAGTACACCGATCAAATATGTGTGCAGCCATCCCACCGTTTCATGATGGTTTTCAGTTTTTCTTGGGCCCTCCTTAAGGAAACACTATGCCCTTTAACGGTGGGTCGGTGCAAGGTAATGATACCTACTTATGACACGTTAGTTGCAATGGCACGCTAGAAAAATAGAAATCTCATCATTAAAATGAATTATTAGAGGTACCTACAAAACTTTTTAGAATTGGGTGTAAAATGATGAAACGTAGAAAATTGGATCACCTTCTAGAATATATAACTTTTATTTATGGAAAAGTGGTATAACCACCCCAAAATGTAACTATTTTAAGATTGGTATGTTATTTTTTCTCTAAAACATAATGCATATGTTCGTGTTGGTCCACCGGTTTGTTATGTAAATTGTCAAATTATGAGGAAAAAAATATGTAGAGGCATAGGCAACAGACGGATCTTGTGCATGGCTATTTTTCCAAAATTTTAAAAGTTATTATTTTTTTTTTAAATTACGAAAGTCAATAAATCCTTAAAATGACATGGTTGAGTGTTAGTCCACCATATCATGGTTTGAACATAATCAATCAACTTCTTTTAGCTTGTAGGTATTCTTGTACTCTTGTGTGGGTTCTTTTCCGTTTTTGAAATTTGTAAGCCAATCAAAAGTTATAGCCCAAATAAACGACCTATGTTTTTTACAAATTTGACATGAGTGTAGCTAAAAATGAATTAAAAATAGAAAACAATAACAAATCTATTCAAAAAATATATAGTTAGAATTTGCACACAGAGCTCGACAAGTGTGTACAATTTCATCAGTAGTGCACAAGTGGAGCATATGTGGAACTAAGCGTGAAAAACATGAAGTTACAGAAATTGGTGTGTGCTTCCATAACTCAGACTAAGCCTCAAGGTTTGGAAATTCGAAGCTAATACCAAACCTGCAAGGCCGCAAAAAAAAAATTGAATCCAAACATGCATGCGCGCAAATGTGTGCACGCGTAGCTACACGCACGTGTAGAGGCACACATGTAGATGCGCGAACACGTTACAATGTGCACGTCTTCGTTTTTACACCTTGATTTTTATCTATCTCTCCCCTAAACCCCCCCCACCCTCCCTCTCTATAACCCCACCTCGCCTCTCTTCCTATCCACCCAATCCCCCCCCTTCTCTTCCACTCTACCCAATCCCTCCTCCCTCCCTCACCCCTCTCTTCTCTCCTTCACTAGAAGGGTTAGGAGATATATTATTACACAAAATCATTAACTCGCATTATCCTCATGTACATATAAATATTCATCCTTGTAAACATAAATCCATGACCCCTATATCCCATTCCCCAAACCCTTGACCATTAGTCCCTAGCCACTGCAATCCCTAGTCCCTAGTACAACTAACCATTATAACTCTTGGCCCACTATAATCCTAAACTAGTATAGCCCCTAAAACTCCTAAATACTAACACATAATGATATATATCCCTTAACCCCTATAATCCTAACCACCTAATCCTAACCTCTAAAGTGTCTAGTCAAATAAAAATTAATCTATAACCCTTATAACCTCTAATTCTCATCAACCCTAAACTCTATCATCAAACACACAACCCTTAAAACCTATAACCCATAGCCAGTTTAGAGAGATAGTCAAAGAGAGAGAGAGACCTGAACCTTAGGCCCTAAAGGAATATTCTATCTAGAACGAGCTATGATGATTTCCTCCACAACCACACATGACCTCTTAATGGTATCATTGGCCTATGATTAATGATGTCGATACCATGAAGTGGTTTTCAGCAATATGTATGTGCCTGATCAAGGCTTTGGGAATAATTTTTTATGGAATAATATTGTTCCTTTGTCCATAAAGAAACCATTTAGACATCCAAGGCCATGAACAATGTCTAAAAGCACCAAACAATACTTTACAGGGGTATCCATTGTGCTACTTATCCAAGTCTTTGGGACTTAGGGAATTGGACATGGTCAAGGGAGGATACCTAAGACTTGGGCCTTACAGGAATCTTATATCCATCTAGGGCTAAGAAGGTTACCTCCACCAACTACACATGGCCTCTTGAGGTATCATTGTCTTGTGATTGGGGATGGAAGTTTCATTATATGGTTTTGAACTTAGTATCTACATGTATTAGGGCCTTGGAAATGGTTTTCCGGGGAAGAATATCATGCATTTGGCCCTAAATAAACCATTGAGGAATCCAAATCCATGAGAAATTCCTTGAGGAACCATGCATTACCTCATAGGGATATATGTGGAAATATGTATCTATGTCTTAGGGCCTTAGGACCTTGGACATAGTCAAGGGAGGAGAGTTGATCCTATGGACCTAAATGAATCTTCTAGCCATCCAAGGATAAGAATATTTCATCCACCAACCATGCGTGACATCTTGAGGGTATCATTACTCTATGATTGAGTGTATTAGTGCCATTCGGTATTTTAAACTAGTATGCACATGTCTCAGGGCCTTTAGGATGATGCTCTAGGGAAGAATACTTGACTTTATCCTTAAAGAAAGCATTGAGGAATCTAGATCCATGAAAAATGCTTCAAAGCACAACACATGACTTTGTCAATGGTATTCGTGATGCTATATATTTATGTCTTGGGGCCTTGGGGCCTTGGACATGCTTAGTGGAGGATACCAAGACCTTGGGCCATGAAGAAGTCTTCTAGCCATCAAAGACTAAGAAGGTTTCCTAAACCAACCACACATGGCTTCTTGAGTGTGCCAATGGCTTATGATTAGGGATGTTGGTGCAATTAGGTGGTTTGGAGAAATATGTATGTGTCTCAAGGCCTTGGGAATGACATTTGAGGGAAAAAGACCATGCATTTGGCCCTAAAGAAACCATTGAGGCATCCAAAGTCATGAAAAATGTCTCAAATCACCATGTATGAATTTGCAGGGATATCCATGATTCCATGGAACTATGTATCCAAGTCTTTCGAATTGGGGGTTTGGACATGGTCATGGCAGGAGACTTGAATCTCGGGACTAAAAGGAATGTTACAACCATTTAGGGATAACAAGGTTTCCTCCACCAAGAACATATACCATTTTGAGGGTATCATTGGCCTATTGAGGATGACTGTGCCATTATGGTATCATTAGCATATGATTGTTTCCTTGAACCAGCATAGATCCATCCTAAACACGTATCTATCAAGCACTGAAAGGCATCCAATTTCTTGAGGTCTTATTTTTTTAATCAGTTTTTATTTGGCTTTAAATTTTTGTTTTATCAGCGGATATGGATTTTTTAAATTATTTTTTAATTGGTTTTCATTTTTTATTTTATGAACCGACATAAATTATTTTAATTGCTTTTTATTTTGGGTACATAATGTGACGACGTTACGCTACATTACATTACACATCTCCCCCATGCTAAGTTGTAATCACCTCGCTACTCTTGGTGCAATAAACACAATGACATTGCAAGAAGATACTTCACCTTCAAATGATCATATTTGCTTGAGAACTATGTATAGGTCTTGAGCCATAAACTAATGTAAAGGAATGAGACATTGAAATTAGGCCTAAAATATAACTTTTGAAACTCAAGGGAAACCAATAATCCCTTGAACTACCACGCATGACCTCTATGTAGGACATTTGGCCTATGAGTGGTGATATCTCGTTATTATAAGGTTATGAGTACTAAGGATGGGTCATGGTGAACTTGACATGTTCAAGAGATGAGCCTAATCTGTATGATCTAAATCAATATTTTAGGAAACCTACTTTAAGAAAAACACCTTGAACCACCACAGTCGATCCCTGAGAGTATAATTTTCCTATGGGTAATGATATGGGAATCTAGGGATAAAAGATTCACCTTGAACCATCACATAGGATCTCTTGAGGGTATCCCTAGCCTCCAAGTGGATATATGGGCACCATTAGGAGTTTTTGAGCATCAGGTTTTGGTGTTGAGGTATTAAACATGGTCAATGGAGGAAGCTGAGGAATTGGGACATAAAGGCATATTCTATGAATAAGGGTCCATGAATGATGCATCCAACCACCAAAGATGACTTTTTGAGGGTTTCTTTGGTATTCTAGTGACAATATGGGAACATTAGAAGTTTTTGAGAACTAGGTATGGGTCTTGCGTCCCTAAACATGGTCGAGAGAGGAAACTTAGATCTTATTCCCTAAATAATGCTTGTATGCATACATGGCCAAGAAGGATGAATAAAAAACCACATGGCTTGTCAACGATGCTCTTTAACCTATGACTAGATATGTTGATGCTCTTTAGCCTATGTGTAACGTCCCCAGTTTGACCCCATTGCAATTGAAATGTAAATGATGTAATATTGTTATAAAATTGTGGTGAGGAGCTCAAGGCCAAGGTCCCACCATCGATTTATTGATGCATATGGTTTATGTGCTATCCAGGCACATTGGAATTGTAAATATTATGTAAATATGCATTTAATAAAATACCCACAACTAGCTATGCAATGCAACAAGAGATGGGGCATGATTTTACAAGGAATTGGGAGGGAAAACATTCAAACCCTTGAGCCAATCAAGTCAAGCCAAGTGTCAATGAGAGAACCCATAAAACTCTCAACTACCCATGTTGACTTTTGTACCCAATCATTCATTTCTCCCAAGAGTTGGTTGAGGTAGTTAATGCCTTGGGAATGGAGAGGTATGACTGTCCAAATTCGAGTATGGGAAAGCCACCCTTCATGGAAAAATGTGTTTTGCTTCTTGGGTAAGAAAACAACCATGAATTGCTCCCCAAGCCATTACCCATGAATCATCTTTGCTCTCCCATACGTTTGGAGCTACTTGGGCGTTTTTCTCCATGGATTTCATGTGTTTTCCATCATCTTTCAAGCTAGGAAGGGCGTTTTTGTTTTGGTTACCAATGGGGAAGAGAACAGATCGATTGGGGGTTGCAATGAGGCCGTTTTGGCCATCTGAAACACCCATAACTTGTGGAAGAAATCGGGTTTCTCCCTGGGGACGAATTTCCCTTTTTATAGCTTGTTTGGGTAAGCCACGATTTGGGGAAAACCCATGGCCATCCTGTTTGTAAAATCCCATTGTTGAAAACATGTATCCATGCCCAGTTCTTGAGTTTGCTGTGTGTAAGAGAATGTTGGGGCTGAGATGGGTATTCATTGCTTTGGCTGTGTATGAGCTTGAATGTCCCCTTTTCCTTGTAAGAATCATGCCTAGCTCGGGGGTGGCAGTTGTGTTGAGAGAATTGATGAACATAACTGGCCTACGGTTGGGTGGAACGTTGCAGCGACATAGCTAGTTGTTTGGGACGATTGCACAATGAAGATAAATGTATTTCTGTCTATGTATTTACTTCTGCAATGTTTAAATTGATGACTGATTTCTATATGTTGTATGCATATGATGGGTGTGTGGATGAGTTTTTAATTCCACTGTGCTTATTTGCTTGATTTGCATCTGCACACATTTATTTAATTGCTGTGAATCTAATGAATGGGCTGAGTTTTATGTAAAAGCCCAGAATTTGGCATCATGTTCCCTTCCTGGAATTGGATAGACAGGTGGGTACGTGACACTATGAGAGGAGATGTCTCTTTAGCCTAGAAATTATGGGTTTTAAGGCTCTATGCATGATCAAGGAAGGAATCCTATGCATTATTCCCTAAAGGAATCTTTGAGGCATTCAAGCCCATGAATGATACCTTAAAGAAACACACATGACCACCCGAGGAGTGTTGTAATAATAAAACTAGTCTTTTATGTTTCTTTGTGTACATTATAATTTTTTTTGACAAAGTTCCCAAAACTAACCTATAGAATAGTTTATAATAGGTATAGAGAGATATTGGGGTTAGGTGTATATATATATATATATATATATATAGAGAGAGAGAGAGAGAGAGAGAGAGAGAGAGAGAGATTGGAGGTTAGGGGATTACGGAGAGAGAGAGAGAGAGAGATAGAGATTGGTGTTTAGGGGATTACGGAGGGAGAGAGAGAGATATTGGTGGTTAGGTGTTTAGAGAGAAAAAATTATTGGAGATTAGTGGTTCAAATAGAGAGAGAGAGAGAGAGAGAGAGAGAGAGAGAGATTGGGGGTTACGGTTTTATAGAGAGAGAGATTGGGGGATAAGTGTTTAGAGTGAGAGATATTGGGGGATAGGGGATTAGAGAGAGTAGAGATTGGGGTTTAGGGTTTAGAGAGAGAGAGAGAGATTGGTGGTGAGAGGTATAGAAAGAGAGAGAGACATATATATATTGTGGTTTAATGGTTTAGAGAGATAGATAAAGGGAGAGAAAATGGTGGTTAGGGTGTTATGGAGGAAGAGATAGATATTGGGGGATAATGGGTTAGAGAGAGAGGGGTTTATGGGTTTAGGGTTTGAGAAAGTGAGATATTGATGGTTCTGTGTCAGGAGAGAGAGAGAGAGAGAGAGAGAGAGAGAGAGAGAGAGAGAGGTTTAAAGAGAGAGAGATTGGTGGTGAGGGGTAGAGAGAGAGAGAGAGGGGTGGATTGGAATTTAGGGGTTTAGAGGGACATATAGAAAGAGAGATATTAGGTGTTAAACGTTTAGAAAGAGAGATATTAGAGCATATGGGTGAGAAATATATTGGTGGTAAGGGGTTCAAAGAGAGAAAGATTGGTGGTAAGGGGTTCAGAGAGAGAGAGATATTGGGGCTCAGAGGTTTAGAGAGAGAGAGAGAGAGAGAGAGAGAGAGATTGGGTATTATTCCTTTAGAGGGAAATAAATAGATTAAGGTTTTTTGAAAAGAGAGATAAATTTGGGTTAGGTGTTTAATACAAGATGGAGAAAAATTGGAGGTTAGGAGTTTAAATGGTGAGAGAGAGAGATTGGGGGTTAGGGGTTTATAGGGAGAACTCATTACCCCTATAACCCTTAAATAATATCAATTTTGAACACTTAAATATATAACATTTAACCCCATACTTTAACAACTCTTAACCTAAAATCCTTATAACCCTAACCCCAAAACCCCTAAATACCTAGAAGCACTTATGCACTTGGGGATTATGGTTTAGAAGAGGGCCTAAAGGCCTTTATGGGGGAGGGGCTCTAGGAATAAACTGGAAAATAGAGATTTATTGGGCAATAAATGAACTAAACATTACCCATTGAACAAAGCAACGTTCAACAGAGGCTTGCATGCGCTGCTAGCACGTGCAAGCCTCTGCTGAACATACAATTTTGCAAATAACCCGTGCTCTTCTCCTGCATTCTTTTTCACTCATTTCACATATTTTCCGCTCTTCTCACGCACAGCTCGACAATCACTTGCATTTTGGATTGAATTCACACACCTTTTGGCGTTTCTTTGACAATTTGGATTGAATACACATCAGTTGGACTCTATTTGACTATTTGGATTGAATACACACTAGTTGGACTCTATTTGGCTCTTTGGATTGAATACACAATAGTTGGACTCTATTTGTATCTTTGGAATGAATTCTCATACTTATTGGACACACTTGAACCCTTCTTACATATAATGGATACATCAAAAGACCATTTTACATTTCAAGCAAAGAGCAATCCTTAAGGTATGGTGACAATTTTTCCTTATGAATTGTATTTTAGTATTCATTCACTTTGTTTGAATTGTATGTATTTTCGTTTTTCCTCATGAATTGTATGATAAATGTAATTTAGTCTTCTTAATCTTCAACATAGACAATAAAAACATCTTACCACAAAAAACTACAACATGCACCAAGCAATGCTTTCAACCTTTCATAAAGATAATAAAAAAAACTTACTTTCATCACCACTAATAACCTTTCATAATCACATAACCAATCAATACACAAACATTTGTTGAATTCCTCATGATTTCACTACAACAACTCACACAAACACCAAAAGAATCAAATTATTAATATTTAGGGGTGATTTTCCCTCATCCAAAACATGAAAATGAAGTGAGTAGGAGATTCTCCTTTTATAGGAAATTTGCTCCTAGTAACATCCAATACCATATACTAACACAAACTATTGTCAAAAAATCATGTTCTAAGTGCCAAGCTACCAAAAAGAGGCTCATTGTACATTGTTTCAAGGTGACAAGAAAACATCTCAAATTGAGGTCCTAGAGGTGATGTTGTTGTTATATCTAGGGCATTATCAATAGATTTTAAGATGATAATAAAACATTCTCACTAGATATTGTTGTACATTGTTTCAAGATGATGACCAATTAAGGGAAAATGTGAAATGAGCACCCCACCATGGTATTGGACATAAAATGGGAAACTGCAGCCACACATGCAGACAAAAGTGAGTTGCACTCAAAATGAGGGAATTCACCACACTACAAGCCTATGTCACTAAGATGGATAGGAGGACCTTGATGCCAACCTAGGTTGGGTTGTGCATTGTTGAAACATTATTAAATCCCACATCAATATTTGATTGAATAAGTGTATGATCGATACCAGTAACACAAGCTCTATGCACACACTAATGGGATGTTGAGAGAAAAAAAGATATTTGCTACCATATTAGTTTGCTCTATATGTCAAATGTCAAGAAAACAAAACATACATATGTGACCATAGTTTACATTGTACGCTTACGAAGATAACACGCATAGGTTTGCATAGTACCCAATCAATTGCTACATCGAGTTTTAATAATCATACACATCGAGTTTCCTCATTTCATAATTGAAAAATAATATCTTATTTGTTATTTATTCTTGCAGGGGTGATATTTTTTTTTTTTAAATGTATTGAAGATGGGAAACAGACATAATAGTAAAAGAAAGTATAGAAGGAAGGAGCTGTCCCTTGAAAAGGCCCATGAGATAAGAGAAAAGGAGAGGTTGTACATGGAAAACCATAGACATCAAAATGTTAGTGCCTTAGATCCATCAACAAGCAATGATGAAGTGGATGAAGTCAATCAAATCTTGGTTGATGTCGAGTATGCAAGGATGGATGTTGAACAAGTTGTTAATTGGAAACCTCCCCAATAATAGCACACACATGTCGAACGCACTCCCTTGCAGGACCAAATTGTGAACGAAGGGCCACAACAAACCGGTGACGAGACTCACACTTCCTTTCTGAATCCCTTTCCTCAACTATCAAGCGGATGACGAAGAACTCCCAGACGTATTCATGTGGATGTGGACATATTTATGTAAAAGTAAATAGTAAATTGTATACTGAATAAGAAATATGAGATGATGATATTACAACTGAGAATGAGGGCTCATATATATACCCACGCAGGGGTTCCCTTTTGTAAAGAGACATGACCTTTCATTAGGAAGGTGTCTCTTCGTTAACTATTAGTTTATTGAATATTAATTATTGATTTATTATTAGTATTTATTTATATTTATATATTATATATATTTTGTGTATTACAAGGAAAATTTGGGACAAAGAGTACCATGCTTCATGCTTATGATTTCAGGTTCTTGCAGCAACTAAGAATCATAGCATGCCAACACCATAGAAAAGCATTGGCATTCCTTTATTTTTTTTGCAGTCACTAGCAAGTATGAATGTAAAAGCACAATCATTTAAAAGAGGATGCATGCATAAGCAGCTCAACAAAGCTACAGAAGCAAGAGACAAACTTTGGTAAATCGTTTTGTTGCATGAGTACATGCAAGACCTTAAAGTTGGGGGGTATGATGGGCCCCTAAAATGGCACATTATTTGGCCCATCTTGGAGATACCTAAGGAGATAAAATGTATTATTTCATGTTGAACTTATGATAATCTCCATTAAATCCTATACGTGTTTGTTAAATGAATATCTTGACATGTGATTAGTAATGCTTGATTATTTTGCTTATTTATTTTATGAGATAATTGGTTAATACTTTTCAAACAATTTCTTGAGCTGTGGTTTATGTTTAGATGGAAAATATATCAAGCAAAGTGGAAGAAATAAAGTCACAAAAATCGACTCAATCTCTCTCAATGAGTTCACTAGTCAAACTAGAGTTAGGTGGAGAGATTTAAGGGATTAAGTCCCCTCTTGATTCTCATGAGCTTCCAGTGCATAAATAAAGACTCAATATCATCCACGGACGAAACCAAGGATCCCAAGATGAATTGGTAAGAGCAGGAATCAATCCCACAAAATCATCATGCACATTTCTAGTTAACTGAGGGATAATTTCCTTAAATCAAGGAGTTGATTGCATGGACAGTTTTCTCAAGTGTTGATTATTCTCATGAGTTGTCACCACTTAAAGAAGAACTCAATGATCATCCAAAGTTGATTCGAAAGAGGGAATCAATCCCACCAACTTGCATGCAGATTTCTACTGAGAGAGCTTCCACAAATCAAGGAGTTGATTGCATGGGTGGTTTTGAGTTATTTTTGTATAAATGTTAGTAAATTTGATAGCATGAGACAAATATTCAATTATTATTCTTCTCTCAAAAAAATTTCCATTCATCCCTTGATGTTCAAGGTGAATTTGTAAGAGGCATCTTGCTGCCCTGTTTTTAATGGCATATTGTTAATGAAAAAACTAGTTTCGATATATAATTGAATTAGTTAGTTTAGCGGGGGTTCCAGGAGATCGCTTGGGTTGGGCCCACTCAAGGGAATGAATTTGGACCCTTGCATACCTTTCCCTTTAGTTGTGCATTTCATTTCATAATTTTTAGATGTGAATTAAGGAAAATGCATAAATTTGTGTGTTTTCTACAGTTTGTAGTAATTCTACATTTTCTATGTTTTGCATAGTAATGCTGCAATTTCCCTAGAGTTAGCATTTTTTTTCATTTCCCTTGAATGTATTTTCTTTGTTTATCCTTTCCATAGTTATATTTATGATGTTCACACCATTTAATTTCCATGCTTTACAAATTTGAATTAGAATTTATTTCCATTTACATAAGATCATGTGTTTCCAAGTTTAGTAAAACTAAAAGATATCTACTTGAATGACAACTTGCATGAAGGATTTAGGTTGTAATATTATCTACATTGGCAGATTGTAGTGAAAGGATTAGGATGCTTCGCTAACAGTTGTGACATGAATGATATTTGTCTTAATACTTTTACATAACACTATTGGTAAATGATTTTGGATGCTAAGTAGGGGGATCTGATCTTGTGCCCTTGCAACCCTTAGTTAAAATTTATTTCAGCATTTAATTTTGATATTATTCCATATGCCATTTATTTTATGTATGAATTCATCATTTCAACTTGGTTAATTCTATCCCTCTATTTGTTTTGACCACTTGCATGGAAATCATAGCTTCTGAATGTCTGCATCTAGTAAACTAAAGATAGAGTAAGGGAAGAATTTCATTGAAAGATATCATAGTTGAATGCGAAAGGTCACCCTATGCTTGACCCTGAAGGAGTATCAGGAACTAAGTGCCAAGTGGAATATTTGGATCTTACACTCTTGCAACCTGTAGTTAGAAGTCATTTAAAGTTGTTATGAAATCGGTTCGGTTGATTAGATTAGGTTTCATTTTCGGTTTAGAGTAGATTTCATTTCTTGTTATTAGATTAAATTTCTTTTATATTGTTAGAATATATTTCTCTTATACTAGTGGACGAATTATTCCTTTGCAATTGCATATATAATGCACGATACCTCTTAAGTTTGTACGAACTCCCAGGTTGATAATTTAAGTAATGAGCTAAGAGATTCAGTTTTATAGCTGCAATTCATTGGTCCGTCAACTGCTGTGAAGGAAGGGCCATTGGTACATGTGAAGGAGACACTCTAGTGCCCAAGGTAATAAATTTGAGCCAAATCCAAGGTGGTGGATGTTTGAATAGACCCGGAGCCAAGGTGGTGGTGGATGTTTGGATAGAGCCAGAGCCAAGGTAGTGGATGTGTCAATAAAAAAATGAATGTGTCCCACGGGATTTTTTTTTTCATCGGCTAGTGCTAAATTCAGCAAAAAATACACTGAATATAGCATCAACTCAATGCTCGGAATGTAATCTACTTGGGATTCCAAGGTCGGCACAAACAACGCCTCCTTTAGCGTCATCTGGGCTAAAATTAATATATTTAGATTATATATGTGTGTGGTGTACATTATGTATATGTAGGTGTATCATGCTTGATTATGTATTCAATTCATGATAAAAGGAGGGATAATTTTGATCCTTAGACAAAAGGACATAGAAAATTTGTGAACCAAACCCTAAACATCTACTCTGGGGATACAATGAAATACACTAAAAAACACGTGACAAATTTTTTCCTTGCATCCAACATTGTTACAATCAAGCCATTCATATATAAACAACTTAGTGCCCATGTGAGTATGCCTAGGATTCCTTCCCCATATGCCCTTTGATCTATCATTCCTTGTAGTGGTTACAAGTTATTTTACTTTAAACAATGACAATTTTTGAAAGACTGTTAAGTTCATAGCCATGATTTAGTAGATCTCGTGATAAGCTTAGGATAAAAAATCCAGAGCTCGATGACTTTACAAAGAGTGCCACGATCAACATAGAACAACCCACTAGTTGAAATTTGGTGACATGGTGTCGTTATATTGTGACGAGAAAATATTGAAATGTTAAGCGCAAAAGGTTAAGACTATTTGGTATGGACCTTTCACGTGTATACTGTAGATAAGGGACATAGATTTTAAGCTTGATTTTCCTATTTATATGAGCATCTGCTTTGTTATCAGTGCAAACAAGTTGAAAATATTGCATCCATTTATTCCTAACGAGGTTATGATAGAACCTTTTCTACCAACAACAATCAACTTTGTACATAGATAAAATTGTTGGAGAACAATATCTTGTAGAAAAAGGTTCGTGATACCTAGAGAGGACCACAAAAATTGTTGTAAATTGGGTTATAGGGGAAATAGTTCACAAAGGAACAAGTGTGAGAGAGGATTTTAAACCTCTTGAAAGGGTTTAAACAATTTGAGGAACTAAAAGCATGTTGAGGGGGGGGGAGGTTTGTTGTGTATATGTATTTATAATGATGATTTCTTTTAGTAACAAAAGTATGGGTGCTTACCCAATTATTGGATTGACTATGTTACACACACACACACACACACACACACATATATATTAATACTAAATTTAAAATTTATTAACTTAACCCTCATATTTTACATAGTGTACTAGTTGTCTTGTGTGGCATCATCTAGTGCACAACTATTTTGACTAAGGAACAATGGCACTCTAATGAACTATGCCTAACTCAATAAATGATTCTACCACATAGGTTGATTCTTATGAATGTTTTAGACCAAAAATTCACCAATTGGCCACTTAAATTCTAGCTAACTTATGATTCCTAGTCTTAGTGTATTAGGATGATTCCAAAACCCAAATGAAACAAAACTAAACATAAAGGTGGTTGCCACTAGGCCAAGGAAGGAGGTCACCTTATGATATTTTTCCCATTGTCTTCAGTGTTTGGGGCCACCTCATTGGCACATTGACTATGTTAATGTCCAACACATGATTCATTGCCACCCTTCCCTTGGTGTCTTAGTACATCAATATACCCCTTAGTGTGCAATACCTTGGTCATTTAGTGCATTAAGAAACCACTTAAGTGTTTGAAACCCATAGGATGGAATGATGCAACTAAAATTTAAAAAATATTTAAATATTGACATAAGATTTGAGATAAGTAAAGAGAAAAAAACATTCAAACTTATCCCAACCCAATTTACATACTCTTCTTAAAATGGGTACAACATTAAGGGGCATGTATAAAGGGTTTAATAAGGAGAGTGCCATTCATATATCATGATCAAAGTACACTATGCAATTGATCCAATTAATACTTTTCTTAGTATTTATAATAAAATATAAACTCTGTCTTTTCTTAGTGGTTATATTATTAATGTTAGCCTTTTATTAGATCTCATTGCAACACTTAATTGGTGTGCTCCTTTTACAAAGTATTATTTTTGTGCCCCTTGATCCCAAGCTAATTTTGACTTGTGGCCTTGTTTTCCTGAACTTATTAGTTGATAATTGGATTTGATTGGTGCACTAAATATTATTGTCATTGTTGTGTATTACAAGATCCAAAGGAGGCCATGGACAGAGGACGTGGACGACGTAGAATTACTAAATTGCATAGAGGAAAGTGGGTGGAAGAGGATATGACAACAGAATATGCAGATATAATAAAGGTAAGAAGACAAAGCAACCTCAATTTATTGTCTTTGACACCTTTGAGGTCAAACTTATTGGTTGAAAATGCACATGAACGGTGATTAAATGTGATTCTAGGATCATGGGAAAAGTTTGTAAATTAGGATGGCCATGTGGGATAGGGATGTTGAATACTTTTCTTGTTGAAATTTTGGCTCAATGCATATTCATTGAAATAATATATTTGGTGTACTAAAAATTATTGACGTTGTTGTGTATTACAGGATGCAGATGAGGCCATGGCCACAGATAGTGTTATATCAAATGAGGATAGAACAGATGATGCAGGACATCAAGTACTCAAATTTTGACTTTAAGTTAGGGAAAATTGATCTGATGGCATTTTGTGATATGTACATCTTTTTGCACAATATTATTAAAATTTATAGTGTATTATCCAATCTTGACATAAATGAATGCATGTTGTTGATTATTTTAGATGGAGATTGGTGCAAATGCGGAGCCTAAGCATTCAACTAGCAAAATAAAATATATGTACGTGGACGTGGACCTAATACATTTAAATCACATAGAGGACAATGGGCGGAAGAGGACATGACAATGGATCCTAGAGACACAACAAATGAGTTCGATGAACAAGAGGTTGGTCAGGACTATAGTACATGGGATGAATACTTTGAGAAAATTGTTGTTTGTGGATGTTCTGTCTGTCATGGAAAGAAAAAATTCAAATAGGGGATTTTAAAAAGACATTACATAAATGATGAGCTTCCAGTGGGTAGTATGACTCCTACAATTGATTCGAATCCAGTAGGAGTTGTGGTAAGGAATTTTCCAATTTGATATAAATAATATGTATACTTCTTTTAAACACAATTTTATATTATTTGAATAATTAAATATTTTCTTAATGAAAACTTGCAGGTTAAATTTCTTAGTTTAAAGTTTCCTGGTGCACCGACTTCCATTCTAGAGGGTGATGATCATTTATAAGATGATACATCTAACAAATATATGTGCACATATACCAGCTTGGAATATGAGGAATTGATGAAAATAAGTAGCAGAGAAAGAACCAGTTTAAAGATGCATAATTTACTTAAAGACAAGGGGAAGGTGGACTACATATCCTATGGGAATAAATGTGATGGAGATGATGACTTGCCCCTAAATGTGAGATCAATTTTCAAAGAGACATTTGATCGTCAACTATATTGCGCTTGGCCTAGTGATCAACAACTACCTAGAATGTGAGGTGTTTCAATTCTGGGGATACAGCTACATGATACGACCCTCCAATATTCATGGAGCGAATCTAGGCCTATTTATTGTCCAAAATGTCCATGTCGTATGTAAACATAGAAACAATTCACAACAAACCACTAGGAGAATAATGCCATATTATGTTCCATCATATTACAGTGGTGAATGGAGAAGGTTAGCAAAATATAAGCAAAGCATGTCAGCATATGGACTAAATTCAAATATGTATACACATCGTCTCCAATTGCAAAGTGGAAAAGAAACTAATAGAGGTCATCTTACGTATATAGATGGTCGTGCATAGACACACAAAAATATTGCAGGATTTAAAAATAATAGTAAGGGAAGGGACCCTACTGTAAAACCAAACTATCAATTTCTTGAGGTTATAAATGATAAAGATGGAGATATGGAAAGAGAGGTTGATAGATTGATAATGTTTGAGGCTATTATGGACCTTACTATTACAGATGAGTTATTGATTAATTACAACTTCATAAAATGCACTCCTGCGCGAAATAAAAGGGAAGAACAAGGTCTCCCTAAGGATGTTCTTAAGGACAAAAAAACAAAGAATAATAAATGAGTGTGGATTGTTATTTAAACTATGTTGTAAAAAATGTGTTTTATCTTAAATTATTGTATAAAAAAATGTACTCTAGAATATAATTTTCCATTATTCTCTCTCTCTCTCTCTATATATATTCATGCATTTTATATTTTTCTTTGTTAAAACATATTTAATATTTGATTATATTTCTTTGAAATTGATACATTTATGATTTATCCAATTGTTGGATAACATTAAATAATGCTTGCATTTGTTGATAGGTAGAAGATATTATTGATACACCTACTGATACCCAAGATCCAACTGGGTTATTAAGATTTGGATGGGATGATCTGGACCATCCTTTAAACCATACCAGGATAGAAAGAGTAGCATTGAAGAGAACACTACCACCTGAGAAATTTGAAGAATTGGTGAGATTAGCATACAATGATGACACACCACCTAGCCTTAATGATGATCATGATAGTGAAAATGCAATGCATGAAGAAGGATTGAATAAAATGCTCATAGGTTTATTTGGGGATGGAAACAATGATGAGAATAATGATCATATGGTTGACAATAACGATGATAGAAGGGGTAATTACCACCAATGTAATATTGATGATAACAAATTGAGTGACTCAAGTAAGCAAGCGGCGAAGACACCCATGTTCAGATCGGGTGCAAGTAGAAACTCAAAGCTTGCATGCACATTAATATTATTAGAAATAAAGTCACTATTTAGTTGTCAAACAAAGGCTTCACTACCCTACTAAAGTGAGTTGAATTCTATTTCTTAATTTGCATTGTCAATTGGTGTACATAATTCGTAAATATCCATTGACTTCTTTTATATTTCTTTAAGGGGATTTTAAAAACATAAATTGTATATAAACAATGCCAGTATAGAATGGCATATCAAACATGTTCATCATAATTCAAACATTCAATTGATTTAATGTATGGCAATATTATAGGGCACTAAAAACTAAAATATTCCCTGAAGAGAATATGTTTCCATCAACTTGCAGAGAAGTGCGTCAGTGGTTGGTCGAGCTGGAGATTGAATATAAGAAAAATCATTCATGTAAAAATTATTGCATTTTATATAGAGATGAATATCAAAACAAGGTAGAATTCCCTGTATGCAAAGAGAAGATATATCATACAGATGTACAAGGTCCTACTGTTCCAAATAAGGTTTTACACCACATGCCAATTATACCTAGACTTCAACGAATGTTTCGTTGCAAGTCACTTGCACAATTGATGGAATGGCATGCAAAGAACATGAGTAAAGATGGATTGATGTGAATTCTAGCAGACTACAAAGCAATGAAACACATAGAGGGAAAATGGCCAGGAAAATTCAAAGATGAATCCCGTAGTATTAGGTTTGGGCTTGCAATAGATGGAGTGTGCCCATTCTCTTTCATGAGCGCAAATCATATTGTTTGGCCAGTCGAATTGATAATCTACAACATTCCCCCATGGATGACTGTTAGAAAGGAGCACCTTATGCTGACTCTCATTGTTCCAGGAAAACATCAAGTAAAAATATGGATTTTTATATTGCACCTTTTATTGATGAGATGTAATAGCTATGGAAAGGCATAAAAATGTATGACATGTCACGTCCTCCATTAAATAGGTCCTTCATGTTGTATAGTGTGTTATTTTGGACTATTCAGGATTTCTCATGACTTGGAATTTGTTCAGGTAATAAAAAATACTTATGTATTTACAGTCATAATTTATTTTCATCCCAACTTTCATACTTAATTTTATACTATTATTTTGAAGTCATTAACATTACTTATTGAATTGTAGGGATTCAAAAAAGGGGAAATTTGCATGTCCAAGATGTGTAGAACAATTTGAGGGGTGGTATTCTAAAGTGTTAAAGTTACAGCATCACGAGTCATTCTTCGGATTCGCTTCATAACTTCACAACCGAACATGGTTGTAGCATTGCCGAGTTGGCTGACAGGTGGAAAAACGTGCCAAATGTTTGGTTGTCGTGGCAAGGGATGTAACGTCGGAAAAGGTAACAAAGGTAGTCACAATGCAGCAAATGTGACTTAAGGAAAATTCAAACGTAGAAAATAAATCGATGGGAAAAGATAGTGCAAAAACATAAGCAACTGGAATTTGGTACTGCGCAGTTGGCACAACAGGAATATTACATGAAGATTTGTGCAAGGAATGATTGTGAACTGTTGTGACATGAACATAAGATCAAGATAAGAAGGAAAATAGCGAATGTACAAGGGGATCATCAGAGATGGATATGAAATCAGAGTATAGATTGCAAGGTATCAACATAGAAACTTCAGTAAAAGAATGAAGCATGCAGACAGGGGGAGTTATCCCAGTAAGTAGATGAATGAATCCCAATGCAAAATAGAAGAAAGGAGAACCAATAATTGTGTAGTAATGGCACCTATTTACCATTGGTTTCAAAGGGGGAGAAAGAGCATGAAGCTGATCACAAAGCATGCAGTAGAATTATGAGAATAATCATAAGATGTGATCCGCGCAGAAGTAATACAAAGTAGAAAAAGAATTAACAGCAGAATGTGCAGATTTCAAACGGTCAAACTGGAAAAGAATATAGAGGGGGTACTGTGACAAGCACATATGAAGCATTCAAGAGATGACTATGCACAACTTCATAAAATGTTAACATCAATGCAAAATGGGGATATTTTTGAAAAGTTGGTTGTCATTGATTTCAACTGGTGTGAAAGAGGATTCAGTGTTCCTGTGCCAGTTGAAGAAATATATGAAAAATACTTTGAAGAATTATATTTTTGTGCCAGTTTAAAGAAGCACACGAAAGAATTTTTGAAGAAGTATATGGATTCCAGTATGAATAAGTATATCCATAAGTGCATCCATCTTGAATAAATATGGTACAGGTGTAGGTATCAAGTCCACCCATTCATACTCCTTCAAAGTAAAAGCTAAAGAGTTGGTTGGAAAAAAGTTCGGGAGTGCGCAAGCAAGCCAAAGATTTGATTGGACAAGGTTCAGGGAGTGCACAAGCATCTTGGAAAAAGAATTGGTCGAACAATTTTGCAAATCCTGGAAGCACGCAAGAGTCACCAATCATAATAAACTTTCAATTGTTGAAGCACACACAAACACCAAAAAGGTAGTAGTGGTTGAAGATGTCAAGTGTGCAAGTCCCACAAGAAATGATACATCAAGGGAGGAATACCACACCGCAAGGGTGCAAGTCCCACTAGGAAGAGGACCAAGTATGTGCAACACCCACAAGAGATGACACCTCAGCGACGCAGAACATGACAAGTGGAAAAAGCATGAATCGTGAAGCAAAGAAGAAGGAAAGCCACAACCAACTTGTGGACATACAATCCACACAAGACAAGTATAAATAAGGAGCAAGTTGGATATTTGGGGTAAGCTTGAAGTATGCTTGAAGTGGAAAGTTGGAAGATACTGATTTATCAAGCTTCTAATATTCGGGGAATCAAGGGCTTGTGGAACCATAACAAGATGATATAGCAGAGATTCACGTGCACACAAGAAGAGGAATGTAATATCTGATGGTGCGTAGAATGATGTTATGAATCTATGACAGTTGCGCGATGACGGAAAGGTATAATTATAGAATATGTGCAAGTGTGTGAATACTGAATGACAGTATCGCAAACAACACGCAAATAGTCACAGATGATCTAAGGAAAAAGCACAAAGACAAATTTGAATTATATCTTGTGATGCACGAAGTGAAGAAGTTTATCTGATGCTCAAAGACAGAATTGCAACATAGTGAGAGATGCGCATTGTGATACTTGGATGATATGAGACAAGTGCGTTAAATAGAAAGGATGAATCCTATGATGCATAGAAGGCCGCAAATTGTCTAAAGACTGTTGCACCAAGACCGAACAGAAACATCTTAGAAGTTGTGCAGTTCCATCTAATACTGATGAGAAAAGTTAACAGTAGGAAATTAGTAGATGTGCAGTATCAGTTGAAGTGCAATAGCCATGGGAAAATTTGAACCCAAAATCCAATGGCATATTTTTTTGAATTTTGACAACACTCCGTCTAAGATCTGACATAGATGTTTTTTGTAAACGTCGATTAAACTTTGTCGGATATATGACCGACACAAATTCTTGTCGAATATATGACTGGCACAAATTCTTGTCGAATATATGACAATAGCTCGTCGAATAAACTACGCATTTTTTTTAGCAAATTAGTCGAATAACCGACATCTAGGACGTTGACAATCTGACACCACATTCATCCCCACATGTCAAATAACTGAAATTTGGGACGTCAAAAATCTGAGAACATATTCATCCCCAAGTGTCGAATAACCGACAATTAGGAGGTCAAAAATGCGACAACATATTGATCCCCACGTGTTGAATAACCGACAAAGTGGACTCAATTCTCTGACAACGAGCAGGTCAAAAATCCGACAAGCATAGACCACAATCTGACACCAATATCCAATGACCTTTGCCATAGAAGGTATAGCATATTCGTCGGATGACTTTTGTGTAGGTGTCAGATATGTGACGGATTCTGACACCAATATTCGAATACTTTTTTCGTCAAAGGTATAGCAAAGTCCTTAGATCATTGTCGTGGAGTCATCGGATATGGCGTGGGATATGGGGCACTCAAATCGCCCCGTCCCGCCGCCAAATGAACCCACCCCCGTTGTGCTTCAACCCCGTCCAATACCGTCAATCGTCCGCCGGATACTGGACCCCGTCTCGACTCCACCTCCGTAACTAAAACTCTGGCTAACCGACGTGGCCTTTTGATACGGTTGGCATTAATGCAATGATATTTTGAATTTGAATTTCGAATTTCGAATTTACGCGGGCTGATAGATGCGAAGACATTCAAATTTGGATTTTGAATTTATAAACCCGCCCAGTTTGAATTTGTAAACCAGCCCAGTCCATATTTTGTTGATGCAGAAAAATGTTGACAACAACGCAACTTGGTGCCAAGCTCTGTCCCAAAATATAGCCGCGAATTCGAATCTCAGGTCTCATATTCTTTCAAGCTTTCTCTACAAGATGCAATGAACGGTTCTGTTCTCTCAGGTAATGGCGATGTCTTTGGACTTTATTACCTCATTTGGAATTCATGAGCGACAAAACATAAATTGATAACATCCTGTTCGTTCATTCTGCGAAGATGGAAAGTTTGGATATTTCCTACTGTCGTGGGAATGACTATAAAATGATGTCGCCTATGGGTCGAATATGGCGTTTCCTCCGCGATCTTTAATGAAAAGTGGGCAAAATCGGCCTCCGCTATAACGCTCCATAAAGGGCTGGATGATAAAAATTCCAACCTGGACTGGGGGGACCAGAAGCAATACATCTTCTACAGGGGCCAGAGAGTACCGGTTATTCTTGTGGGGGTGGATGACGAGGTCCCCATTGCGTTTAAGAAGGAATCCTTCCATTCCAGGTTGGCTGTGGTTAAGTAGGAAGGCCATTGTCCTGTTGTGTACCTAAAGGCAGAGTGAATAGCGTCTACAATACTGTGGTATGCTCTGGATATGCATAGTATGGTACGTTTTTATAGTAATAATCCTTATGGTTATGATGAAAGAGGCGTGCAGGTTCTCTATAGGCAACTGAAGCCCCTGTCGAGCCCCTGGAAGGAGGGGCGAGGAAAGAATGGGCTTCAATGGACCTTATCCCAATGGGTTTCATGGTAGAGCTCGGCCTCGCTCTCTTTGGTCGAGCGAGAGCTTACGCACCTCGCCCAATGTTTTTCCTTGGTAATAAGAGTAATGGGAAGGGGCTGTGGATGAGGTGCGCATCTTTAAAACGAGTGAAACAAATATTCTAAAAAATGGTTTAGATTCCTTTATGAAGATTTCGACTTCTCTCTTTTCCTGAGATTGCCTCACAGTTTCGAAGCTTAGGAATTCAGATTTACCATAACTACCCCTCATTTTTGCGGTTTCAATTACCTTATAACGTCTTTAGACTATCAGTAGTCACTTATCGATGATGACATGCTTCTTGAAATTTTGGAAGTGATACACTATTAAGGGCTGAGCAATTTGAAAATTTCTGCAGGCGAGCTCAAACATTTAGATTTTACAGGAAATCACTCTGCAATGTCAGTGACACGGAATTTCTCACAGGTGGATCACTGCTGGTGGATATCAGACTAGAATATGATTGCAACAGTACATTGGAAATGAAGTTTATTTCATGTGGTGCTCTGGAAATGAAGTTTATTTCATGTGGTAATCTTTATACAGGTGATCTTTGAGGAACTTAAAGGCCTTTCGACCACGAGCTTGTTAACAAACTTTACGCTGGATGGGTTCATTACAAGTGTGACTTCTCTCACAGTTCTTCGCTGTTTTTAGTAACACATAGTTCTTCGCCGTTTTTAATACCTGGGAGAACTCTGGATAGAAAGTAATTATGTAACTTCTCTCACAGCTCTTCCCCGTTTTTAATACACATAGTTCTTAGCCGTTTTTACTACCTAGAAGAACTCTGCACAGAAAGTAAATTAAATTAGATTAAGTAAATAATTCCTTTTTAAAATAATTTCCTGGCTCTTACCTTGAAGTTTGAACTTTACATTTCAAGAATCTTTTATTTTATTAAATACTAAATATATGAGGTTTTTTTACGCAGGTACTCTATAGGGGCAAACTTTTCCTGTCAAACAGTCAACAAATTTACGGGCAGCAACGTTAAGTGGATACATTCTATAGTTTTAGTTTTAAAGATTTTATTGATGATTTATAAATGAATGCTAAATTATAGCATCAACGACCAACAAAAATAAATTTAATTAAATATGCATTCATAACCATCATATGAATTGAACGAAATATGCATCAATAGCCATCATATGAGATTAATCTAAATCCAGAATGTAGTTTTGCTCCAACCATTTTATTTTGCCGGGGCAACAACAAGTAGATTTAGAAAAATCCATCACACTTCAAACTGAATAGATTGTTAATAAAAAATGAATGTGTAATAAATAGGAATGAAAAGAACTGTTATGTCATTTAGTAATGTAAAACAACCATACTTATTATTAATATAACTGCTCAAAAATCATCTTTGGCTATAACAATTGCATGAGCCACGATTGAACGCTCTAGGTATATAATGGACTTGGGCCGTATTTTTTGTTTAATCGATAGAGCATGGGTTCTCTCCGATTGACATATATAATCAATGCCTTGCCACATATGTTTATACGTAATAGTGTTTGAAATTCTCTTTTGTGAGCATGGATGATTTCAGAAAATGTAATATCCATGATAGCGGTAGGTCATAATAATGGTTATAAAACTTATATAAATCAATGCGTACATATATTATTCAAATTGGAAATTCCTATCCAATTCAATCACTTTGATGGATATGGTTTTTCAAAATACAATGATTACAAGGATGTGAATTTTTTATTTAATTTTTAAATATTGATGGATTGTTATGAAATGTTAGCTTGTTTCTTGTTGATAGCAATTTGTTATCAAATCAATAAAACATTTATTAATTTTTACACAGCTGCTATTATTTTATTAATTTTAAATAATAAGATTAAGAATTTAATATAAAATGTATTTTGATAAAATGATTATATTCTAAATCAATTTATATATTTTTGAAAATCATTATATTCAATTTTTCATAAAGAAAACTCATTCCACAACAATTGAGAAAACTTCTTTTTTGAAAATTTTGTTTCACATCACATAAAACTCTATTTTTGAAAATTGTTTCATAACACAACTTTATTTTTGAAAATTTTGCTCTACACCAAAGTAAGTGTTAGTTTCATTTCTTGTAGATTTAACAATTATATTCTTAATTAAGTTCTTTTTTGAAATTTAATGATATGATATAAAAGTCTATCTTTTATGGTTACAAGTGTCATTTTCACATATATATATAGATTAAATACTCATTCTTTTAATTAATTTTTTTTCCATTACATTTTTCAAAATTTTGTTTCACAACAAAAAAATCTATCTTTTATCATCACAAATGTTATTTCATTATTTTGTATCCACATAATAATAATAAAAAAAATCACATTATTAAAAGAGTTGTACTTTATCTAAATGTCTTAAGTTAAATTAGAAAATTGAAAGGTTATAAATCTAAAGACAAAAAAACATGTCCTATCTTGGTGGATGGAGCTACATTTGTAACAAATACACCAAAATGCCATATTCTCATAATCTACCTAAATATGTAATTGCTTAAAGTGTTTTCAATAGCCTTAAAAACTATTAATTACCATTATGGATTTTTTAAAGTTTCATTTAAACTAAGTAAAACACTTGCAAATTCTACAAACAAAAATTACACCAACAATCATTAAATCTACTTTCACCTTTTATATGTACGTATGTATGCATGTGTGGATAGAGAGAGAATTTCATTGCAATTTTCTATTTATATTTTTATTATTCAAACATTAATATACACATGTAATTTTCACCAATTGAAATATATATATATATATTACAATTTTGTTGTAAATCTTTTATCCAAAAATCATCGTTCACTTCAATGTTGTTTTGTTTCCCAAACATTATGTTAGAATTTATACTAATTTTTTTAATAAAAAATCATTGTTAAGTTAAGAATGTTTTTTTTCAAAACATTATATTTTTAGTATTATATTAAAAAAGTATTGGCAGAGAGATGTTAATAGAATTTTTTTTTTTTAATTAGTTTAATAAAAATATAATTAAGAATATTATTTATGACCTAGAAAAATATAGGCATCTTAATGTTCTATGTAAAATTTGTTTATAATAAGTAAACACATAACACTATGTTGTTATCCTTTTATATATCTTTTAAGGACATTGTGCATTTATAAAACATAAAAAGTATTGTTTTTGGAAAAAATAGAAGTATATGGATAATAAGATGTTCTAAAAAAATTTTATAATTTTTTTTTTCATTTTTCATTGCCAAAATACTTAAAGAAGAGTTACACACATTCATGGTACTATCCTTAACACCCACTTATATTTTGTAGTTTGAAATGATGATATTAATGCCACTTATGTTATATAAGTGTTAGAGTGTTAAAGTAATGTAATGTAGAATCAATAATGAATACAAAATACCACTTTAATTTTAAAAGACCACAAGGTTACATTTTAGGGAGTTTTTTCATTATTATATCTTTTAAATTATAGGGCACTTGTTTTTTTAAGACATATTCATGCAAATATATAAAACTCTAAATGTTAATAGAAATGGAAATTGCATAGGTGCATATGGCTTTTCATTTTCTATAATAACAAGTAAAATATTATAATGCTTTAAATCATAAATATTATTTAATATTTCATACATAAATTTTTTATGAGTTTTATTTATGTTCAAAATTCATATCATCTGAGTTTTATTTTTATTTTTTAGATATTTAATTATTATTTAGATTTTATAAAAATATAAGAAATTCTAATTTAAATAAAAGAGACTTTTTATAATTTTAATAAATCTAATATTAATTTTAATATTAATAATAATAAAATTATTTTTATTTATTTTGAAAATTTTATGTTTATTTTTGAGATAAATAATCAAGTTTTAAATTTCACCAAATATAATTAATTTCAATAAAACTATAAGATAACAAGTATTATAATTTGGGTTGGTAGGTGCAGGAGGAGTGATCTATGACTCCACGGGGAACAAGAAGACTGTTTATGTATGGGGGATTGGAAGAAAAACAAACAATGGTGCCGAATGGTTAACTCTTATCAAGGGACTAGACTTAGCTAGGATATTTGGTGTCGAAGAGTTGGTAGTCTTCATAGATTCACTCCTGGTCATCAGAGAAGCAAGAAAGATTAAGAAGAACCGGAAGAACTCGACTAGCAAGACACACCTTCTCCTAAATTGCATTATTAAGGAGTTCAAAACTATTGATTACAAGCATGTGCTTTGCGCTCTCAACAAGCACGCGAATGATTCGGCCAATGATGGAGCTCAACTCAATTGTGGCACTTTGGTTTGCAATAAAAAGATCTACAACAAAGTATGGACTCCCTAGCATTTACGCACCCTAATCTCAAGGGAATTGGGAAAAAAACGAATTTGGAAAGAATTCAAATGCAGAATGGTTTGAATGACCGCAATCCCATCACATTTATGACCTTGGGCTGCATTGATAGGCCGAGACAAGTGTATAACTAGCGAACGATAGGGAGGACAACATTAAACGCATATCAAGGAAGCATCAATTTGATAGTCTATGGCTCTTTGAAGGATTTCCCCATGAAGAAGAAGCTATTGTGTGTTCTCTGCAATATGGGTGACTCTCTGGTGGCTTGATGCTCGACCTCCCCTCTTCCCAAGTGCCTCTGGTGCAGAAAGACCATCAAGAAGCACAAGAGCCCATCGCCCCAGGATATCAAGAAAGCCTTCGTGAATCAGGATGAGTGCCAGGTGATTCCATCCCCGTTAAGCCTCTCTGGTAATGTCTCATGCACTCTGGACTTTCTTGGCATCAAAGGGAAATGGTACCCTTCCTCGGCACAGCATGAACACAACACTCCTATGTCCCCCATGAGCCCGGAAGGAGGCATCAATTTGAAGGATTATTCTAAGGTTTTCAAAGAAATGCAGGACCAGCTGCGTATGCTCCGCTACGAAAACGTGGAGACGAAGAGGGCTCTTACCAGCCTCTTCTCCCTCGTTCAAATCACGCTTGCGGAGGTTCGAAATTGTCAAGAAAAGGCCTCCAACCTTGGTAAGAAAACAGACGTGGTCTCGACAATCAACACCGACATCAACTTCGAAAATGTCAATAGTGGCATTAAGACTGTGGAGGAGAAAGTGGACCTTCTCAGGAATGACATTAGACACTTCTTCACTGGTTAGAAAGAAGGCAGTGGTAAGGTGAAAGAGAATTCAGAAGAGCCGGTAATCAGTCTCCCCAGGCTTCCGGAGTTACAGGTCCAGACTCAATCCCTAAACTAGATTTCTACTTCAGGTTCCAGGGCTTCCTTCTATCGTAATTTTGGTTACTGTTATGTTCTGCAAACTCCTTTTTGTTAAAGCATTTTGATGCTGTCCTCCTAGAAGAAACTCTACACTATTATGTTTTGGATCTGTATTTTCTTAATTGGGTAGTTTGTTAGGTGATATAACTTGCACATAATTGGATTTTTACATGAAAATCACAGTTTAGATAAGGATGAACTTAGAGTTATGGACTCTGTTTCTCGACGGGAGCAATCCTTCTCCCCTTTTTTTTGTAATCTCTCCTCGCTTTTATAATAGAAAAATTATTATCCATTTCTGTAAAAAAAACAAGTATTATAATTAATTTAAAAATATAAATTGTATGTAATAATGTTGTTTAATTATTTATATATATATTTGTAAGCTAGATATAGAACCTTATGTTGTCTTCATCAAAATATACAGTATCAGGGTTGTGCTGGGCCCTCTCGTGATCGAGAAAACAGACGCCAAAAAATAGTTTGAAATTGAGTTAAGAACTGTCATCCTTCAGAGGAAACCAAGTTTTGTAGAAATAAGGAGAAAAAAACAGAACATTTGTCAAGCAAAAGGCACTAATGTCGCATAAAAAATACTAAACATAACTAACGAAACAAACATAGCTAATTACTCATGTAGTCCTTCTGGGTGGGTTGGGTGGTCGGATCTTTGGCTAGAGTGATGCCGAAGCGACAAGTGAACTGCTGCTGATGGAACATGATCTCCCTCATGAAATCCAGAATTTCATCCTGTTGGATGAGAATTTTGGCTTGAGATTCGTTTTGGTCCGTTAGTTCTTTGCCAAGCACCAACTTCTAAGTCCAATGAATGTCCAGGGTTTTCTGGTACAGGGTGGCCCGACCCTTGGTGTTTCCTGGATCAGGAATCAAAGTCTCAAACTCGCTGCGAATCTCCTTATCGGTGAGGTATCCACGAGAAATCCTGGCATCCTCCTCCGTGTCCTGGATTTCTACTTGAGCTTGAATAATGTCTTTATGGAACCAACGGGATTTCTCAACAACACCTCGCATGAGGTGAATCGGTGGGCTGGAGGAGGAGCTGCCTTGTTGCGCAGCGCTTCGGGTGCAGACTCATCTGGTGGGCGGCATCACTGCGACCTCTTCCAACGGTTCAAAAAAACCTGAACAGTGTAATCCACATAGAAAAGGGAGACAAGGGAGCCGAGAGCGCTGAGCGCCTGGAGGACGAGTGCACCGAGAACGCGGAAGATGAAAGCATCGAGCACCTAGAGGACAAGAGCACTGCACACCTTGTATAACAGAGAGTTGAGGCCCTGAACCAGTGAAATCTGAGGGTCAGTCTTCAACAAGCAAAGAGCCAGCAAGCGGAAAGGTTAGGGATGAAGCAGGAGTAGAGACTTTGTGTAGAAGAGCTATCAGCCTAGTATCAGCTGAACTAATGCGTCTCTGAATGAAATGCAGGTGAACCCCTGTCTTATTTCTAGGATTTCTAGTAATAGTCATGAATGTGAAGGGATGACGTTGATCATCAGAAATATTGGTAGCCATTAAAGCCAGGATACAGAGCAGGGTGGGAGGATCCGATGGGACCTCGTGCATGCTGAAGTGGTCAAGCCATAGAACTATGTGTTACTAAAAACAGCGAAGAACTGTGAGAGAAGTCACACTTGTAATGAACCCATCCAGCCTAAAGTTTGTTAACAAGCTCGTGGTCGAAAGGCCTTTAAGTTCCTCAAAGATCACCTGTATAAAGATTACCACATGAAATAAACTTCATTTCCAGAGCACCACATGAAATAAACTTCATTTCCAGTGTACTGCTGCAATCATATTCTAGTCTGATATCCACCAGCAGTGATCCACCTGTGGGCAATTCCGTGTCACTGACATTGCAGAGTGATTTCCTGTAAAATCTAAATGTTTGAGCTCGCCTGCAGAAATTTTCAAATTGCTCAGCCCTTAATAGTGTATCACTTCCAAAATTTCAAGAAGCATGTCATCATCGATAAGTGACTACTGATAGTCTAAAGACGTTATAAGGTAATTGAAACCGCAAAAATGAGGGGTAGTTATGGTAAATCTGAATTCCTAAGCTTCGAAACTGTGAGGCAATCTCAGGAAAAGAGAGAAGTCGGAATCTTCATAAAGGAATCTAAACCATTTTTTAGAATATTTGTTTCACTCGTTTTAAAGATGCGCACCTCATCCACAGCCCCTTCCCATTACTCTTATTACCAAGGAAAAACACTGGGCGAGGTGCGTAAGCTCTCGCTCGACCAAAGAGAGCGAGGCCGAGCTCTACCATGAAACCCATTGGGATAAGGTCCATTGAAGCCCATTCTTTCCTCGCCCCTCCTTCCAGGGGATCGACAGGGGCTTCAGTTGCCTATAGAGAACCTGCACGCCTTTTTCATCATAACCATAAGGATTATTACTATAAAAACGTACCATACTATGCATATCCAGAGCATACCACAGTATTGTAGACGCTATTCGCTCTGCCTTTAGGTACACAACAGGACAATGGCCTTCCTACTTAACCACAGCCAACCTGGAATGGAAGGATTCCTTCTTAAACGCAATGGGGACCTCGTCATCCACCCCCACAAGAATAACCGGTACTCTCTGGCCCCTGTAGAAGATGTATTGCTTCTGGTCCCCCAGTCCAGGTTGGCATTTTTATCATCCAGCCCTTTATGGAGCGTTATAGCGGAGGCCGATTTTGCCCACTTTTCATTAAATATCGCGGAGGAAACGCCATATTCGACCCATAGGCGACATCATTTTATAGTCATTCCCACGACAGTAGGAAATATCCAAACTTTCCATCTTCGCAGAATGAACGAACAGGATGTTATCAATTTATGTTTTGTCGCTCATGAATTCCAAATGAGGTAATAAAGTCCAAAGACATCGCCATTACCTGAGAGCACAGAACCGTTCATTGCATCTTGTAGAGAAAGCTTGAAAGAATATGAGACCTGAGATTCGAATTCGCGGCTATATTTTGGGACAGAGCTTGGCACCAAGTTGCGTTGTTGTCAACATTTTTCTGCATCAACAAAATATGGACTGGGCTGGTTTACAAATTCAAACTGGGCGGGTTTATAAATTCAAAATCCAAATTTGAATGTCTTCGCATCTATCAGCCCGCGTAAATTCGAAATTCGAAATTCAAATTCAAAATATCATTGCATTAATGCCAACCATATCAAAAGGCCACGTCGGTTAGCCGGAGTTTTAGTTACGGAGGTGGAGTCGAGGCGGGGTCCAGTATCCGGCGGACGATTGACGGTATTGGACGGGGTTGAAGCACAACGGGGGTGGGTTCATTTGGCGGCGGGACAGGGCGATTTGAGTGCCCCATATCCCACGCCCGTTTGGAGGTGGCACACATATCCATAACCATATCTACGAGTATGATTTGTCTATGGTTTCAACTTAATTTTGGTTACAACTAATCTTGGTAGAGGCACAACCTTACTCTTAAGTCAGACCATGATGTACCTCGATAATCTTAAATCGAATAAATACATGCATGGCTCTACTTTAGCCTCGTCCTTGATCAGAACATGTCGAAGGCCCGGCGTTTAATGTTTCTATTCCTTAAATGCAAACCTTTGGGTTGGGGTTTTATGTTCTTAGCATAGTATAGGACCCTTGGATATGAAGAAGAGTCGAACTTGCATCAAGAATTATAAGGAGTTTGTAAAAAAAAATTAACACATTATTATAAGGAATAAATTTTGGACATAAGGCTAAAAATCCTTACTAACTCTTGACCCCTTTTTCTTTAAGTCATGCCTACCACAATAGAATTATGCAGGTGTTAGCTGGAGCTAAGTAAACAATAGACCTACTAATGAAAATCATCCTCGTTGGAGAAAGAACCTTGAATGTTCTATTTAGTATCTGCTTCCTGATTATTTATGATAATGAAGTACTCATGGAATGTATGTTCATACAGTTGTTAGAAGAAAAAAAAAAATTATGGGGAATTCACACACCCTAGAGCAACCAATTAATTTAACAAGAGAAGCCAAACTAAAGGAGGAAGACTTGCAGTCGAGGAAACTTCTAGTCTATGGGAGGTTTGAAACATCGGTAGATCCAAGCAATGTAAATATGTGAGGAATGAGAGCAAGAGAGTCAGGTTATAAAATGTGATGCTAATCCAACAACATAAAGTCATGTATGGAGAGAATGATTCGTCCCCCTAAATAAAGGTTTACTAGGTCATTTAAATAGATTTTGGAACAAACTAAAGGCATAGGAGATTAATGTTAGGCTAGATATTGGACAAATTGTTTTTTCATACAATCTATTTCATGGGTTTTGAATAAGGAACCATAGGTTTCTCAAACATATTGTAGGTTTTTTAAATGGAGGATATAGGCCTTTTTTTCTCCATAGGAACACCAACGTGGACGTTATAACATTCTATACATAGGCGTGATGAGTTGGCATCCATAGACAATATCAAAAAATTAACTAAGAGGAACAAAATAAACGGATTTCAACTAATGAGATGTAATAGACTCTTAATTATCAAAGCATCAATCGAGTGCTGAAAGGGTCAAACGATGATGATTTTGGCCAAATGAAATATGAGCACGATAAGTGCGATAAGTTGAACACAATGGTATAAAATTCAAGAAATGATGATTCTTTTAACGAGAAACAGTGAATCTCCAAGACATCTATTTACATTATGTTGACTTGTGTCTCTGAATCCATGATCTAGAATGTTTCAATTTACTAAATTTTAACACTGTAGACGGATTCATTGTTAAAATTTAGTAAATTGTACAAATTCATTGTCAAAATTGTACTTTTCCATTGTCGGAGTGAGACAACTAAAAATGACCAAATAAATGACCAATTGTTATGTGGTCATTTTTAGCTTAGTTCTTATCCTGTGACCAAATTGGTCATTTATCTTGGTCATTTTTAGTTTAGTCCTTATCCAGTGACCAGATTGGTCATTTATCTTGGTCATTTTTAGTTAGGTCACTTAAAATTTCTCAACTTTGGTCATTTATCCCTTAAAAAAACTGTAGTGACCAAATTTTTTGGTCGCCTGGTCACTAATCTCTCATTTTGTACTAGTGACAATTTATGGATTACCATGCGTGGAACATAAGTCAAGATGACATTCTTCGAATGCCTACAAATGGTTTTTCATTTAGAGATATGGAGGAAAAATGGCCACACTTTAAAGAAGAACCTCGTAATGTTAGGCTTTCTTTGGAAGTAGATGGTGTCAATCCATTTGTAGATATGAGATCTATTTACTCTGTGTGACCTATTTTTATTATCAACAATAACATTTCTCCATGATTGTCAATTGTAACATACCCTTTTTGCTGAAAAATATTTTGTGTTGGAAAACATTATGTTAACTTTTATTGTAAAGTTTTATATTGGACAAGTGTCCAAGGATGACTATAATTGCACAATATTTATTATTTAATAAATTAAATAGGAGACAAACACATAAGGGAACTATTGAAAGAGTTTTTACTGACCCACTAGGTGGAATGGAATCTGGGGTAGAAGGCAATGGACAAGTGGCAGCATCATGATGCAACTAACTAGCTGTTGGTATGGGACAACTCCCTTGAAATGTGGTCATAGTGCCCTAGAAGGTGGGACTGGAGCTTGAGGCTCATTTATTCAAAACTGACCACTAAAGACCTAGGTAGTCTATATAAAAGCCACCGAATTATGAACTGAGGTTCATCACTTTTCCTGACGAGGAAATTTACCTTGGGGTTTTGCTGTGCTTGCACCCAAGAGATTCGATGAGGGGATATGCTGAGTTTTTTATCATGGTGTAAGTCTTCCTATTATACTACTAAGTGCATAAGTTACATTGTTGAGTGCAAAAGGCATATTTTGAGTGCAGAAGTTATACTACTAAGTGCAGAAGTTATATTACTGAGTGCCTTGCTTCTACACAGATTCCTTCTACTTAGTGGTTCAATAAGCAAGCTCGGGGGTCCAAAGGAAGCAAGTAGTTTGGTTGCTTCTTCTGGAAAAGGTTGGGAGGAACAGGCCTCCTTGGGTGTTTGTCAGCCCCATATCTTCATTAACAGGTTCTACTTGTCTTTTCTAATTCTAAGTAGTTAAAGTTTCTATCTGCAATTATTGATTTACTATTTTCAAGGATATTATTAAAAAAATGCATTTATTTTAGTTTCTGACCTAATTAGGATTCTGTATAGTAATGATTATGTAAGATGAATTGAATAAAATATTTCTCTACATTTTTCCCCATGCTAATGGTCCTGCATCATACTCTAGTACAAAGAAGAGATTAAGGTAGATAAATTGATAGGCAGATTGCCAAATGAATGAGAAGATCAATATTGTTGCAATTCATTAGTTTTTCTTACCATTAATTTTCTATATTAAATAATATAAATCTATGTCTTTCTCTTATCATTCCTTTCATCAGTTAAATGTTTAAGGTTCACTGTATTTTTATTTCACAATTTTTTATTGAAATAACAGCTGCAAAATAATTACTTCTTAAGTACATATTACTGTTATTTAATACTGCTAAAAAGTAAATATAATTGCATAAACAAACAGAACTCTTTTTATTACAAGCAATGCATATTTATTTAGCACTAATCTTTATGCACAATATTCATTTTCTGTTATATTATTTATTTATTTATTTAAACTACAGTTAATCCCATTCACATTCAACATAGGATTAGAAACCCTAGCTTGTGGCTTCATCATTTTCCATAGTTATCACAACTAAAAAAACAAAGAACCATTATGCGATCAAAACAGAGTTTCGTTTATAAACTTAAAATTTATGACAGGATCATAACCCTTTGTTGATCAAACCCTAGAAGTATCAACATCTATCTCTCAGATTTAGAGTTTAGTTAAGCTTCAAACAGAACTAGAAAACTAGTCACGATTTCATTTCATAACTGAAAATAAAACATTGGATTTTGGCTCACGGCCACCACAAAAATTGACAGGAAAGAATAACAAAGTGAAGCTTTCAACTCCTTAAGCATAGTCTTGAAAATGATTATCATTTACATCCCTTAAGACTTAAAATAAGAGCATCTCGGCATCAACACGAGACTATATTATCACATTTCACTTTAAAACTATTAAACAGTAAACCATACAATTTTGCTCGATTTAGATATCTACTTTCAGAAGCTAAAACATTTGTTATCATAACAACAAAACATTTCCGAGAACCACACATTAGGGTTTGACCATTTTAAGCACAGGGTTAAACTCTCAAATTCTAAACTTCTCTTAAAATACAATAGTGGCAAAACGATAAACTTCAATGCATACAAACTGGAGACTCGCTTTTAAACTCAAACACAAACACTATAACATAGGAAAACAAAGCTCTTGTATTATCAAAGACATAGTAGTTTTCAAACAATAAGCTTCGCTTTCTTTACACAAAATAGAGCAACGCTCACAGTATCATCCACACAAACACAGGTCGAATGAAAACATAAATCCTTTCATTACCGAAAATAGTGGAAGGGTAAAACCCTCTCCTTAGTATTTTCTTTTACGGATTATACAATGGAAAACAAATACTACTGAAAACAACGAACGAAAGGGTCGAGGGTTTCATCCTCCCCAAACTGTCAAAAAATTTCACAAATACTTCGACGAAGGTCACCCCTCAAAACCCAAGAAAACACGAAGTCTTGGCAAATAACACAATGAAGGTCCACTAGTCATCTAACTGGAGTAATGAGTAACCACCGAAGCTTACCGATCTTTTTGCAATTGCATGTTATCAAAACCTAAGCTGGGAAGTCAATCGATGAAGATACCTGCCATTTGAACACAGACGTGGTTAAAACAAGCTTCTGACAGAAGTCATTAAAAATGAAATAACATTAACTGAACTCTCAAAATAGAATGGAAGACACAGAGTTCGAACCGAGAACCATTACCTTTTAAGTTATCACCGGAGCAGAACGCCAAGACAGTGCAAACTAGAACCATTACTCCACCACAGAATGCAAAGAAGGGTGGAAAAAAACTCTGGAAAAACTACCGCTGGACAGACATGGAAAGCCGAGTATCAAATCAACTACCACGAAGCATTGGTCACTCACCCTAGAACTTTTAATACAAACTGCTATTGTAAAACACCATGAGTGTATCGGCTCTTAAGCTATCAACAGGTCACGGTTTCGAACCGTGGGCACTCCACAAAAACCTGCTAACAAAACCCTAACGGCTCTCGGCCTGTCAGCCTCTCCTCAGAGCCACTACACCGAATGTCAAGGAAACAATAACTCTGTAGAACATTAGGGTTAGATCCCAAAGCCCAAACCCTTGCTAGATCAACGGTGGAGATCACCGAAGGGTTTTCACGTAAACCCAAGCAACAACCACATTAAAGACACCATCAATACCATAGCCACCAAGGAGGACAGCTCAGTTAAACTTCAAACCAAAACACTTACAGCTCGTCACGAGGCTTGACACATCACCACACCATCACGTTCCTATCACCACGATGATTTCCACGGAGACATTCCACTATCTCGGCAGTTGGAAGTATTAAATGCAAAGGGAAACCAAAATGCCTGCCAACACGAAACCTTCATAGTGTTAATGTCACCCATTCATATAATTTGTCGATTTCGTTGATAAAATGTACAACTCGGGTATGTAATAACACATTGTGGTAAGTCAAGGTGGTGTCGGATTCATTGCTAGGAATCCATAATGTCAAAAAGGGTCACGTAGATGCACACACAATACCATATAATAGGACTTGGCATATATATATTTCAATATAGTATAAAAATTAAATAGAAATTTGCATATAGTTCATAGGTTAGCATTTGACTATGATAGGAATTGCAATAATTCCTAGGTTGGAATCTAAATCAAATCTTGCATGTAATTCCTAGGTTCTAGAATACATATAAAGAATTTCATATAGATATTGCATTTTAATTGCACTTAGCCATCACATATAGACATTGGTTATTCTCGTAATTTGCATCAAATAGAAACTCATGATAACAATACATAGAGTTAAACTATGATATATGGATCCTATTCATTTGTTGAAACAAATTAATAAAAGGTTAGTACAGGGATTATGAATATTACAACTGACATACTTCTGTTTTACAAACTAGGCTAACTGAAGTTCTCACCAATAGCAATTTCGACATTATGTCTCTTAAATCATTAAGACTTTGGAGACACGGAAACTGGTTAGAAACTCTTCGGTCACATGTCGTAAACACTAAAGCTCTTACCTGTAATCTGCAAAAAATGACGATTCAAAGGCTTTAGCACGAATGTTAAGTAAGCCTTGGGGAATCCGTAGGACCCCTTCATCATCAAACAGAAGAACAATAGTTAACACATATAAACTTATATCATTGGATTAGCAACAAAAGAATTGTGAAAGTACAGTTGAGTGAGTTTAACATCGAAATAAAGATATTAATTATCTTGTCGCAAACATTACACTTTTGACCAACACAGCATTTAGTACAGCATGACAACATTTAAACATTTAATATATTTCCGCACAGTTAGAATACGCATTAAAAGCTACATCGAAATTTTTTTAAATTTTTGTAAATTTCGGGATGTTACATCAATAAAGAGGGAGCACATAATGTTGGTAATGATTGTTCCAGGTATGTGTCTGCAGCATTTTTTTTAACATATTAGCATCTCATTATAAGTCGTATTTTGTTGCATAATTTCATATTTTTTTTCATTTACTCATGTATATTATTTATATATCTAAAATGGTTGTAATAATTATATATTTTGTATGCTCAAATCAATCAGGTAAGTACCAAGTTAAATATATGAATGTATATATCGAGCCTCTTGTTGACGAGCTATTAAACATATGGAATGGAATCACTATGTATGATGTCTCTAGATCAATACACCAAAGTCAATTTAAATTCCATGCAATGCTTGTATGGACAGTACATGATGCCCTAGGGTTAACCCATTTTTGCAGTATGTAATTATAATGTCCACTTTAATAGTATTTAATTTTATGAAGTTGATATATTAAGCAGGCATATTTTTTAAATAATCCATTCATTTTATATAATTATAATTGACATAGTTAATCCATCTCTTGTAGGTCTTCAAACAAAGGGAAAATTTGCATGTCCAATTTGTGCTCCTAAGATCAAATCTCGTTGTTCAAAAAGTTTAGGAAAGGAGGTGTTTGATGAGTACAGGGACTTCCTCTCTAAGAATCATAGGTATCAAACTACTGAAAAACATATATTCAATGGGAAGGAAGAGACTGCATTAAAACCATAGAGAATGACACCTCACCTATGGAATTTGCAATATAATAGAAATCTTGAAGGTACGTACGGATCAAATTGTCTATCTATCATCATACATGAAATGTTTTGAATTTTTTTTATTGTGTTGTTTATTGTAATTGACATTGACTTATGTAATTTATTTATAAACTATGATTCATGATGGTCGTCGTGATCATGAAGGCATTAATGGTCTTCCACAAGGAATGAAAATTTATCCTAAACAATCCAGTAGGTTTACCTACTATGAGCACCTACAAATTGCTCATATGGTTGATACAATGCATATCAGAAAGAATGTAACTGAAACATTATGGTGAATATTGGATGGAAGGAGTGACAAAGAAAAAAATTTCAAAATTTGCAATGGCATTCAAGAAGCCAATCATGCAACGAAAGATGCCATTCAATTACATAGCAATGGAGACCAAATTAATATAAACTCACTTCCATGGTTGTTAACGGAGCAGCAAAGCTATGTTGAAAAAGAAGTCATGTGAAAAATTAAATTTCCCACTGGATTTTGTTCGAACATGAATAATATCATAACAAAGAAAGGTGATTTTGCGGGGGTGAAAATGCATAATTGGCATATATTCATCAAGGTAATTATTATGGTATATATATTGCTATATTTTTGTATACTAATGCATATTGTTGATATTTTCTCTCTACTTTTTGTAAAAAATAATGAAATGATTTTTATATTGTTACAGTATGTTCTACCTCTATCTCTCCCGGGCAACTTTGACAACAATGTGACCTTGCTTCCTTTGAGAGGATGATGGTATTCATCCATTTTCAATGAGATTATTGCAGGTCCTAAATTCTGAACGAGTGGAGTACGAGGTTATGACAGAAATTTGATAGCCTTCTATGCAGATCTATGAGTATCTTCCTAGTCTTTCTTGATGGAAGAACTTGTTCTTGATGTATCTCTTTCCTGAGAACTATTTGAAGTGTAACTCAGCTACTGATGGACGACATGACTGTAATAATGGACCTATGATGTCAATTCTGAAGTTTTACTGAATAAAAATCTGATTCCAATACCTCTTCTTGCACCTAGTCTAGATTTCTATGAAAATGAGCTAGTTTCCAGAACTTATCTTGTAAATGAATGAATATCAGCCCAAATGAAGTGATTGTTTTTATGTTAATTAATATTCCAAATGGCTCATCCAAGCTTAAAATAAGAAATTTGTGATCCTTTTAGACTGTTTGGGAATTCCTGAATTTGGCCTAGTTGTGTAATCCTAGAAGGCAATTTTTCTTATATGTATGTGAGACCTCCTCAGAACATTCCCAAAAATTTTGGATCAAACTTAGGATGATAATTTACTATTAGTTAATGATATTTATCCTCCCTAATTCAAAATCCCTTACCATGATAATTTACCATTTTTTCAGTCAACGCTTAGCTGAAGTTCTAGTTTGCATATGTTGGGGTGCCCAGGATCCTTGGAGTAGACTTCAGCCTGGATGATGTTCGAAACATTAATGGTCCCAGTACATTTTGTAAAGGTTCTATCAACTAGCATGATCCTCATCCCTTCCATATTCCTTTGATTTTTCCTTCCTACAGTCAAACTAGTCACCATAATTCACTGTTTTTCCTTGAGTCTTGTAGGAGACTTAGTTAGTGTATCATCAGTATTGGTTGGTACATTAAAATGGTATCAGAGCATGGTCCTTTGAACCTGTTCTTGAAATTTTTCTATGATTCCAAAAATACAGTCAGATTCTAGGAAGAAAGATCCTCTGACAAAGGAAGAAGAGGGAGAACAAGTCAATTATATTGAAGACAAGTTACAAGGAGAATCATATATGTCTCACAATGAAGAGAAATATGAGTTCAAACTCTTTGTGAAAAGCATGATGAAGGGTTTACAGGACATATCCCACAATATTTTCCAATCCGAAAAGAGACCAACGAATTATTAGCTCAGCAGCTAGGAAACAAAAATGGAGAGGGGAGTAGCAATGGTTCCCAACATGGTGAAAGGAAGATCAGTGGTGGTTCTATTTTCTCAATAACTCGCACCCTGATGAATTCAAGATGGAGTCTCGGCCCAAATCAATTCCTACTATGCCCAAATTTATTGAAGAGAAAAGGGAGGAACCTGAGTTTCGAAATGAAGGTCTTGCTTCATGGGAGGATAAGTATGTTGAGTACCTTACACTGAATGAAGAATGTAGAAGAGCCTTGCCATTCAGATATTTATGTGATCTTTAGTACAAGACCAATTCGAGAGGAATATTTTGGATACCAAATCAGAATTATGAGTTAAGAAATGCTATTGGTAATATTTATTTGCCTTACTTTGATGGCTCACAAAAGTGTACTGCTAGTTCTTGGATTCAAAATCTAGATACATATTTTCAATTGAACACAATGGTTGAGAGATATGATATCAAGTTGGATACTCTACACTTACATGGTGAAGCCAATGATTGGTGGTTTCATGGCCTGAAAACACTTGGACATGATCAAGTGACCACTTATGAAGAGTCCATAAGAATATTAGCTGAAAGGTTCGAAAGAAGAGATCATGAAATCACCTTCATAGAACTAGAGCATGTGAAGCAAACTAGAACTCCTAAAGCATGCATCTCTGAGTTTCAAAAATTAGTTGTGATGGTCATTGATATCTCATAATATCGATTGATCATATTTTTCATTGAAGCATTAGTAGAACCTTTGAAAGGTTTGGTGAAGGCCTACATACCCTCTACCTTGCAAGATCCATTGAGCAGAACAAGAGATTTTCAAGACTCTATTCCGAGGACAATATTTCCTCCTAGAACTGTTGTTCCTACTCAATTAAAGAATAAAAGGCCAACCATGAAGATTCCTTCTGAAAATTTCAAGAAGGACAATTACTCCAAAGATTGAGATGAATTAAGAAGAAGGAAGTTGTGTTTCACTTATTAGGAACCATGGGTTCCAGGACATAGGTGTGCTAATGGAAAAACACACTATATTGAATTTTATTCAAAGAGCGAAGCTAAGGAGGAAGAAGAATAGGCCCCATAAGATGATGAAGTGGCCTATGAGACTATCGAATAAGAACACACCCCCGAGGTGAGAAAATTTGCAATATTGTCAGGAGTGCCTCGCTTCCACACTCTCGGATTCAAAGGAGTGGTTCAAGGGAAATCAGTCACTATGTTAGTGGATGGAGGAGCAACACATAACTTCATCGATTCATCTTTGGTTGAAAGAAGGAAGCTACCTACTGAGAAATTTGGAGGCTTCACTGTTATCATTCCAAGTAATCATTCTATGGATAATTTGTTCTAGATGGATTCCTAAATTGCAAATCACTATAGGATATAACACTATTACAGATAGATTTTATGTTGTGAATGTGGTTGATACTAACATGGTTTTGGGAGTATAATGGTTGTGTTTCATTGGGAAGCACACAATATACTACCATATTCTTGAGATGACTTTCTGAGGTGAAGGTGGAAAGGAGGTAGTGTTGAGAGGAATCAGCACCTACCCAAAGCAAGTGGTGAGTGCACATAGTATGAGGTCCCTATTGAGGCATGGAGACATTGAGTGGGATGCAGAATGCCTAATCACCACTAAAAGAACCTCTTTAGAAGTAGCACAATATCAGAATACATTCAGAAATTGATCCAAAAGCATAAGAGGGTATTTGGGGAGATTCCTGATGGTAGGACACGTGATAGAGGAGTGGAGCATAGAATTGAGTTGGATACAGGCACATCACCTATCAAAGTCCATCCTTACAAGCACCAAAAAAGATTCAAGGATGAGATAGATCGAACCATCAAGGAACTGCTTGAATTGGGATTCATTAGACCAAGCTGAATCCCTTTTACATCATTTGTATTCCTTGTGAAGAAGAAAGATGGGACCATGCGCATGTGCATAGACTACAGATCTCTCAACAAGAAGACTATAAATACTAGATATCATATCCCAAGGATTGATGAGCCGATGGATGAACTACATGGAGCCAAATACTTTTCAAAGATTGACGTTACCTTTTGGTTACCATCAAATCAATATGCGGGAAGATGACATTCAGAAGACAGTTTTTTGGTGTCATCATGGGCACTATGATTTCTTGGTTATGCCTTTTGGCCTAACTAATCCACCTGCAACTTTTCAATCTTGCATGGACAAAGTATTTAGCAGGAAGCTCTGTAAGTTTTTTCTTGTTTTCTTTGATGATATCTTAATCTATAGTAGAACTTGGGAGGAGCATTTGCACCATTTGGATGTTGTACTAACAATCTTGGTAGATCAGTATTTCTATGCAAAACTATCCAAGTGCGAGTTTGGAATGACTGATATTTTGTATCTTGGTCATGTTATTGGGAAAGAAGGAGTTAAGATTCACATGGAGAATATCCAAACCATTTTGAATTGGCCAAGTCCTAAAAATATCAATGAATTGAGAGGATTAATTGGGATATGCACTTACTATCGAAAGTTTGTCAAACGATTTTCAAAGTTGACATCTCCATTGACAGACCTTACTAAGAAGGGAGCCTTTAATTGGTCAGAAGAGGCTGAACAATCATTCAATAAGATGAAGGAGGTAATGAGTATTTGTCTTGTTCTTGCACTTCCATATTTTTCTCAACCTTTTGTTCTTGAATGTGATGCTTCAGGGAATGGGATTGGAGCAGTCTTGATGCAAAACAAGCATCCCTTAGCCTTTGAAATTAGTAAGTTTCATCCCCATGAGATTTTATATTCATTGTATGATAAGTAGTTGTTATCCATTATGCATGCGCTAGTCAAGTTCAGACAATATCTTTTGGGTGGTAAGTTCATCATCAAGACTGATCATAACAGTTTGAGACACTTCTTGACCCAAAAGTATTTGAATGATAGGAAACAAAAGTGGGTAAGCAAGGTCCAAGCATTTGACTTTGACATTGAATACAATAAGGGTAAGATGAACACTGTAGATGATGCACTTTATAGAAAACCAACCTTTGCATTGATGAAGTTTCATGATGCTTGGAAAGCACAGCTAGGAGTAGAGTATGCAAAGAATCAGTTTGATTGTGATTTATTTGATGGACTAATTCATTATGATAATTACAATATTCTCAATGATATCATCTATCATAAGGATAGGATATTTTTGGTTCCAGAATCCTCATTAAAGAAGAAGATCCTAGAGTTTTCTCATGATGTGCCCCTAGTAGGACATCCAGGGTTTATGACTCGACATACAGGAAAGTGAAGGAGCGATTCTCTTGGAAGAGATTAAGGAAGTGATGAAGTATGTTAGATAATGTGTGGCACGTCAACAAAACAAAGTAGAGCATACTCATCCAGCTGGACTCTTACAACCATTTCATATTCCTGAACATAAATGGGAAAGTGTATCGATGGATTTCATCACTGGGCTCCCAAAAAGTCAAGGTAAAGAAAGTATTTTTGTTGTGGTTGATAGATTGACTAAATATGCACATTTATTTCCTATCACAACTAATATTCTAGCAATCCAAGTGGCTGAAATTTTCATCAAAGAAGTATTTAAACTTCATGGCATGCCCAAGTCCATCATAAGTGATAGAGATAGCAAGTTCACTAGCGATTTTTGGCAAGAATTGTTCAAGTTAGTGAGGACAAGTTTGGACATGAGTACAAGATACCATCCATGGACTGATGGACAAACAGAGAGAGTGAACGAATGGTTGGAAGGGTACCTGAGAAACTATGTTACTGGTCAGCAAAATTCATAGACTACTTGGCTCCATTTGGGAGAATTTTGTTATAGTACTACTTTTCATCTTTCAATTGGAATGTCACCATTCAAGGCCCTATATGGATATGATGCACTCACATTTTTTGAACTAGTATTTGGTGATTGATAGACACATAAGGAAAAGTATTGGCTCCAATAGATTCAATACATACTCAAAACTCTCAAGGACAACTTGCGGGTAGCATAGAATAGACAAAAGGTGAATGCAGATAAGCAGAGAGTGGAGCGAACCTTCCAAGTAGGAGATTTGGTATATTTGAGGTTTCATATCTATAGACAATCCTCATTGAATTCTAAAGGGCTAGGCTGAGAAGCCGCATACAAGGTTCTATGGTCCCTACCAAGTCCTAAGGAAGATCAGTGAAGTGGATTATGAGCTATAATTGCCTCCAGGTAGTAGGATTCACAATGTTTTCCATGTGTCTTGTTTGAAGAATGCAATAGGGCAGCAAATTAAGGTTTCAAAATAGTTGCCTCCCCTTGATGATGAAGGAAATTTGGTGTTAGTTCCAGAGAATATTTTGGAGGTCTGAGAGAAGAAGCTAAGAAGCAGAATCATTAAGGAATTTCTAGTGCAATGGGAAGGACTGCCTAGTGAGGATGCTACTTGGGAAGGAGAACACATCTTACAGCATCTCGGTTTGAAATTGCTTGAGGAAAAGCAATATCAGGAGGGGAGGAATGTCATGTCCCCTCATTGATGATTACTGGATTTATTTCCTAACCCAATCAATCCCTTGAGTTGAGGAGAACAAATTCATTTACTTGGGGTTAATTTTGAAAGTTCAGGCATTTAATTAATTAGGAGGTGTGGTTTATTTTTCCTAAAGTTTGATATGCACTTAATAATAATTATTTTTCATCAAATAGTTATTTTTATTTTGAAATAAATTGGATAATTCTCCACAAGTGCACCTTAGAGTATAAGGTTGACCAAAGAGGTGACTTGCAAGAAAAGATAGGAGAAAGTATCCAAAGCTAGAAAATCAGGAAAAATAAAGAAAAGATGGTACAAAGCATAAAGGAAGCAAAACTTAGGAAAAACAGCAGAAAGCATAAAGAGGCATACAGCATAAATTCGCACAAAAGCAAAAAGCAGGATAAAGATAGAAAATCAAGATAAGGTAGAAAAGCAGGATAAGGCAGAAAAGCAAGAAAAAATAGTCAAAAGCAAAGCAAGATAGAAAAGCTAAAGCAAAAAAAGGTAAAAGCAGAAAGCAAAGCAAAAAAGGAGAAAAGGATGAAATCAAGCTTTCCTTATCCATCCATGAGGGTGCATTAGCCTAGGATACTTTCTCCTCAATTCATATTCCATCTATAAAATAAGGAGAGCGCACCACTATCACATCTTTTGACAGCTGGAGAATTGGATTGAGTGAAATTGTGCCTCAGTGACTTGGGAGATGTGCCCCTAGTCCAAGTTGGGAGATGTGCCCCTGCTTCATGGGAGAGGATGATGGTATTAATCCATTTTCAATGAGCCTATTGCAGGTCCTGAAGTCTAGACTAGTGGATTACGATATTATGACAGAGATTTAATAACCTTCTATGCAGATCTATGAGTATTTTCCTAGTCTTTCTTGATGGAAGAACTTGTTCTTGATGTATCTCTTTCCTAAGAACTATATGATGTGTAAATCAGATAATGATGGATTATATGACTGTAATAATGGACCTATTATTTCAATTATGAATTTTTACTGAATAAAAATCTAATTCCAATACCTCTTATTGCACCTAGTCTAGATTTCTATGAAAATGAGCTAGTTTCCAGAACTTATTTTGTAAATGAATGAATATCATCCCAAATGAAGTGATTTCTATATATGATTTTAATTAATATTCGAAATGACTCATTCCAAGCTTAAAATCAGAAATTCGTGAGCCTTTCAGACTGTTTGGGAATTCTTGAATTTGGCCTAGTAGTGCAATCCTGGAAAGCAATTTTTCTTATATGTTTGTGAGACCTCCTCAGAACCTTCCCAAAATTGTTGTGTGAACCTAGGATAATAATTTATTTTTATTTAATTATATTTATCCTCCCTAAATCAAAATCCCTTACCATTGGTTGTCATTCAATGCTTAGCTGAAGTTCTAGTTTGCATATGTTGGGGTGCCCAGGAGCCTTGGAGTGAATTCAGCCTTGCTGATGTTCGAAAAATTAATGGTCCCAATACATTGTGAAAAGGTTCTATCAGCTGGAATGATCCTAATGCCTTACATAGTCCTTTGATTTTTCCTTCCTACAGTCAAACTAGTCACCAGAATTCATTTTTTTTTGTGAGTCTTGTAGGAGAGTTAGTTAGTGTATCATCAGTCATGGTTGGTACATTACATATAATGCTTATTTTGTTAAATATCATGATTTTTTTGCATCACTTGTAGATGGTTTTCATCTAAATAAATCCATAAGAAGATATAAAGTAATGGAGGAGAGAAATTCCTCATCTCATGTGTGAAATGCAAAAGCATCTACCTTCGGCATTTTTCAATGCACAAGAAAACTACCTCATACACCAAGTTGAGGAGATTGAATTGTCTGGACTTGTACACTCAAGGTCAATGTGGATGGTTGAGAGACTTGAAATTTTTAAAGGGTTTAGTTAGACAACGAGCACATCCTGAGGGTTCTAGGGTGGAGGGATATATGGTATACCAGAACATGATGTATATTAGTGAATATCTTCCTAAATTAGCGTCAAAGCTCAATTTAGGTCGCATTTGTGATCTGAAATCCAATAACAATTTCGAATGGGAGTACCTGAAGGGGAAAGGCAGATCAAGGTGAAAGGTAATTATTAGCTAGTGGATACTAATTATAGTACATTTGTCAGTTTGTTTCTATGTATATATCATAGTTATTTAATTTTTAATATTCAACATGCATCAATTAAAATTTTATACCGTGTTAAGTGAATATACTGTGTACTAAATTGTAATTTTATTTTCATCAAGCAGCTGGTCGAGAGTGGGATGCACTTCATCTATACATCACAAACAATATTGATTGGATGAAGGTATGGATTGAACGATGTGAACAATCTGGTCATGGAATATCATGGGAAGGTGTGGCTTCATTGGTTAAAGCAACTGATGGAAATGGAGATACCAATCTTACACAAAGGGAAATCAATTTAGCACATGGTTTAAAAGATAAGCGGGAAAGCATATTGATCAACAATATTATTTAATTTCTTTCAAATATATTGATGTACACATTGATTTTTTTTCCTTGCAAAACATAAACATGCACCTAATCATCAATTCACGATTCAATCTTTATGTGTATGACTTGTTGCAGGTAGAACACCGTAAGGCTATGTGGTGCAATGGTCGTAAATGTTGCATCAAAATGTTGGATGAAATGAAGAAAACATCTGATTATGGGATAATTGTAGTCTTTGAGGTTACCAATGTTTCCTCTAGAAGTGACACACATCCAGAACTCTCAGAAAATCGATGCTATGGGTATTTGGAAGATATTATTCAGTGTGACTTTATCTCCTTCAAATTAGTTCCGATCTTTGTCAAATGGTACATGTTACGATTGAATACGTGATCCCGATATAACTATTATTGAACATGTTAATGGATTTACCATGGTTAATACAAGGTTGTTTGAGCCAGGAATGGATCCCTTTGTTCTTCCAATCCAATGTGAACAGGTATTTTACTCTGAGGTTCCAAGTAGAGGGGGTTGGTCATTTGTTGTGAGACATGATCCAAGGGGAAGGATGGTAAAGTATAATGTAGAGGAAGATAATGAAGAGGGTCTTGAAGAAGAAGATGATCTAGAGGATGATCAACATGAGTTGGATGATCATGTTCCTGAGGAAGATGTCAAATAATTAGTTGAATCAGATGATGTAGTAGACAATGTTCAAGAAGATGATATCGATGATGACATGATGATCGAAACTGACATCGATGACGATGATGATATGGCCAATCCTTTCAATGTTGAATCTGGATCGGATGATACAGATGATGACTTGGATGAAGAACATGATTAAGTGCATTGAAGTGTATGAAGTATGCCTTAATATATCTACTCTATATATATTGAATTAATATTGTGATAGAATTATTGACTTGTATTGGTACGTATAAATTAACTGTTAAGTTTTTTTGCCATTTTCTTGTATGTTGCAATATGTTATAAGAGACATCTTAAGTATGAAAAAAACACAATAATTTATTTTTGTGTACATAAATTTTGTCGGGTTATGGGGAATTGAGAGTGACGTGCGGCGGGGGGGGGGGGGGGGGGGCATATGAACTTCCACCTTCACGTGGTTTCCCTGTTTAGTAGAGAATATTAAACTATTCTTGAAACAAATAGAATCTCGATAAGTCAATGCACAATTATCATGCTAATTATTTCACCTTCTATTTTATATGATATTTCATATCCCAAAAATAAGGCGTGCCTGCTCATGTACTTGACCCCGTATATTATAATTGTCATGTGAATGGGGACAACGTTCAAATTTTTTCAATTTGTGCTTGTATGGACTAAAATTTGGCATGGTTAGACTAGAAGCATGCATTGATGGTGTGGGAGGGTTTCCAAACTCAAACATGACTCACACAAACATGTCGACAATCAAACAACAAACCTATAGAATATTTAATGTATTGAACGGGGCCAACATTAAAAAAATTTCAATTTGTGCTTGTATGAATAGAGATTTGGCATGGTTATACTAGACACATGCATTAATGGTGTGGGAGGGTTTCCAGACTCAAACATGACTCACAAAAACATTTCAACAATCAAACAACAAACCTATAGAATAATTAATGTACTGAACGGGGCCAACATTTTTCAATTTGTGCTTGTATGGACTGAAATTTGGCATGGTTATACTAGACGTATGCATTGATGGTGTGGGAGGGTTTCCAAACTCAAACATGACTCACACAAACATTTCGACAATCAAACAACAAACCTATAGAATAATTAATGTACTGAACGAGGCCAACGTTGAAATTTTTTCAATGTGTGTATGTATGGACTGAAATTTGGCATGGTTAGACTAGATGCATGCATTGACAGTGTGGGAGGGTTTCCAGAATCAAACATGACACACACAAACATTTAGACAATCAAACAACAAACCTATAGAATAATTAATGTACTAAACGAGGCCAACGTTGAAAGTTTTTCAATTTGTGCTTGTATGGACTGAAATTTGGCATGGTTAGACTAGACGCATGCATTGATGGTGTGTGAGGGTTTCCAAACTCAAACATGAATCACACAAAAATTTCAACAATCAAACAACAAACCTATAGAATAATTAATGTATTGAACGGGTCCAATGCTGAAATTTTTTCAATTTGTCTTCATCCTCTTCATCGTCTTCATAATGTTGAAAGTTATTCATCGTCTTCATTGTCAACATCATCTTCATTGAACTTGGATAATGATCAGTTAATAGGGACATCGTTTAAATTTCTTCAAATTGTGCTTGTATGCATTGGAATTTGACATGGTTAGACTAGGCGTGTGCGGCCTCGACGGTATGGCAGGGTTTCAAGACTCAAGGATTCCTCATGTCCTAGTATAATCATCATTTCCATTAATTCTCACCATGCATGTCTCATCATCATCGTCTTAATTACCACCACCACCACCACCACCACCACCACCATCATCATCATCATCATCCACATCATCATCATCATCCCCATCGTCATTGTCATTTCCATCATCCCCATCATCATTGTCATCACCATCATTGTGCTCATCTTCATCTTCGTTAGCATCGTCCTCATCCTCATCACCATCATCCTCATCACCACCATCATCATCATATTCGTATTCATGAGCATCATATTAACCACCATATTCCTTCAATAGTTCAACCACCTTTCTAATAACTAATCTGATTTTCATTGTATCCTTCATGTCATGTTTATGTTAGTTAATATATTTTGTTACTTAAACAAATCTATTCAATTATGGTATTTGTTCCAATTTTTCTTTCCCATAATTCATCTTTTGAGAAAAAAGTTCATTACAAGAACATTTACCAACAATATCATTTGATTTTAAGGCTAGTGGATGAAGTGGTTGTTGTAATAATCAATTAGTTTACAAGTCATGTGGAAAATGCATTAGAAATTCTTGCATGCCAAGTGTTTTACAATAGGATTTTCTGAAATAATAATTCCTTTGCCCATTTAATATTTATAAAATGAAATTTATGAACCTCAGGAAACCACCTATTTTATCTTAAACTTATATTAAAATGTTTCATAAAAATTGTTTAACTTTTATGTTGAACTTGTTAATTTTCAATGTTCAATATGATTTTCTTCTATGCAATGGTGTTGATAGACAACACAATTCACAAACATCTACTCTGAGTCATCAAAGGAATGACTAAGAAAATGCAAAAGATGAATTTAATTAGCGTTTATCTCAAGCTCTTACTAGTTTGTACAAATAGAAAAATATGACCTACTATGATATTATGTAACATTTGACTATGATATTATGTAATATATTTTGGACCGTGATATTATGTGACAAAAATGTTTTAAAAACATTTTTACTATTTTTAAGTCTCATATTATTTGAGATATATATTTCATACTTATTGTCTCACAATTATATGTTTGTCTTTATGTAATTGTTATAGTTTTGTTTAATTACTATTATTTAAGTTTACCATTGTTTAAATATCACTTAAGAGTTAATTATAAGGTATACTTGCTTATAGTCAATGTATTGGGTTAATTTGTAGTGAATGTATTGATTTATTAAATTATGGTTATTCTATTGGATATATTAGATTCATCTCTAACATTATTTAAGAATAATTTTATATCCAAGAAACATTTGTATGTCTTCATTTGTGAAGTTCAACTCAACAACAAGAATTGGAGTGTATAAAATTTGAAGTGGAACAAGTTTGGATGATGATATGTCTTCATTTGTGAAGTTCAACTCAACAACAAGGATTGGAGTGTATAAACTTTGAAGTGGAACAAGCTTGAATGATGGTAGATAAATTATTCCAACTTAAATATCACAATCAAATTTACATATGTTGAAATTTTCTTTTGATTTTTCATTTTGTTGATACCATATGCTTTGTTATTATAATATTTGTATTCATTGGTAGATATCAATATGACCAACCCTTCAAAGATGATTTCCAAGTGTGTATTGATCCAAGTGTTTTCCAAGTATGTATTGATTCTTTGTGTTATTTCTTCCTCAATGTAAATCGATTCGCATTCCTTGTATTCCATTTCTGTCAGGAAAATTAATAACTATATTAGCATAGTTATATTATCAACATGTTTGGATTAATGTCCACTTGGTGGGTCTCTATTTTCAAATTTGAGTTGTTGAATTATTTTGATCATGAGATCACTATTCCATATTTACATTCTTAAATGTCTTTGCATTTGCATTTCTAGATTTGTGTACAATTCCATTGTTGTCATCCGATTGGAGGTTTGGAATGAAAATGAAAAACTCTTTCTATTATAAGATCAAATGAATCACTTGACCTGCTTGTGTAATTTGAATGCTATTTTTTTATATATGAGTTTTAATTGCAAGGTGTTAAGCACACTCCAATCGGTTTCTTATTTTTTTTAGCTTAGTATGAATAGTATAAATAGGAGAAAGGTTGGACAATTCTATGCACTTAATGTAGGTTCATTTATATAGTGAACAAGAGAGATTACATGCAAGTTTTATCAAAGTGGAATTCATTGATACATACATGAAAAGATGAATGTGAAATTTTTTCTTAATCTTCCTACTATCTTGAAGTCCGATCATAAGATATATGAGTGATCAAATATTATATCCCACTTGAATATTTAAGGTTTTTCATTTAGGGATACCAATTTTCACTCTTAATGTTTATGCTAAATTTCTCATATTCATGGATCGGCTATATCATTGGCACTTGCGAACCTACCTTATATTTCAAGGAAAATACTTTATATCATATCTCTTTAACCTCCTAATTTTTTGTTTTAAATGACATATTTTAGCACAATGACAATTTCTACATCGATAATGGTTGTCTGACCCCTCTCCTAATTAGTTCTAAAATGCAATGTGGTAGTGATGATATTTATCTAGGGATAAGGGTTAACCATCCTTACTCCACAATCCATCATCACCTCACCTTTCGAAGGCCAAGATCAATTTCACTAATTTATCCCATATGTCTTTTTATATGGTGAATAAATGACATTGGATGTAGGATTTATTTAGGCAACATTCATTGTTGTGGGCCTATAGACATGAATGTGACATGTTGTTCTTGATGTTTATACTTTCTCTAAGGTTTCTTGATTAGCATATGCACAATGAAAGTGATCCACACCCACTTGGATATTAAAATATGTTTTGCTTAGAGAGATACAATATCACCATTATTTTTTCTTACAAGTTTATCCTCTTCTTGGATCAACTATACCCTTGGAATTTGTGTACCTAGCTTGGTTTTTTAGCTGTATTTTTGCCATATCTCTCACTTGTTTGATATGGATGCAGGTACTTCACATCATCCACCTCTCACATTATTCCTTTTTAAATATGTCCTCCTCTCAAATTCACTTCTTAGTTTATTAATAAGTATCATCTTAGTATTAAGAAAGACATTATTAGGGAGAAGGGCCACCTAAAAATTATGTACAATCTCCTCATCTATAGTAGTGATAATGCTTTTCATATAAGAGTATGTTTAGTCTCCCCTTCCAAAATTAAAAAAATGTATTGTGGCAATGATGATATTAATATAGGGAGAAGAATGCTCATTCTCCCCTTCTTCCACAGTTAAAAAGGTACTATGTAAATGATGATATTGATATAGGGAGAAGAGTTTGTCACCTTTATTCTATAAATTATCAATGTATATTAGTGTTGTGATTATATGATATAGAGAATATTTCATATCATCCTATAATTAAAGACTAGGTAGAGGATATGGTGTTAATCTCTTCAAGAGAAAGGCTAGATAGCATATTTACCATAATCCCATAATCATTGTTAGAATTGAAATGAAAATATAATTTCAATTTTCCATTAAAATGTTCTAAATGAATCCCTCAATGGATGTTGGAGAGGATCTTCTTCATTAAAAGTGTAGATTTTCCCAACGTCTCTTTCATAAGTGAAGAGTATGAATTGTCCAACCTTTCTTGTACAATATATTTACTTGTGCAAATTGGTTTGAATAGGTAGATCTAATATTGCTATTTAGGGGGGTCGTGGGGGGTAGAGCAAGTGGTAAAGATGAAAAGTTGTAAATGGTTGTAATGGAAGGTCTCGGGTTCAAATCCCCAAATATACTTATATTGTTATAGACTAAGCAACACTTAATCCCCTTCTTCAAATTGGTGCACTGAGCAATGTGGATCAATTAATTACTTCATTCTATTTTAATCCAATACCAAATTGTCCCTAACTATAATGTCTCTACATATGAGATGGATAAGGAGGTTATTTGGTCATGAACTAACCTTTTATTACACCTAAATGTTGATCCCATTTTATGGAGTGGTCCCAAAATAGTTGGGTCTTCTACATTGTCCAAAAGTTCTCTGAGTCCTTTGTATCTCTATTTAAGGTTGCAACAAATATGTAAAACTCTTAGCTTGTCACATTTATAAACACTGCCTAGCATTGTTGAATTTTTATATAATTTCATCTCTTTCAACTTTAGCAAAATGATTTGAAATTTGAGATCTTTGGGCTAGGCTTCAATGTGCCCATATTCGATGGTTAGGTTGTTTGATGATGTTTTGATGGCCATAGTGCCATAGTGATACCCATAACCGATATATTTCATAATTCCTGAATTGGTCATGATGGATCCATAATGAGGGTAACCATATAGTAGCTTGATCTTGATTCTTATAACTGTTTTCATGGTGTTGAAAAAAATTGGGTACATGATAGATACCCTTTTGCAATTGGATGTTTTGCATGGAAATGTTGGGGAACACAAGTTACATATGTCAATGTGCCTAAGTGATTTGAGTGCTTTATTTATTGGAGAAATTTTTTTCCCATGGTACAAGTAGAACCAAACGGGTATTTGTCAGATTTGTCTTCCTCGAGCGAGGGGAGTTTAGGAAGACTAGAGGAAAGTGAGACATACAGTAGGTCTACAAGAGGTAGATCAACTAGATTTCAAAAGATCAAAGGAAAATTCCATAAACGCATGGAATTTTTTCTCGCCGAAGGGGGGTCATGTTCTTGTGATGATGAGACCATAGGCGACATCGAGGTGCCCTTGAGGTACAAACATCTAGTGAAAAAATGGGTACCCAAGGATATTCCTCAACTAAACACATATTTTTGTGTGAATGAGAGGATATATCAGATTGCACCATTGTCATTACATGGTTTGGGGTTGTTTTGCATGGATGGCATAAAGGTCAGTTATGGCAGATGCACTGAATTGATGGAGTATGTTGGACCTTGTTACAATTACAAATATTGGATCTGACTGGTCCAATATACATGAAGTATGCACAGATATGGTCTGTCTACAAATTATTTACAGCAGAAAGACAAGGATCAAAATAAAGGAGTGACAATGTACATTGACGGAAGGCCAAAAGTTACAGAGAATATTGTAGGGTTTATAAACAGTACACAACCAAGGTATACACTTAAGCAACCCAATTGCATATTTGAGGGGTGTGAAGGAAACCATGTTTTTGTATGTGCCATTAAATCAATAGTTGCAGGGGGAGAGTTGTTGATTAATTACAATTTGAATCGAAGAGATACAAACGTGGTTACTATGGGAGTGGTACATCTAACATTTTACCCAACCTTTAATTAATGAATCTAATATCTTATGTATTTTTCGTGAGTCTATTGTTATAATTTCGTTATAATTTTGTATATTTATTTTGCAGGGTAGGGATAGGGGCAAGTCCTCGGCAATTGATCAGAGGAGTACACCATCCTTGAGGAAGCAAGTATACATCATTGTAATTGTACAAATATAATATGAACAAAAAAGAATTTTGTTATGTTTTTTCCTGAGTATATTGGTTTCATTAGATAAGGTTTTCTATATTTGTTGCAGGGAGTTGATCAGGGCAACTACCCGACTGTTGATCAGACGACAGCAGCCTCGAGGTAGCAGGTATACCTCATTGTAATTGTACAATTTAAATACGATCAATATGTTTTCTTATTATGTCTTTTTCATGAGTATATTGGTTTCATTTAGATAAGGTTTTCTATATTTTTGTTGCAGGGTGTTGATTGGGGCAAATCCTTAGCAGTAGATCAAACAAGACCAACCTAGAGGCAGCAGGTATACCTCATTGTAATTGTACTACTATAATATGCACAATATGTTTTTTTATTATTTATTTTCATGAGTATATTGGTTTCATTTCGATAATGAATTCTATATTTTCGTCATAGGCTAGTGATTGGGTCATCTCCCTAACAATTGATCATAGGAGTACACCATCCTCGAGGAAACAGGTATACCTCATTGTAATTGTACAAATATAATTATATGAGCAATATGTTTTTTTAGTGAGTATACTGGTTTCATTTCGATCATGTTTTATAAAAAAATTATTGCAGGGAAGTGATCGGGGCAACTCCCCGGCCGTTGATCAGATGAGTACACTATACTCGAGCCATTAGGTATACCTCATTGTAATTGCACAAATATAATATGTGCAATATGTTTTTTTATTATGTATTTTTCTTGTGTATATTGGTTTCATTATGATAATGTTTTCTACATTTTGTTGCAGGGTGATGATCGAGATAAGTCCCTAGCTGTGGATCAGACGACACCAGCCTCGAGGCAGCAGGTATACCTCATTGTAATTGTACAATTTGAAGATGAGCAATATTTTTTTTATTATGTTTTTTTCCTCAATCTATTGCTTTCATTTCAGTAATGTCTTATATATTTTTGTTACATGCTACTAATTCGGCGTTTGATCTAGCATCAAAGCAATCAATCGATATTGATGTGGATGACCTCATGCGTGATGATGACATCGCGTCTTTGCTAGACCCAATTAAGATGATAGAGAAGAGCTTAAATAAATTCATGAGGACATCCTTCATATGTTATTCATTCAGCCATAGACAAATGAGATTAGAGAAAAGGTTGATGTTTTGGTAAAGAGATCTCAGGCCTTGAAAGTAATTTGCGGGATCTTGAATTAGAAGATAAATTCATTTGGGATTTTATAATTTGTACATGAGAATATGACCCCACTTACACTCAGGCTACACGGGGATGGGCGCAGATGAGAGGTCTCATTTCACGCCTCCTTCTTTGTAATGTCCTTCTTTGTTCATCAATTTTTGGACAGAACCTTATCTTGGTTCATAGATTATCTATCGTCGAAGAAACACCTATTACGTGCAATCTTATGAAAAATTGTAAATTGAATAATTCAATTTTGAATAAGTAATAACCACATATTACCGAACCAATTTAATGATCCCTCTTCCTACAACTGTGTCTCCTTCAGGACTAGATCTGGCGCACCGATTATATGTATCATTGCTTCTTTTGCAACCTCCTTCTTTGTGGGTTATTGCATAAGCTTTCTATCCAAACTATGACGTAACTGTGGGTGGAGTTTCCATCATTTCTCCTCCCAATGCCCACTCAGATTAAAATGTGTACATAAATTCTACAAATACTGCTCTTTTTTTACATTCTCTTTCTTCAAATGAAGAATAGGATCATCCTGCTGAGGCCTACTTCGAGTTTCCTTAAATATTCTGTGATAAACATTTTGCTTCCAACATTTTGAAACACAATGGTTATTCTTTCCACAGAAGGTACAAGTAATCGCATTCTTTACACTATCAGAAAAATCAAAATAGTCATTTGAATGATTTGATTTATACCTTGGAAATTTCTGCTTCTGTGGAGACCCCTTAACCGGATCTCTTTTTGGTGATTCACTTTCATATTTGGAATCACTATTTGCATACACTTTCTGTTTTCCTTCCCGAATTTGATACCACCCTGGCTTCAATTCAGGATTCTTATCCCAACGGTGTGCTTCATCATGTCCTCATTTCATACAATATGAGCAATTCACCCAATGAATTTCACATGATGTTTCTTCATGATATCCAAATCCTTGGTATCAAGGTCGTTCTTCAACCTCGATGGGTTAGTAATCCCTTGACCATGTATGCCCAAACCTTTTCCTTCGTAACCCATTCTCAAAAATAGTCTCGATCCAATCCCTCGAGTATGTTTCTCGAAAGATCCTAAACCATCATTGTCAAATGAATAATTTGAACTTGAATGATTACTGCTTACCTCATCTTCCTTTGACTGAGGAACAAAAATGCACATGTGGTCCTTCTTGATTTTCGAGGCATCCTCTTTTTTCCTGCTTTGAGTTATTTCAGATGATGTCTCCAGAAGATCATCTTTTGAATGTGGAAAAAATGAGCAAATTTCTTCATTTTCTGTCTTAGGAGGACTCTTTGCAGAAGAGATTTCTCCAACTTGTTCTCCTCTAAGCTCCTACAACAATTGTTGTAGCCTTTTCTTCTCATCTTCGGAAGCTGCTAACAATCTTCTAAGCTCAGTATTTTCCACTTGGATACACTGATTAATTTCCTCCAACTCTTGAACCCTTCCACGCTTCAATATTTTACCCATGATTGAATTCACAATCTGCAAAACTGGTCAGACTTGCGCTAATACCACTTGATCTAAAAATTTAGCTGAGAACTTTCTCTAACATAAATCTTCGACAAACAAAATATTTACTGACACTTATTTGCTTGTGAATTCATGAGTATTTAAATTCTTATGCATCATTAAACATGAGCAATTTGTCATAACTAACAAAGTGAGAATATAATCAAAATTCACACATACAAAATGAAAATACCAAGTGATAACGGAGTTGTCAGGCCTCCTAACTACGTCTTTGGGTTCGTCAAAGCTCCGAACCGTTCTTATTAATCTTCCTTCACAACATGCATGCATTTTACATTGATAGAATCATGTGGCATTCTCTCCCATATTGGGTATCCTTCTCCTAAGGCTCTCACATGAAATTTCATAAGCAATACCTCCTCACTTAAATTCTCTAATGCAAAGGAAAGATTACAAAGAATGCTCTCTCCAACAAAAGCTTACTTCCTTCTCCATATGAGAGGTTTTTATAGTTTTTTCATGGATGATTATTCATGACTCATGTTAAGGATAAAATATCTCCCATGATCCCCTAAATTAGGATCAGGAGACACCTTAAGGGGTAGGTGGATATATTTCTCCATGAAAATCTCAATACTCCCTTAAGACTAGGAAACTAGAAGTGAGGTGGATTCTCACACCTCTTAATTTCCTTTTACAATTTAAATGAGAATTTTGTATGAGCATTTTTCGTACATTTCCTTTTTACAAAGTTTTAATTGAAATTTCAATTTAAAATGAAATACACTTTGTTCAAATTTTTAAGAACTCTTGTTGAAGAAAACCTCCTTTCTTGTCGTAACTTCAACTTGGAATTTCTCCCACACACGAAGTCCATTTGACCCCATTCAAGTTGTGTTAGAAATATCTCCGCGAGCCCTTCGTCGATTGACCACCTGCGAAGAAAATGAAGACCTTTTGCATTCTTCGACTAAGACGATCCTCTTGGATCAACTACTATTATAATATTATGTGCTAAGACATTTCAGATCTGTTATATGCTTGGAAAGTGTTCCCTAATGGTTGTAGATTTGTGGTACTAAAGTACACTTGAATGATATACATTGTATTGAGATACTTTGTGAAATTGGGCCGAAGTTAAGTGAAATATTGTTGCTGTAAATTCATATTTCAGATTTGGCCCTAAGGATGAAAGTTCACAGGAAATAGATCCAGGAAACCTCAAGGTTGAGGTGAAATTTCTGAAATTGCATTAAAATTTAAAAGTTATATTCACGAAATTTTTACATGGTATCAGAGCTTATTGGGGTGAAATTTCCTTCTTGTTGTTTTGAAGGCCAAATATTAATAAGAACGGTTCGGAGCTTTGATGAAACCGGAGACGTAGTTAGAAGGCCTGACAAATCCGTTATCACTTGGTATTTTCATTTTGTATGTGTGAATTTTTATTATATTCTCACTTTGTTAGTTATGAAAAATTTCTCATGTTTAATGATGCATAAGAATTTAAATACTCATGAATTCACAAGAAAATAAGTGTTAGTAAAGATTTCATTTGTCGAAGATTTATGTTAGAGAAAGTTCTCAGCTAAATTTTTAGATCAAGTGGTATTAGCGCAGGTCTGACTAGTTTTGCAGATTATGAATTCAATCATGGGTAAAATATTGAAGCGTGGAAGGGTTCAATAGTTGGAGGAAATTAATCAGTGTATCCAAGTGAAAAATACTAAGCTTAGAAGATTGTTATCAACTTCCAAAGATGAGAAGAAAAGGCTACAACAATTGTTGCGGGAGCTTAGAGGAGAACAAGTTGGAGAAAGCTCTTCTGCAAAGAGTCCTCCTAAGACAGAAAATGAATAAATTTCCTCATTTTTTCCACATTCAGAAGATGATGTTCTGGAGACCTCATTTGCAATAACTCAAAGCAATAAAAATGGGGATACCTCGAAAATCGAGAAGGACCACATGTGCATTTTTGTTCCTCAGTCAAAGGAAGATGAGGTAAGCAGTAATCATTCAAGTTCAAATTCTTCATTTGACAATAATGGTTTAGGATATTTCGAGAAAAATACTCAAGGGATTGGATCAAGACTATTTTTGAAAATGGGTTACGAAGGAAAAGGTTTGGGCATACATGGTCAAGGGATTACTAAACCCATCGAGGTTGAAGAACAACCTTGATACCAAGGATTTGGATATCATGAAGAAACATCATGTGAAAGTCATTGGGTGACTTGCTCATATTGTATGAAATGAGGACATGATGAAGCACAGCGTTGGGATAAGAATCCCGAATTGAAGCCAGGGTGGTATCAAATTCGAGAAGGAAAACAGAAAGTGTATGCAAATGGTGATTCCAAATATGAAAGTGAATCACCAAAACGAGATCTGGTTAAGGGGTCTCCACAAAAGCAGAAATTTCCAAGGTATAAATCAAATCATTCAAATGACTATTCTGATTTTTCTGGAGTGTAAAGAATGCGATTACTTGTATCTCTCGTGGAAAGAATAACCATTGTGTTTCAAAATGTTGGAAGCAAAACATTTATCGTAGAAGATTCAAGGAAACTCGAAGTAGGCCTCAGCAGGACGATCCTATTCTTCGTTTGAAGAAAGAGAATGTCAAAAAAGAGCAGTATTTGTAGAATTTATGCACACATTTTAATTTGAGTGGGCATTGGGAGGAGAAATGTTGGAAACTCCACCCACAGTTACGTCATAGTTTGGATAGAAAGCTGATGCAGTAACCCACAAAGAAGGAGGTTGCAAAAGAAGCAATGATACATATAATCAGTGTGTCGGATCTAGTTCCGAAGGAGACACAGCTGTAGGAAGAGGGATCATTAAATTGATTCGGTAATATGTGGTTATTACTTAGTATAAATTGAATTATTCAATTTACAATTTTTCAAAAGACTGCACGTAATAGGTGTTTCTTTGACGATAGATAATCTGTGAACCAAGATAAGGTTCTGTCCAAAAATTGATGAACAAAGAAGGCCATTACAAAGAAGGAGGCATGAAATGAGACCTCTCATGTGCGCCCGCCCCCGTGTATCCTGAGTGTAAGAAAGAATTGTTCATGAAGAATTATTCCACAGAGCCACACCATTTTATGCACACAACCTGTGTATCGAACCTGCATTCAATGATTTGGTGAATGAATCTACCAAGGAATAGCAGATCTGGAGCATCACGCATGCAAAGAAAGAGAGATCTATGGTTGATCCATGGTTTGATAGAAAAATGAGATGAAGACCCCTTGACTGGAGATGATATCTTGTGATTTCTGCAGAGCATCCATGGCACACTCGCTTTCTAAAATTCATGAATTAAGTTGTGATTCCAGCGACATAGACATGAGGGTAGTGAAAGCAGGTTGTTCCTTAGATGTATGGGTGGAGGATGACGGGCCACTTAGTTTGAATGCATTCAAGTGGAGGCCACAAGAGAGCCCGATGGTGCATATTCTGAAAGAGACCGCCACAAAATAAGAATCCATAAAAAAAAATATTCTTCAGCATGGGAGATAAGCCACACTGCCAGAGTTAAAATGGGTTGCGATGGTTTGTTTTTACTCCTCCAATTGTTAATTTTTCGATAATTTCATTCCATTATCATAAGGATCTCTAAGAGAATAACATGTACAACATATCTCTATAGCATATCAATCATAGACACAAAAGCAATCACACAAGAGACACAGAGTTTCACAGGGGAAAACCAAGAAGGTGAAAAACCCCGCAACTTCCTCAGAGATAAGATAAGCCACAATACAAGATCACAATGATCAAACCTAATAAGATGTCTCTAGCCAATGCTCCTCCTCCTCCACTAGTGCACCACTTTCTCTCTTAGCTATGCGAGCTTGAGAAGTGAGTGAATGAGATAAATGAGAGACATCCCCTCTCTATTTATACACTGACTTGACCTGCCAATAAGCCACTGGGGTTGACTTGCTACTCAAGCCTAATAACCCAACCACATGTGCTAACTAGGGTCGACCCCACACTGGTGGTCTAATAACCCATCAATACAAATGACGACACTTGTCAATGGACATGACGACACTTACAAATACAAATGACGACACTTCCAATCAGAGGAATAATACATCTCTGTGGGATATACAATAAAGTACAAATGTAATATATGGAAGAATATCTTCCGAAGTTACAAATACATCAACACTCCCTATTAACTAGGAAGGTATTCTTTCGTCACAGGTCATCAATACATATTGGCGCAAGTATTCAATTCTGGATCTGGATCAACATCATTCGATCACGGAGCATCATCATCACTGCTACTATACTCGACATCTCGATCACTAGGCTATCTCTGAAATCTGATCGTCATAGGAAGTTCTACAGAGCCAGTCCTTTTTCATACTGGATGTAGGCCCACCACCTGTAGATATTCATCAACACTGGCCATACTATGGAATCCTCAGGACTTATTACATGCGTCAACAAAACCTAGCTCAGACTATAGGATCTTTTACGTGTTGATTGTCACACAACCTTAAAAGAGTGTCTTGCAACCTGTAAGAACTCTAAAGAGAATCCTAGATCAGACTATAGGATCTCCAGGACTAATTACGTGTGACCTCCACCAAAAAACCTTAAAAGAGTGTCTTGCATCCTGCAAGAACTCTACATAACATCCCAGTACTAATTATGAGCTTACTGATCAACCTATCGGATCTCCAGGGCTGATTACATGTGGTTAGGAAAAACCTTTAAAGAGTGTCCTGCAACGTGCAAGAACTCTACAGAGTATCCCAGGACTGATTACGAGCTTACTGCTCAATCTATCGGATCTCCAAGGATGATTACATGCCTCTTGTAGCAAAACCTAGAAAGAGCATCCTAGCTCAGACTATAGGATCTCCCAGGATCTTTTCTATGCTACATGCACAACCTGTCCACGGCCACGGAGTATCAACCTGATACTCATCATACATCATCCTGATGTACATGATCGTCCTGATCATCAGCATAGCATCATCCTGGTGCATATCATCCAGAGCATCGTCCTGATGCTCATCACATATGATCATCTTGATCATCGTCCTGATGCATATCATCTAGAGCATCGTCCTGATACTCATCACATATGATCATCCTAGTCATCGTCCTGATGCATATCATCTAGAGCATCATCATGAAGGTCGTCATCCATGATCATCCTGATCATCATCATAGCATCATCCTGATGCATATCATCTGGAGCAACATCCCGAAGCTCGTCATCTGTGATCATCCTGATCAAACAATGCATCCCCCTGATGCATACCAAGTATCTACCTGATACATGATCTACCTTATCATACAATGTATCCACTTGATACATATACAACTACATGATCTACCTGATCATACAATGTATCCACCTAATACATATACAGATACATGATCTACCTGATCATACAATGTATCCACCTGATATATATACATATACATGATCTACCTGATCATATCAATGCATCCACCTTATACATATACAAATACATGATCTACCTGATCATATCAATGCATCCACCTGAAACATATACAAAGCAGTAACTGGAGCATCGTCCTGATGCTCATCACACAGTGCTTACATCCACAGCCATGGGAAGGACCCTCCTCTCGCCATGTTTAGAATGGCTCCTGCAAATTTGTCCATCACGTCTTCCTCGAAGTGTCGTCAATCTGAAGAACACCAAGCCTCTCTCTGAAGTACTCAAACTTCACTCTGGCTAATGGTTTCATCAACACATTTGCAACATGCTCATCCGTCGCAACATACAGGAGCTTCACTGCTCCTCTCTGCACCATATCCCTGATATAGTGATATTTGATCTCAATGTGCTTCGACCTGTCATGGAACACTGGGTTCTCTGACAACTTCACACAACTCTGGTTGTCACAATAGATATAGGTAGCATCCAACGAGAGATAAAATAACTCAAACAGTAGCTTCCTCAGTCATACTACCTCGCAACTAGCCGAGCAAGCTGCAACATACTCTGCTTCGGCTATACTCAGTGCTACATAGGATTGCTTCCTGCTAAACCAAGAGATCACACCTAATCCCATACTGAAGCAGCACCTAGAAGTGCTCTTCCTATCTGCAGCACTGCCTGCCCAATCTGAATCAACATAACCTTCCAAGTTAAAATTTTGATTCGCATCATACTTGAGCCCATAATCAACTGTACCCCTCAGGTACCTCATAATATGCTTTAGAGCAACCAGGTGAACACCTCTCGGATCCGTCAGGAACTGGCTCAATGTGTTCACCGCAAAGCAAATATATTGTCTCGTGTTCGTCAGGTACATCAAGGACCCAATCATCTAACGATACATCGTGACATCAACCGGCTCAGATGAAGCATCACACAGAAGCTTCAGTTTCGATGCCATAGGTGTGGCCATGGCCTTGCAGTCCATCATCCCGAACCTCTTTAGGATCTCTACTGCATACTTCCCTTGTCCAAGGAAGATCCCATCTGCACTCTGCCACACCTCCATGCCTATAAAATAGTGCATCATCCCCAAGTCCTTCATCTTGAACTCGGCTGCAAGCTTCCTCTTGGTATCGGCAATCAATCTATCCTCACCTATAACAAACAGGTCATCCACATACAAAAGTATTATCACTGGATTGCCTTCCTCAACCTTGTAGTAAAGGTTGGAATCTGCTTTACTCTTGGTAAAGCCCAAACTGGATAGAAAACTGTCCATCCTACCATACCAAGTCCTAGGAGCTTGCTTCAGGCCATACAAGTCTTTCTTCAGCCGGCACACATATGACTCTCTGTCATGTGTCTCAAAACCAAGTGGCTTCTCCACATACACTTCCTCTTCGACTACACCATTCAAGAAAGCTGTCTTGACATTCATCTGGTGTATCTTCCACTTCATCACTGCAACCAGAGAAAGTATTATTCTGATGGAAGTGTATCTAGCTACAGGAGAAAAAGCCTCTTCATAGTCTATTCCCTCTTTCTGAGAGAAGCCACGAGCTACAAACCTTGCCTTGTATTTTTCTATGCTACCATCTGCAGCATGCTTGATCTTATAGATCCATTTGGAAGTCACAACAAACTTCCCTTCAGGTCTTGGGACCACATCCCAAACATCATTCTTCATGATCGATTGATACTCTTCAACCATGGCATCCTTCCATTCTTTCTTTTCCACTACTTCTTCATAACTGAAAGGTTCTTTGTTCATAATGTCACAGAGCAAGGCAACATAACTAGTGTGTGACCTTGTCCTTTTCCTTTCTCTGTGTTCCTCTTCTGGAATACCATATCTTTCTGCATCTTGGATGAGCTCTCTAGCCCATGCAGGTTTCCTCTTGTCATATTTCTTCTCACAAGGTGGATCTATAGGTTGTTGTGGATCTTCAACTTCATAGGTTGCTTATGGAATTGCTTCATTCATAGTGGTATCTTTAAATCTGGATTCCTTTCGTTCTTCATGATATTCAACAGGTGTCTTCCTTGATTTGATGTAGGCTGAGTTCTCATCGAATGTTACATCCCTGCTGACATCAATCTTCTTGAACCCTAGAAAGTATATTCTGTAAGCTTTTGAGCTTTCACTATACCCTACAAAGATGCCCTTCTTTCCTGAAGGATCTAGCTTAGTCCTCTTTTCCTTTGGAATATGTGTATATACTGGACAACCAAATATTCTGAGATGGTTGACTTCAGGTTTCTTACCAGAGAAGACCTCTTCTGGTGTCTTGTTGTCCAATATCTTGTGAGGTGTTCTGTTCTACACATATACAGTTGTCCTAGTTGATTTTGCCCATAGATGCATAGGAAGATCTTGATCATGAAGCATTGCCCGTGCTACTTCCATGATAGTTCTATTCTTCCTTTCTGCAACTCCATTTTGTTGTGGATTATAAGGAGCATTCAACTCCCTCTTAATCCTTGAATCACTGCATAACTTCTTGAACTCACCTGAAGTGAATTCTCTGCCATTGTCGGATCTGAATGTCTTGATCTTCTTGTCAGTTTGATTTTCCATCAAGGCTTTGAATTCCTTGAACTTATCAAACACTTCATCTTTGTTCTTCAAGAAGTAAACCCAAGTCTTCCTAGAGAAATCATCAATGAAAGAAACATAGTATACATACCCACTCAGAGAACTGGATGACATTGGTCCGCAGACATCAGAGTGGATAATATCCAAAATTCCTTTTGCTTTGCTTTCACTGCTTGGAAATGCTTTCTTTGTATTATTTCCTTTTGCACATCCTTTGCAAACACCTCCATGCTTTGTCTTGATTTCAGGAAGACCTTCTACAACTTTGCTTGCAATTGGTAGTGCTCTGTAGTGCATGTGTGCAAGCCTTCTATGCCAAAGTTCACTTTGCTCCATGGACTCATGTACCATGGCATGTTCAGGTTGCCCCTTCAATTTGTACAATCCTCCCTCTTGCTCTCCAATCACCACTTCATCATCTATTGTCTTGTCTTTAGGCCACATGAGTACTTGGCCATCTACAAATGCAACTCTCATCCCCTTTGCATCCAAAGATGATATGGATAGGAGATTCTTCTTGAGCCCAGGTACATATAGAACATCTTTCATTTTTAGAGACTTCCCAGAGTCTAGCATGTAGGAGGCTTCACCACTTCCTTTGATAGGATATTGATAATCATCCCCAAGTTTCACCTTATGGGGTGACTCATGTTCAAATAGATTTACAAAATATTCTTTAAACCCAGTCATATGTTTAGAAGCCCCACTATCAATAAGCCAATCATTACATCCATGAGATATAGTACTTGTGAGAGCAGAGATTAGAACATATTCATCTTCACTTGATGAATCATCACTTTCTGCTCTAACCTTCTTCTTGGGAATTTCATCATCCTCAGCAGCATGAGCATGATATCTCCTTTTATTGCTCTTATTCTTCTTGTTGAAGTTGTTGTTGTTTCCCTTTTTGTTCTTGGGACAATCTGAGGCAAAGTGTCCTTTCTCATTGCAATTGAAGCATTGAATATAAGAGAGATCTTTCTTCTTATGATAGGTGTGAGAATGATTCTTATTATGATATTTCTCCCTCTTGAACTTGCTTCCCTTGGTGTGAGCTGCGAGAGCTTGATCTTCATTTCTCATCTTTTCTTCTCGAGCCACAAGCCTAGCCTCTTCTTGTGAACACTCCTTCCATAGTCTACTGAAGGAGACCAATTTTCTTCTTGCACAGATTCCTTGGATGAAGGAGTCCCATGACCTAGGTAGGCCATTCAATGTGGTCATTACAATTTCACCATTCTCCACTACTTCATTCACAGCTTCAAGTTGTTCCTTGATTTGAGAGACCTTAGAAAAGTAGGATTGAATGGTCTCTCCATTCTGAAGCTTTACCCCTTTCAATTGGTTCCGCAAAGTCATCTTCTGATTTATGTTCTTTCCTTCAAACAATTTGGTCAAGGAGTAAAACATCTCCTTAGGTGTCGTTAGGGAAGACACATGGGGTATGAGATGGTCCTTTATAGAATCAACAATGATTCTCTTAGCCTTGACCAAGTCCTTCTTGTATAAGGCCTTAGCCTCATCTCCCTCTAGAACTGGAACCTCTTCTTTTATGCAGGTGTCCAAATCATTTTCTTCTTGGATTAACTCAATCCTATACTTCCATTCTCGGAAGTTATCAGCTCCATCAAGCTTATCCTCAAGCTTGTTGTGGTGAGACATTTTTAATGAGAAACTCAAATGGAAATAAGATATTTAGGTCTTACCACTTGATTTGTTGAAAAACTAGATCTGGAGCTGGATTAGGGTTTGTTAGAGAAGCCCTAAAAATTCAAAATGTGAATTTCAAAATTCTGAAAGGATAGAAAGATGTGCCTTGATGAGTTGATCAGCCTGGTATACTTAGAAATTGAAAACTGCAAAGTTTTTCCCTTCATAAATGCTTTTCAATCTCCCAGATTCACTAGGGAGGACCCTGAATTAGGGTTTGAGTTTCCCGGAGCTTCACCCAACCAAAAAGTTCAATCCAAAGCTCTAAAATTTGATTTTTCCAAGGAGCTTCCAGCTATGTCCTCAGATTTTAGAAATTCCTATTTTTGTGGAAACCCTAATTTTTAGGGCCAAACTGAAAATGCTCATAATTGAATTCTGTCTCGACAGAAAATGCGCCCTTCCAAGGAGAGTCAATCTAGCCTTCTGCCTTTGATGATCTGTGAAGAGAAACCCAAAAATTAAGAAGCCCTAGCTTCCGCAGCTGCACAGTGCCTTCTTCTTAGGTCGGCTCTGATACCATGTTAATTTTCCGATAATTTCATTCCATTATCATAAGGATCTCTAAGAGAATAACATGTACAGCATATCTCTACATCATATCAATCATAGACACAAAATCAATCACACAAGAGACACAGAGTTTCACCAGGGAAAACCAAGAAGGTGAAAAACCCCGCAACTTCCTGAAAGATAAGATAAGCCACAATACAAGATCACAATGATCAAACCCAATAAGATGTATCTAGCCGATGCTCCTCCTCTTCCACTAGTGCGCCACTTTCTCTCTTAGCTATGCGAGCTTGAGAAGTGAGTGAATGAGATAAATGAGAGACATCCCCTCTCTATTTATACACTGACTTGACCTGCCAATAATCCACTGGGGCCGACTTGCTACTCAAGCATAATAACCCAACCACATGTGCTAACCAGGGCCGACCCCACACTGGTGGTCTAATAACCCAACAATACAAATGACGACACTTGTCAATGCACATGACGATACTTACCAATACAAATGACGACACTTCCAATCAGATGAATAATACATCTCTGTGGGATATACAATAAAGTACAAATGTAATATACGGAAGAATATCTTCTGAAGTTACAAATACATCAACACCAATATGCCACAGTGATAGATGAATTTTCCAATATTGGTGATCATTTTCCATATCACTTATGGAGGTTCTGAGTTCTTGGCCATGCACATGGCCGAGACATTTATGCAGTTTGTTGAAAAACATGACCGCTCAGAAGTAGACATCGATGCAAATATGTTTGTGCTGGATATCATTCTTGACATTGTAAACATTCTAGAAACAAAGGGATTATCCTCTAAAGAGGTGGAAGCATTGTGAGAGGAAAGAGCAAATAATACGAAGATGCAAGGAGCCTGGGAAAGATCACGATATTGATAAGTTGATTATACTGGATCTCTTGCCAACAAATACGCAGTGCATCAATTGGAGCAACCGTCGTGGAAGGGAATATTGCTAAAGAGTAAGTCATTGATTGTGAGAGACCTCATGTGAGGAAAGTATACCTTGTCACTGTGGAGAACTGCTACCCGTGAAGGACGAAATCATTTGCTTCTGTTGATTTCCTATGCAAACATCCAGAATCATGGTCCTTAAGAAGAGAGTTAATTTATTGCAGCATCCAGTTATGATGACATGATTGTGAATATCATGGATCCATGGTTGAGGATACTTGACTATGGATCGAGCAGTTCTACAAGAGACTAAAGTTGCAGTTGCACTTGTTCGTGGAGTAGATTTGAGTCTACAGAGATGTTGAGCAGCAGATAAGGAAGCACGGATTTGAATTTGATTCCATGTTGAAGCTGCACAAGGAAGAAACGTGTGCATTTGAAGAACAAATCTCCAAGCAATATCCAGTACCACGCTAGTTGAAAGAGACTCGTGTTTGCAAATTTTTTGCAAGTCAATTGAGAGCTTTAATCTTCTGATCGTGGATGCTAACTCAACCACAAAGCAACTGTGATGACCATTTTCCTCAGTTGACCTGTTGTCTTCTGTGTGACTCACTCACTCTCAGGTATTTATGATGGCAATCACATTTACTGGAGTATCTACACCAAGCGAAAGAGGATATACTATATACTTCGTTGATTGACTCCACAGAACAATGAGTTCTTCCCATTTGAGGCGACATAAGTATCGCTCTTACAATATCTAGGCCTCACACAGAAAAAAAAAATCGTTCAACCAGTTGGAATATGGATTCCTGTCATGCTTCCCTTGGTCGCAAAAAGCTGGAAGAAATTCAACAAAAGAAGGCAGCAGAAAGATCTCAGAAAGCTTCTCCGAGAATGGATCGTAGGGATTCGAACCTATCATGGCTCTAGAAAACTAGCAGTGGGATCTAGGAAAGTGGTTGGATCGGTAATCAATCCACTGAGAAAGAATTTCAAACTTTATTAGAAGTTGATATAAATTCTCAACTTTGCCTCAAAGCTGGAAACACTGGAAATGGAACGGGATGCGAGGATAAAGGGGTCAAGAGCATGCCAACACAGATTTTTTTATAGTTTTTATTAAACTATTGAAAACCAATAATGTTGAATGGTACCAAGTCTTCAGTATAGTAAGCCATAAAATACATGTGGTCATATACCTTTTCGTTTGGGCATAATTACATTGTAAAATTGGGTGCATGATCGATTGTACCCAACACCCTAAAATAGACCATGCAAATTTCAAGTGAAGCCAAATACAGCCATGGACAAAGCTTTGAAGGAGGAGAAGACAAAGACTCTTTTTAGATCATGAATCAAAACTTTTTGGAGGTCCAAAAAGTGCTTTTCAGTGGGAATATTTGATCCAAGAGGATCATCTTAGTCAAAGAATGCAGAAGGTCTTCATTTTCTTTGCAGGTGGTCAATTGACGAAGGGCTCGCAAAGATCTTTCTAGCACAACTTGAACGGGGTCAAATGGACTTCATATGTGGGAGAAATTCCAGGTTGAAGTTACGACAAGAAATAAGGTTTTCTTTAACAAGAGTTCATAAAAATTTGAACAAAGTGTATTTCATTGTAAATTGAATGTTCAATAAAAACTTTGTAAGAAGGAAATGTATGAAAAATGCTCATACAAAATTCTCTTTTAAATTGTAAAAGGAAATTAAGAGGTGTGAGAACCCACCTTACTTCTAGTTTCCTAGTCTTAAAGGAGTATTGAGATTTTCATGGAGAAAGATCTCCACCTACCCCTTAAGGTGTCTCTTGATCCTAATTTAGGGGATCATGGGAGATATTTTCGCCTTAACATGGGTGATGAATAATTATCCATTAAAAATCTATAAAAACCTCTCACGTGGAGAAGGAAGTAAGCTTTTGTTGGAGAGATCATTCTTTGTAATCTTTCCTTTGCATTGGAGAATTTAAGTGAGAAGGTCTTGCTTATGAAATTTCATGTGAGAGCCTTAGGAGAAGGCTACCCAATATGGGAGAGAATGCCACATGATTCTATCAATGTAAAATGCATGCATGTTGTGAAGGAAGATTAATAAGAACGGTTCAGAGCTTTGACGAACCCGGAGACATAGTCAGGAGGCCTGACGAACTCCATTATCACTTGGTATTTGTCATTTTGTATGTGTGAATTTTGATTATATTCTCACTTTGTTAGTTATGACAAATTGCTCATGTTTTGATCCATAAGAATTGAAATACTCATGAATTCACAAGCAAATAAGTGTTAGTAAAGATTTTGTTTGTCGAATATTTATGTTAGAGAAAGTTCTCAGCTAAATTTTCATATCAGTAGTAAATCTTCTCCCTTATCTTCTAGACGTGATAAATCAATTTACCATTTCAGCTCTATGTTATGTCAAATCGGTGTGCACAAACAATACTAGAATCTACCCAATCAAGAAGATAACATAAGTTGAAATTCGAATTTGAGAGAACGCATAGTTTGGAAACCTGGAACACTTCATATATATTAAAAAAATGAAGTACATGCCATAGCTTTCTCACAAAGTTGGCACAATTCAAGCTCTCCAAACCCTAGCCACAAACTCCCCCTAGATAGAAATCAATTCCCACCAAAGTTGGTCACTTCGTCATTCGCATCACACAAGTGAACATCCAAGTACATCATCACATCACGTTCCCAAGAAAGGAATCTCTCCAAACTCCATCAATCATGACATCAAATCAAGCTCCAAGTCCTCCAAACAAAGCATCTCACCATGCTCAAGGTCTTCGCATTAGCGCTCTTGTATTCCTTAGGGTTTACAAACCCTAGATATCTTACATCAAACAAGCACATGGTATACAAGACAAGCACTAGCCTCTAAGTCTACATTTCCATCTTAGGGTTTATGTCCTCAAACCCTAGGTCTTCAAAACATGAACTGCATGGAACATCACAAGTATAAGAAGTGGTTTGACAGACAATAACTAAAGAAATTCATAATCATACCATTACTGGTTCTTTGGGGAATTTGGATTGCCCACATTTCAATATTATTTGAATATATATGTTTGCCTACTTTTTAGGTTATTACAGTGGTTTGTGCAATATTCCAGCAATGTAAGTCCTCATTGAACTTAGATATGTCAGTTATATCCTCGGGCAACCTTATAGCCTCTAGCAACATAAATCTAACCTTGAACTTAGCTATGTTGATTATGAATTGGCTTGGCTCTCACTTCCTTGACCCTCCTTGGTCAAATTGAATTGTTGCAGACATTATATATCTGATTCTATGCTCATTCTATTTCTTAATAAGTGTTGTTTCTTGCTTAATTTTACTCTATGTTTATCATTTAGATTCAACTTAACAGTGAAATCAACAAGTCCATGCATATCTTTAAGTACACCTCCTTTATAGCAATGAAAAAATGAATGGTTTTAGGTATTGGAGGGATGTTTTAAGTTCTCTACTCATTATACCCTATAAAGTGTTGTATCTTGCTTATTTTTCCTCTATTTTTATCATTTAGATTCAACTTAACAGTGAAATCAGCAAGTCCGAGCAAATCTTCAAATACATCTCCTTTATAGTAATGAACAAATAATGATATTAGTTAATGGAGATGTTATAGAGTGGATGTTTTAAATTCTCTACTCATTCTATTTCCTATAAAGTGGTGTATGTTGCTTACTATTCATCTATGTTTATCATCTAAATTCAACTTAACAGTGAAATCAACAAGTCCAGGAGAATCCTCAAGTACGTCTCTTGAATGAATAATGATGTTAGTTATTGGAGATCCTATATAGTGGATGTTTTAAGTTCTCTACTCATTCTATTTCCTATAAATTGTTTTATATTTATTATTGTTCCTCTTTGTTTATCATTTAGATTCAACTTAACAGTGAAATCAACAAGTCTAGGTAAATTTTCAAGTACAACTCCTTTATAGCAATGAACAAATAATGATGTTAGTTATTGGAGATCATGTAGTGTTGTCTTTGTTAATGTTAATGCTACTGCATTTGTTATACCAAGCATTGACCAATACCAAAATATTGAGAGATATCTAAATTTCTAGAGTTACAGGAGCCACAACACAATTTGAGACAAACTATGTAAATTTGAAGCTGGAAAATGTAGAACCACAAGTGGAAATCATGATACTGCAATTCTAATTTGAGGTAGAATCTCGTCGTTAATGCTTGACTAGCATTAACATTAACAAATATCATGTAGAGTGGATGTGTTAAGTTCTCTACTCATTCTATTCCACATGAAGTGTTGTATCTTGCTTATTGTTCCTCTGTGTTTATCATTTAGATTCAACTTAATAGTGAAATCAACAAGTCTAGGCAAATCTTCAAGTACATCTCCTTTATAGTAACAAACAAATAATGATGTTAGTTATTGGAGATCATGTAGAGTGGATGTTTTAAGTTTTTAACCTCTTTAATGCTATTATTTTTCTGTGTGTTGTTGGTAAATGAGGCAGGAGTTGTTGCAAATCATTTCTTCAATAAGAATTGGGAAGCAGTATGACTGTTATATGGAATTCTAGTTGTTTTTTGTTCGACAACACACTTAATTGGTAACAATAAAGCCATATAATTCGCATAATATTTTTTCTTTATATATTTTGGTATATGAATGACAAGTTTTTATTATTTGGTTTGCAATATTTTACAGAGGACCCTACATAATAGTTATTTGGTCTGTAGGATTTTCCACGGGAAAACTTTGATATAAACAAGTGTGTTGACTTGACTTTGGCTTGACTTCATATTTGAGTAGCATTTTTTTCTTTCTAACATATTTATTTCTTGGAATTATACTAACTTAAATCTTGTTGTGGTGTTTGTAGGTAATGACATACTATAAACTTGAGATGGGCATGCCAATGAGTGAAATTACATATCTACTTCTTCAAAGAGTTCCAAGGTATTATTCAAATTCCATTGACTTGTCAAACTCTTCCTCAATACATCACTGGCATTTGCTTATGTTTGTTGGAAAGGTATACTTATATAAATCTAACATGTTTTTAGCTCATGTTGCATAAGAAAAATCACCTATAGGCAGCATGGATTTCTTATGCACTGTTGCACTTCTATATTATGCTTCATGTCTTTCTTGCATTTTTGTTGGTTGCTTCTCAAACATTTATCCCTTACTGGATAGAGGTAACAAAATCAGTTATATGTTCCAAATTTCTTACAAGGTCTGCACCATCAAATATTCACAAGGTCTATTCTGATATCTTCATGAGGTCTGCTCTTGGTTCTTTAAAAATTCTACAACAAATACTTCATGAGGTTTGTTCTCAAATATTCACGAGGTATGCACTATTAAGTCTTCTCTCAAGGTCCGATAAATCTGTCCTCAAATATTCACAAGGTATGCACTAAAGTTTTCACAAAGTCTGCATCAAATACTTCATAAGTTTTGTAACTCAAATATTCACAAACTCTGTCACATGTAATCTTCACAATGTTAGCTTCATGAAATCTATACAATTTATGCACAAGATTTTTCACAAGGCTTATGTACTGGGTGCTTCATAAGGTCTGGACATTGACTAATAACTTTTCAAGGTATACACTTTCCAATAGTCTGCCCTAAAAATTCACAATGTTTGTTCAACATACTTCACTTGTACTCATACCGATTCACGCATTATCATCCAAATCTTGACTAGAACTTACATTGGTCCTCTGTAAAATTTTCATGGGGTTACTCCTAGAGTTAGGTGTTCAATTCAATGGCTAGTTTAATAGCCAATAGGGCCATTTCCTTCTTATCTTCAAAAGGGTTGTTTGTTTGGTATTGAGGGTTGTATTTATTTATGCTTTGTCGTCATTGTTTGTTGTGCATCCATATTAGGTCAACCTCTTCCATACCAAGTGTTGCTTCAATGTAGTAAGGATGCTCCATGTTTCTAGCATTTTTAGGTCAACTACATCACCTCAATCAAATATCCTTAGACTTGTTTCTAAGTCAAGTATTATCCTTCTCAAATTTGAATATCAAAATAGATTTACATTATCGTACGTCTTTTGCAAGATCTCAGATTGTCTTCAAGTATGATCATGGTTGCTTCAAAGATTCACTTCAAGAATTCTTTTGTAAATCAATTCAATGGGTACTTCATGTAATATTAAAAAATGTTCCATATTTCATTTCATTTGTTGAGGTTACAAGGACTACCAATTCGTCTTGAGATTCCAATTTTTTCTCAAATATCGTTATTGATCCAAAACAAAGATATGCTTCTAGGTCTCTTTGATGACTTGACACTTGGTTCGTTTGCTAAACGAACTCGTTCAAACAATGTCAACCCTTCCTATCCCATACTTTGTGGCATGTTTCTATTACAATCGTGAGGGTTTGTGACTTACTCTTTCATACGTTGTGAGATTTTTTATGCACATACAAGTTGTTTCTTTGCAAGGACTGAGCAACATGCAGGTTACTCTTTATCAACTTGAGAGAAAGTCTTGTGGGTGACCCAAAATTATCCAAGCCTAAAAATTACTATTTTAATTTTGACATTTTCTTTAGAATTGGGAAGTATTGAGCCTTGGTAAGAATTCTATTCATATTTAATGAGGGGTGTTCCATTTTATTTTTGTTGGGGGAGAGTTTTAAACTTCGAAAAAAAATATTGAATATTGGAAAAAAATATTTTCTTTTGTTTCTATTAGGGACATATTAAGTAGTTTGATGCATTACAAAGTGTCTCCTTTCAAATGAAAAGATTAGATTGATTTCATTTTCATGCTCTCATGAAAACTAAAAATAATTGATTGTTTTGGATTTAAATATTTTTGTTGAAAATTTGCATTGGCTTTAGGGTTTGAAAGGGTATGCTTGATTTTCTATACTTTTTGCATTTTTTTAATTGAAATATATTTTTCAAGTTTAAATCATTGTTTCAATTTACAAGAATTATCTTTTTATACCTTTTCACTTGAGAACGTCATCTTTTTATTACTTCCTCATCCCTCTAAGTGAAAATCAACCAAAAGTAGAATTTAACTAAAATGAAAAAGACTTGTTATTCCTTGGACAAAAAATCAACAATAGTCTACAGATACGACCTTCGTTGTAGGATGGGAAAGTAAATTATTGGAGATCATAAAAAAACTAGGAGTTACTAGTTGAGAGCTAATGCTCTTTAATAGCAAGGAATATTTTTGGGAAAGCACTTCTCATACAAGAATCAAGCACAAGGTCATTGCTTAAGTGTTGATATTATCCCTTGAAACTTAGTTAGTGGATGTGGAATGTTAGGAACATGAGTAAAGTTGGAATGTGAATTAGAGTGATGCCTTTATGTTGAAGTTTTATCTATAGGATGAAGTCCTATATATCCCCACCCAATGTGAAATATTGACCCATGAATATTCCACCTAGTTATTTTTCATGAAGAGGCATCCATAGTTACTCTCCCTAGATTCCACATAGGTTACTACAAGTGAGAAGTGCTTGTGGTACTTGGGGTAGGTAGTGAACCTCAATATTATTTCCTTGTTGATCTAAGTAAATGTTTTGTCATATTAAGTTCTCTTTTGAATTATGTTCTTCCCTCAAATGAATCTCTCCTAGAGTCTATGATCACTTTTGACATTACTTTAGATATTTATTTCCTTTCTAAAGACGATCTCCCTAGATTGGACCCATTTTCAATTGAATATATCTTTCATTTTCCTTTTAAGTTTAATCTCTCTATCTATGGATCCTTGTAGTTAAAAATCCTTATATTTGTGTTTTGAGTTTGACCCCTTTGGTTATGGATACTCATATTTTCATCATGAGTATGATCACTCTAGGTATGGATCCTTGGATTTGCATACTATTTTAGAACTTTGATAGAGGTTTAAGATTCCCCTATCTTGTGATGTATTTAAACCTTTTTCCCACCAAAATAGTATAGAGTGGGCCCTTTTACCTGTATGATTCCTGAAACAAATCTCAAGACTAGCACAGTGTTGTTATGATTTTTTTTAAATCCTCAAATCTGTAGCATATCTGACGGCTCCACAACAGAGATCCGATGGATTTTCTATACCTCCGACAACACAGTCATCGTATATTGGTGTCGGTATGTGTTGCAAATCCAATGCCAACACAACAATCATCCGACGAGTATGTTATACCTCCAATGGAAAACGTCATCGGATTGTGGTACGAGCTTGTCGGATTTTCGACTAGTAGTTTGTCGGTTATTCGACATGTGGGGATTAATATGTTGTCACATTTTCGACCTCCTAGTTGTTGGTTATTAGAAACGTGGGGATGAATATGTTATCGGATATTCTACCTCTTGGTTGTTGGTTATCTTACACATTGGGGCGAATACTTTGTCGGATATTCGACCTCGTTGTTTTTGGTTATTTGACATGTGGGGATGAATATGTTATCGAATTGTTGATGTCCTAGATGTCAGTTATTTGACATGTTGGGATGATCCTAGTGTCGAATTGTCGACATCATAGATGTGGGTTATTCAACTCATTTGCTAAAAAAAATGTGTATGTTATTCGACGAGATGTTATCGAATATTCGAAAGGGGTTTTGGGTGGTCGGATATCCGACGACATTTCACCGACGTTTAAAATAAACATATTTTCCGGATCTTAGATGGAGTGGTGTTGAAATTCAGACAAATATGTCAGCGAATTTTGGGTTCAAATTTTCCTGTGTTGGGAGTGAACCCCTCCTTTCTCAGGTTCATAAAATATGAGAAATTGGACTCATCCAAAAGATGAGCTATAACAAGCATTCGTTACCCTCTTTTGTCTTGTAAAAAATCAAAGAGGCACTCACCAAACATGATGGGGAAATTAAAGGAAAGAGTACACATTTGCATATGTATTAATGGTAGCGTATTGTCACCCTTGAGCATGTAACCTGTTTACATTTCATTTAAACAGTTGGGTAATCAGCTTGTCCTTGAGTCATACCACTTCCATGAGTTATTCTGCTCCGTTGGTTCATACGAAGAACACATCGATCATTTGTTGTGTTGTGTCTTGGTTTTTGCCTCGTTGATTCAATGCTACCAAGTCGCTCGTCGTCCCATTAAATGTTCAAGGGAGGTTTGTCACTTGATTCAAACTGTGTAGTCATCTTACCCTCCTTTGTGTCGATTACCCCTAAGTCAGTCCCAAAAAGTCACTCCTCAATCTGATCTACTCCAGCAAAAAATCTTTGATCCTATTTCATGTCGATGATGGGGGAAACATCATGGCCCTCCTTCGACGGGTCTATCCTTGTCGACTGCAACACATCATCCAAGGATTAGACCTAGAAACAGCCAAGTACCTTGGGCGTGCATGCCTCAATGGCAAGTTACCTCGCTTCTGGCAGTAGGCTTACATCATTGGCCTCTGATTGAAAGATTCCACCGAATGTTCGACCTCAACTCATTGACTCACATTCTGGGGAATGTACTAGGGTACCTTGGGAATCATCGAATAAATGGTTATCTCCCTCGCACTTGTTAATGATATACCTCAATTACAGGTAATCAAGTGATTTCTACCATGTTCGACACCAAGACATCTATTCACATGGATAGAATTGTACCTTTTCGGGTTCAGGATGAAGACCCTGGGATACCTTTGTTGCATATCTTACCCAGGTTGCGATGGAGATTCTTTGAGTAGGTTCCCACATGGAGATCATGTTGGTTACCCTATTTGGAGTACTATCACATAGATCTACTCCTGTATTGGTCGTGGTTGTGTCATTATTTCATCATGGATCTACGCTTGTATTCTAGTAGCCATGATTTTGTTAAGTCATTCAGGCATGGGTCCATGTTATATATCAATGGCCATATTCTCAGTCAGTACCAACATGGATATGCAATGTATTGGTCGGCATCCATGTTATGAGTCATTTGGGACATATATCTCAGAGTCTATTGTACTACAAAGTCCTTGTTCAGCATTTCAACCAACGGTCTTTTGCCTCGACTTCCATGTATCAAATTATTTTATCCAACCTATTCCTCTAGCTTCATACTTTTGGGGGAAATATGTTGCACCAAAATCCCGTTGTCATCATGGTAATGAGATATATGCCCTTGATTTTCCCTAATCCACAAAGCATTAGTGCCAAATTTCTTGGGAAGAGGTTCTACCTTTACATTTCCTAGTTTTGAAGCAGCGGCGCACCCTACATGTTTACAACATGCATGATATCCTTGATGATGCACTCTGCCCATTGACAAGGTGCGTTACTGACCCTTGTTTCCTTAATTCAACATGTGTCACCCTCTAGTAATGCATGTTTCCCTTTGACAAAGTGCATCACTACTTATTTCAAGGTAAAAAGAGAATATTCGAGAGTCTTCTAGAAAGAAGCCCTCGTGGAGGCTTATCCCAACAAATCAGCATAGGTGGCAGTCGAACCCCTAAATTTTTGGGCTAATCCCTTAACCTTCTCCATTTAATCCTCAACTCCCTTTATCCCCTTTTTCCTATATATACAATATCACCCTTCACGAATAGTGGGGGGAGATAGAGAACCCAAATGCTGTCGGAATACTCTTAGAGCTAAGTTTCCTTTCTCCATTAGAAACAAGGTTGTATCTTTGAGGCAAGGGCTAATTGGAAGAAATTGCGATGTCAAGGAAATGGTTGTAATCTCTCCTTTTGTATTTGCATTAATACAATAATATATATACTCTTTCCATAAAGATTAATTGTGTTAGATCTTTAGAACTAGTTTCCTTGACCACTTGTTTAGATTTATCATATTACATATTACTTTTTTTCGTGTTTCCACTTGTTTGTGTCATGTTTTTCTGTGGCTAGAGATTGAAGACTACATCAAACAAGGAAACACTATCACGGTTACAAGGTGAGTAATTCCTTGTGCCCTTCGTAATTTGATTAATCTAGGAAAGTATATATATTTTGTCATGTTTTGCTCTAGATCTAAACCATTTAGACTAGAGATATTTTTCCTTGTCTGTATCGATGAAGTGTCTTCAAACAGTAAATTCATGTGTCGAATGTGATTGCTTATGTGTATGATTGTTATTTGATTTCAAGTATTATTGCAGCTCTAAATTAAAGATAAAAAATTAACATGGTATCAGAGCTCAAGGCGTGAAAGATATAAGGTCATCAATCAATATTGAGCCTATGTAGAACATGAGTGTGTACTTGAATAATTATGGTTGCAATCTCAGTAAGACCGAAAGACCATCTTGAAGGAACTTTGAACTTCAATACTTGGAAGGCCAGGATCCTGAATATCCTGGAAGAGCATGACTTGGATGTATATGTATCCAGTGTTATTGAAGAGCCTACTTCTAATGCAAGGCACATTACCTTCAATAAGAATCAAGCCAAAGCAAAGAGAATCATTTATGATTCCGTGAAAGACAACTTGATGCCCATGATCACTCCGTTGAAGACCGCAAAGGAATGCTTCGACACTTTGACAAATCTTTATGAGAAGAAGGTGCCTAGTCAAAAGAGAGCATTGAAGAACAAGCTTTGAAATGTAAAGATGGAAAAGGACAAAGCTATGGCTTCCTTCTTCATAAATATCTCTCAAGTAAGATATCAACTCATGAGCATTGGTGTGACAGTCGATGATGATGATCTCATACAGACCGTTGTCGATGGTCTTCCATATTCATGGGAGACATTTTTGGCTACAGTAAATGGTCGAGAATTGAAACCTAACTTTGAGAAATTGTGGCATTATTTCCTACAAGAAGAAGAGGGAATCCAGAGAAAGTATATTGCCTCCAAATAATAGAACCTCGCTCTTGTAGCACAGATGAAAAGAGGTAAGAAATATCACAAGAAAATCTCTCATCAAAAGGAGAATGATTTCAAGAACTTTGATAGGTCTAAATTTAAATGTTTCAAATGCAATAATAAGGGCCATTGTGAAAGAGAATGTCGTGCAAAGCAAAGAGGAAATTTTAAGGGTAGGTTTCATGCTTCTACTTTTACAGAAGATGAGCCTACAAGAAAGAATTAATCTGATGATCAAGAGACAAAGAAGGAGTACTATCTTGTCTCAGGCCTTTCTGGATCCATTACCACTAGTACTGGGTCATGGCTAGTAGACAATGGCACATCCAAGCATACTACTAGATATAGGAGCCCTATCACATATATGAAGGAAAAGAAGTTCTCCTGTAAGGTGGATCTTGGAGATATTACCACCTATTCGATCCAAGGAATTGGATCCACTTATTTTCAGTTGGATTTAGGAGATGGACTGCATGTGGATGAAATTTTTTTGTCCTAGATTAAAGAAGAATCTATTTTATGTTTCCGTTCTAGAAGATAAAGCATTCAGAGTTATCTTTATGGACAACAAAGTGCTCATGTGGCCTAAGCATGAAGACTTGAACTCTACATCAGTGATTGAGTTAGAGAGGGAGGTCTCTACAAAGTTCCTGGATCCATGACACATTCAATCCTTGTGAGATGTGGCATAGAAGGCTTGGTCATCTCCATTTCAAAGTGATACCCGTATTGCAAAAGATAGTGAAAGGTATGCCCATGTTTAAATTTGATTTCGATAGTGTTTGTAGAGTTTGCGCTCTTGGAAAGAAAATTAAGAAGAGTTTTCCAAGTAGTACCAAAATATCCAAGTGGATCCTTGACTTGATTCATTCTTATCTATGTGGTCCTATGTTTGCACCCTCCTAGAGTTGTTATTTGTATTATGTAATTTTCATAGATCACTTCTCTCATAAGTCATGGGTTTATTTTCTAAAAGCAAAGAGTGAAACTTTCAACAAGTTTCAAGAGTTTAAAGCATTAGTTGAGAATCAGACTGGGAAGCACATTCGTGCTTTGAGATCTGATAATGGAGGAGAGGTTGAGTCCCATGACTTCAATGACTTCTTTCGAGATGCAGGAATAAAAATATAGTTGACTATACCCTACAACCCTCAGCAAAATGGGGTTTCTGAAAGAAAGAACAGAGCAATATGTGAGGATGCAAAAGAAATGATGTGTGATCAGGATCTTCCCACATCCTTATGGGAAGAATCCTCCAGCGCTTCATTTTATATTCAGAATAGAAGCCTTCATGCTATCTTGGGAGAAATACTCCTGAAGAGGTTTTCACTGGTGAAAAACCAAATATTGGACACTTGAATATTTTTGGTTGTCCTATTTACATTCACATACCAAAAGAGAGGAGGACAAAGATGGATCCATCCGGAAAGAATGGAACATTTGTTGGATATATTGAATGCTCCAAAGCTTACAGAATCTATGTTCCAAGACAAAGAAACATTGAAGTCATAATAGATGTAACATTTCATGAAGAGGCTGCCTTCAAGCGCTCCAAAGAACTTCAGTGTGATTTCAACATGGAGGAGCATGATACTCCTATTATGGAGGATCTAGTTTTCATTCTCCCCTTTCAAATGGTGAGAGGGGGAATCTAGATGAGTCTATAGATCTGCTTGATCCTGAAGAACCAAAAGGTATGATAGAAATATCTCTTGATAAACCTCATGCTAAGAGGATATATGCATGGTGTTGAGACATTCTGCAAGAGGCAAAAAAGCATGGATCACCTCCAAGATAATCTAGAGAGTGAAAGAGACCTGAAATATTTTATAGATATGTAGCACAGATGAGTCACATCAGTGATTCAGAACCCTCTACTATGAGGAAGCCTTAAAGAAACAAGTAAAGAAAGATTCCATGGTAGAAGAATACAAATATATCATGAAGAATGATGTGTGGTAAGTGGTTCCTAAACCTGATGGGAATTCAATAGTAACTTCCAAGTGGCTTTATAAAATGGAGAATGCAGCTGATGGAAGTATTGAAAAGTATAAGGCAAGGTTTGTGGCCCGTGGTTTCTCACAGAAAGAAAGGATAAACTATGATGAGACATTCGCTCCTGTGTCCAGGCACACTACTATCTAAACGATAGTTTCCCTTGCTTCAGTTTTGGGTTGGAAATTTCACCATATGGATGTGAAGACTGCCTTCCTCAATGGTGAGGTTGAGGAAGAGGTTTACATACAACAACCTGAGGGGTTTGTAATCCATGGGAAATATTCCCATGTATGCAACTTAGGAAATCCTTATATGGGCTTAAGCAGGCCCCAAGGGCTTGGTATTCAAGGATTGACATCTATGTTATGAGCTTGGGCTTCTCCAAAAGCGAAGCTGACCCCAACATGTACTTCAAGGTTGTGAAGAACCAACCATTGATCTTGGTTCTCTATGTTGATGAATTGTTCCTTACTATGTTGGTTCTTTATAGCTCGATGCAAGAGGGATCTCACTTCTATGTTCAAAATGAAAGACTTAGGTCTTATGCATTATTTTCTTGGTCTAGAAGTTTGGAAAAGGAAAGATGGGATCTTTCTTTCTCAAGGAAAGTACACAGTTGATGTATTGTGGAGATTTGGTATAATGGATTGTAAGTCCATGTCTACTCCAATGGTGTCTAATATAAAGAAGCTACATGAGTCAGATTCCATATTGGATCTAGTGGATCCTACCATGTATATATGGCTCATTGGTTCCTTGATGTATTTGATACATAGTAGACTAGACATATGTTATGCAGTGAGTATCTTGAGTCAGTTCATGTCTAAGCCAAGACATAGACATTGGGTTGTTTCCAAGCATGTTCTTAGATACCTTTGAGGTACTATTTCTTATGGACTCAGATATGCTTCCACTGTTGGATTGATGTTACTTGGATATGCCGACTCCGACTAAGGTGGTAGTATTATGGACCGAAAGCGTACATCCAGATTTTGTTTTAGCTTGGGATCAGCTATGATCTCTTGGTCCAGCAAGAAGGGATCTGTAGACTAGATTACTATAGAATCAGAGTATATTGTATCTAGTTCCTCCTACTGAGAAGTTGTGTGGCTTAGGAAGCTACTTGTTGGGTTGTTCACTGAGAATCTTGATACTACAGTCATTCGCTTTGACAATCAGAGCTGCATTAAGCTCTTAGAAAACCATGTGTTTCATGAAAGATCGAAACACATTGAGATGAAGTATCACTACATCAGAGACATGGTCTAGAGAGGTGTCGTAATACTTTAGTACATTTCTATTGGTGAGTAGATTGTAGATGTGTTGAATAATCCTATGTCCGTGACGAAGTATAGGTACTTCCGAGACAAGCTTGGCATGGTAGAGAATTCCTCCCTCCCTGAGAGGGAGTTTTAAAGCTACAACTTCGTGAGTCATTCTCTAGGTCAATCTTGTGTGTCAAGATTGAGCCTTGTGTGTTGAGGTAGTGCCGTATAGGATCCTGATTTGGACTAGGGAAACTTGGAAAAAAATATTGAGTTGGAATCAAGAATGGTTAAGCTTCATGTGTTGAGGCAAGAGATTTTTTTTTCAAAGTGATGATGTTGTACAATCTTGTTAGTCAAGGCTAAGGTCTTGTCTGTCAAGACAGATCCTCATGTTTTGAGGTGGTGCCTCATGTGTTGAGGTGATGCTTTGCATGTCGAAGCATGTATGGTGTGTGATGTACTACTAACCATGGTTGAGCTATTAAGTCTCCTCTGGAGACTGAACACCTCTAGAGTGAATTACTTTAGCATATAACCACTTGGAACGATAGTAGGACAATATGATCACATCATTGGGAAAATATCCTCAGTATATTTGATATGATAATTAAGATTGAATATGTGGACCATGCAGATAAGAGAAGAGATAAAGATAAGATGTGATAAGATATGAAAGAATTCGAACTGCACATAAAAGAATTAATTAAGAGAGAATTCAAATTGTTAAACTTCGGTGAAGGCTTTAGTAAATCAAGTGAGTCGAATGTCATTGCTTATGTGTATGATTGTAATTTGATTTTAAGTATTATTGCAGCTCCGAATTAAATATAAAAAATTAACATAAATATCTACATAAAATTATTTACGCAAACAATGGGGTTTTTCTACCACCAGATCATAAGTTTAGAAATCGCTTGAAGAATCAATTTGATGGAAAAGTTGAAAATAGAGGCCCTCCCATGGCTATGGGTCCATGTGTTTGGCTTGAGAAGTATGAAGATGATGAATTGAAAGCTTGGTAGGATTTTTTTATCGAGGTGATTCAATTGAAAAACCATAACAAGTTGTAGTTAATATGCAAAAAGGAATAAAAAGGAAATCCATATTTTATGAACTCCCTTGCGGGAAGGATCTATTAATATCTCACCTATTAGATCCTATGCACATATTCAAAAATGTCTTCGACATATATCAAGCAAAGAGACGGACATCTTGTCTTCGAGGAGAGATATTGCTCTTTCGCGTACCAAATTTGATAGAAGACATTTGTGGCCAAACAGGGAAAATGAAACATATGCAAAAGCTTTGTGGATTTTGATGAAGAAAGAGCTAAACCAACTACAAAAATCCATCCATTCAATAAGGACACCTATTGGCTATGGGTCATCATTGAATAAATATTTTACAGTTGATGGACATATCACAAGATTTAAAACACATGGTTTTCATAATTTTATGAAGTGTTAAATTTTTAGAATTTACTTCAATCTGATCTAGGATCTTAACTAAGAGAACAACATGTACAGCATATCTACAGCATATTAATCATGGACACAATAATGCAAGCACACAAGAGACACAGAGATTACTTGGGGAAAACCATAAAGGTGAAAAACCCCAATAACTTCCTATGAGATAGATAGAGCAATGATACAACCAGAATACAAGAGATAGTCTTCTCCTAGCAGCAGAGCCTCCTCCTCCACAAGTGCGCCACTCTCCAAAGTGTGAGTGAGAGAATAGAATGATAAAATAGAGATCTCCCGATCTCTATTTATACTAGACTTGACTTGCATAATAACCTTTACTAGGTCGGCCTTAACTTAACCACATAACACAATGTTGACTGGGCCGACACCCAATAGGGTGGTCTAATAACCCTTAGACCCACATGACTTATACAGGGCCGACCCCAACAAGGTGGTCTAATAACCCATCAAGTATAAGTTACAACACTTACAATATAAATGACAACACTTCCGTATAGAGAAATAATAACATATCTATAGGAATACAACCACTTTCGTATAGAGGAATAATAACATCTCTATAGGAATACAATATACATATATGTGAAATACATTCCGAAGTTACATAAACATCAACACTCCCTCTTAACTAGGAAGGTATTTTTTGACACAGGTCTTCTAGCACAAGTCATCTTCTCTGGATCATCGTAACTAGATAATCGTCATCGAGTCATCATCATCGTCACTGCTGCTGCTATCTCAATCAATCTCTGAATCTACTCGTCATAGGAAGTTCTACAGAGCTAGTCCTTTTTCATACTGGATGTAGGCCCACCACCTGCAGGTCTTCATCATCTGTGCGAACGGTCTAATAGAGGTGGTCTCTCAGGACTAATTTTATGTGCGAATGCAATACCGGAAAGAGTATCCCAAGAACATTTATGTGCCTAAGCACGACCGGCAAGATCTCCCAGGATTGATTACATGCATATCCTCCACAATACCTTTAAAGAGCATCTTAGGAACATTTATGTGCCGCAGCATGACCGGCAAGATCTCTAAAGAGCATCCCAGGACTTATTACGAGCACACAGCTCAACCTCTCAGATCTTTAGGACTGATTACATGTGAATAGACAATACCTTAGAAGAGCATCCCAAGAACATTTATGTGTCGCAGCACGATCGACAAGATCTCTAAAGAGCATCCCAGGACTTATTATGAGCACACAGCTCAACCTATCGGATCTCCAGGACTGATTACATGTCTCCGTAGTAATACCTCATCCCATGACTGATTATGAGCACACAGCTCAACCTATCGGATATCTGAGGACTGATTACATACTACATAGAAATACCTCATCCCAGGACTAATTACGAGCACACAGCTCAACCTATCGGATATCTGAGGATTGATTACATGTTATTTGCACAACCTGCCACATATCATCTCTGACCTCCAAGTATCAACCTGATACTCATGATCCAACAGATCATCATCGCATAAAGCATCATCCTGATGCTCATGATCATACTGATCATCATCAATGTACCGTCCTGGTACATATCATCTGAAGCAACATCCTGAAGCTCGTCATCATGATCATCCTGATCATACAATGCATCCACCTGATGCATACCAAGTATCTACCTGAGACATATCATCATACATGATCCACTTGATCATACAATGTATCCACCTGATACATACATAGATACATGATCCACACAATGCTTCTAACTGATATATATCAACATACATTATCTACCTGATCATATACAGTATCCACCTGATACATATACAGATACATGGTCCAAGCATCCAACATGATGCATATACAAAATACATACAAATGATCCAACCGATCATATCCAGCATCCAACATGATGCGTACATACATATACATATAAATGATCCAACTGATCATATCCAGCATCGACCTGATGCATATACTGAGCAGGAACTGAAACATCGTCCTGATGCTCATCATCCAGCGCTTACATCCACAGCCATGTGAAGGATCCTCCTTCCAACATGCTTGGAATGGCTTCAGCAAATGTGTCAATCACTTCTTCCTCGAAGTGTCATCGATCTGAAGAACACCAAGCCTCTCCCTAAAGTACTCGAACTTCACCCGGGCTAGTGGCTTCATCAGTACATATGCAATCTGCTCAGCCGTCACAACATACAGGAGCTTCACTACTCCTCTCTACACCATATCCCTGATATAGTGATATTTGATCTCTATGTGCTTCGACCTGTCGTGAAACATTGGGTTCTCAGACAGCTTCACACAACTCTGGTTATCACAGAATATACCAGTAGCATCCAATGGGAGATCAAATAACTCAAACAATAGCTTCTGAAGCCATACTGCCTCACAACTAGCCGAACAAGCTGCAACATACTCTGCTTCGGCTATACTTAGTGCTACGCAGGATTGCTTCCTGCTAAACCAAGAGATCACACCTGATCCCATACTGAAGCAGCACCCAGAAGTGCTCTTCCTATTTGCAGCACTGCCTGCCCAATCTGAATCAACATAACCCTGCAGGTTAAACTTTTGATTTGCATCATACTTGAGCCCATAATCAACTATACCCTTCAGGTACCTCAGAATATGCTTTACAACAACCAGGTGAACACTCCTCGGATCCGTCAGGAACTGGATCAATGTGTTCACCGCAAGGCAAATATTTGGTCTCGTGTTCATCAGGTACATCAAGGACCCAATCATCTGACGATACATAGTGATATCAACCAACTCAGATGAAGCATCACACATAAGCTTTAGGTTTGATGCCATAGGTGTGGCCATGGCCTTGTAGTCCATCATCCCGAACCTCTTCAGGATCTCTACTGCATACTTCCCTTATCCAAGGAAGATTCCATCTGCACTCTGCCACACCTCCATACCTAGAAAATAGTGCATCATCCACAAGTTCTTCATCTCGAACTCGGCAGCAAGATTCCGCTGCATGTCGGCAATCAATATATCCTCACCTGTTACAAACAAGTCATCCACATACAATAGTAGTATCACTGGATTGCCTTTCTCAACCTTGTAGTAAAGGTTGGAATCTGCTTTACTCTTGGTAAATCTCAAGCTGTCTATCCTACCATACCAAGTTCTGCACATATATGACTCCCTGTCATGTGTCTAAGAACCAAGTGGCTTCTCCACATACACTTCTTCTTCAACTACACCATTCAAGAAGGCTGTCTTGAAATCCATCTGGTGTATCTTCCACTTCATCACTGCAGCCAGAGCAAGTATGGATCTAATGGAAGTGTATATGGCTACAGGAGCAAAAGTCTATGTGCTACCACCTGCACCATGCTTGATCTTGTAGATCCTCTTGGAAGTCACTACAGACTACCCTTTGGGACTGCATCCCAAATATCTTCATGATTGACTGATACTCCTCGATCATGGCATTCTTCCCAGATCCTGGGAACTTCAATATCTTCAATATTTTCAATAGATAACTTTGTTGCTGAACAAATGTTGTAGTCCTTCTTTTGTAGGTGATGGTATACGATCTTTCCTACACAACAAGTTAAATTGCATGATTAGAAAACATCTCATAGTTTTCAAAACAAATTCTTACACATAAAGAAATATGTCATACAGTCATGCAATTATCTTAGCCAATGCTTCAATACAACATTTATCCATATTCCGTAACTTTCTAGATGCCTTCCAATCTCTACCAGAACATTGTTAAGAGTGTGCACAACTCCTAACATGTCAACAAAGAGGTTTCATTCTAGATAAGTAGCAATGGAATGTTGTACAGTGCCATAGGCCACTTACCCATCACATGCATATTGGTAGTATACTGTTCATTAATGCAATTATTCTAATATGCATAATACACAACCTAAGTCTAGGAACAAAAGCATATACATCATTGAATAACATTATTTAAACAAACAAATATGTAAGAAATGACAATTCAAATACTTATCTTTGTTTGGTTGTTGGGTTGACTCCCTCTCAGTCTTTGCTTCTTTTCTGCAACTCCATTCTGATGTGGATTGTGAGAAGTGGTCAACTCCCTCTGAATATCTGCATCCTTGCAGAAACCACTGAAGTGTGCTCCTTCTTGATCTTTTCTTCCTTGCAGGAACAACTGGAGTGTGCTACCTCTTGATCTTTGCTTCCTTGTAGGAACAAATGAAGTGTGCTCCCTCTTGATCTTTGCTTCCTATATTACTTGTTCTTGAACTTATATCCATTCTTAATCACTATGCATGCTTATTAGTATCATCATTGTGTTATCCTCGAGGTCTCATACATAATCATACATTCATTAGTATATTCTCAATACTATTAAAACACAATAATCTTAAGCATGTATAGTCATGATCATTTCAAACATAAATAATAAGCATTAGTATTCAAGGTTTATATAGGACTCTTATGGTTAGTCATATCATAAATTAAAGTAAGAAACATAATATGCCTAAACCTGTGATTACTCAAACCTATACCTTCATGATTCTTCTAGTTAGTCATATCATCAATTATGGTAAGAAACATAAAATGCATACAACCATGACTATTCAAACCTATGACATCATGAATAATCATTATCAATAACACAACAGTATAAGATCCTAACACAAGGTAGGATTCTAACTTGATATAGGAAAAACATACTTGGATTACTATGTTAGCTAGTTATGTCTAACATACCCGCATGATGTCTTCTGGTTCTCTTCAATGACTTATGCTAGTAACCTGCATGTCTCATAAGTTAACCATTGTAGAACCAAGTTATACATACCTCATAAGTAGATCTTCTAAGTGATCCATGACAATGGATGAATCTTTGTCTTCATGTCACCATGATCATATGTTCTTGAGGTAGAACATGATTTGTCTTTCTTGGTGTACCTTTTATGTTAGCAGACAACATAAACCTCATACAACACCATAATGCATTAGTACAATCGTAAGTGTCAACACCCTAATCAATGAATATCTTCTATCATGCATTCATAATTTTGTTAAGGTGATATGACAAGTCTAAAAACAAGATTGTACGAACCGTAATAACATGAAGACAAACATACCAGAAACTTAATCATGAACAAATCTTGAAACATACCTAGATGAGTCATACCTGTCGAGATTGCTTGTAATCTTCTTATGTAAGGCCTTAGCCTCATCTCCCTCTGAAACAGGAACTTCTTCACTTATGCAGGTGACCGATCCATTCTCTTCTAGGATTAACCCAATCCACTTGATTTGCAGGAACTGGATCTGGAGCTGGATTAGGGTTTGTCAGAGAAACCCAAAAAATTCAAACTTTGAATTTCAAACTTCCGAAAGGATAGAAACATGCGCCTTGATGAGCTGATCAAGTTGGTATACTCAGAATTTGAAAACTGCAAAGTTTCACTCCTCAATTTTTCCTTTGAAACTTCTGGATTCACTGGACGTGACCTTGAACTTGGGTTTGATGAAGCCCACTCTTCTACCCAATCAAAAGGTTTGATCCAAAGCTCTAAGCTTCTATTTTTCTGAGGAGCTTCCAGCCGTGGTCACAGATTTCAAAAATTCCCATTTTTGCAGAAGCCCTAATTTTCCACTTTTCCAATCAAAGTCCCGCAATAGGGTCTGATTAAGCCCGATCTTCTGCCCAACCAAAAATTCTGATCTTAGTCTCTAAATTTCTATTTTGATGATTAGCATTCAGCCGTAGTCTCTGATTACAAAAATTCCAACTTTCTCTAAAACCCTAAATTCCAGAAGCCATGAATGAAGGTGCTCAAAAATAATTATGTTATGACAAAAATATGTACCTGATTGTTTCTTGTGTAACTCTGAACTTTTCAATCCATAGGGTCTGAAAAATTTTCCTGAGATATCCCGACCTGTCATCTTTCCATCCCGATAGGTCTGACGTCAATTGGATTCTCCGAGAGAGAGTTATGCCAAGTGTCACAACGTGACCTGCTTATGGGATAAAAGAGGAGATCTAACTTGTACGGCGTGCCATGTGTCACTGGTTCAACTTCGGCCTCTGAAAAGTTTTTTTGAGATAGTAAATTCTGTGTAATACCTGTCACCTTTTACAAAATTTCATTTGGAGCTTCCTAGCCCAAGTTATGACCTTTTTTCCAAGGTCACCTGTTTATGACTGAGATCTGGAAGAGGCAGAAACCCTATATTGTACAGATCATAAGTCACAAAGTACAACTAATTAGAAGTTTTCCTTTGGACACAAGGTACACGGGGATCTGATCTTCGACTTGGAAAAGTTTCAGATCCGAAAACTTCACCAAAATGGATTTATAGCGAAAGTTCTACGATGACTGGTTTTTGCTATATCAAGCCCTAGCATCGTAAGTGCAACAAGTGTCATACATGCCATATCATGCCTTCTTTCAGGCTAGCTCTGATTCCATGTTAAATTTTCAGAATTTACTTCAATCTGATCTAGGATCTTAACTAAAAGAACAACATGTACATCATATCTACAACATATTAATCATGGACACAATAATGCAAGCACACAAGAGACACAGAGATTACTTGGGGAAAACCATAAAGGTGAAAAACCCCAATAACTTCCTATGAGATAGATAGAGCAATGATACAACCAGAATACAAGAGATAGTCTTCTCCTAGCAGCAGAGCCTCCTCCTCCACAAGTGCGCCACTCTCCAAAGTGTGAGTGAGAGAATAGAATGATAAAATAGAGATCTCCCGATCTCTATTTATACTAGACTTGACTTGCCTAATAACCTTTACTAGGTCGGCCTTAACTTAACCACATAACACAATGTTGAATGGGCCAACACCCAATAGGGTGGTCTAATAAACCTTTGACCCACATGGCCGACCCCCACTAGGGTGGTCTAATAACCCTTAGACCCAGATGACTTATACAGGGCCGACCCCAACAAGGTGGTCTAATAAGCCATCAAGTATAAGTTACGACACTTACAATATAAATGACGACACTTCCATATAGAGGAATAATAATATCTCTATAGGAATACAACCACTTCCGTATAGAGGAATAATAACATCTCTATAGGAATACAATATACATATATGTGAAATACATTCCGAAGTTACATATACATCAACATGAAGGTATTATCATCATTTAACTTTTACTGTTAACATTAATTAAGTACTAAATATATTTTGATATTCTATTGTGTGATAAAAACTACTAATGAACTTTGATAAATGTGTTTGGTAGCATATGATGCCATTAGCAATTAGGGGGGATCCATGCCTTAGTGTTGACTTACGGAATGCCATAAGTCAATTGTCAGCATTTACAATGTATGTGGTATGAAATGGTCATGTGTGAGAGACATTAAGATATTATATTGCATTTTAATTTTGACTAAAGGTTTATATTATTTTAGTATTATTATATTAGGTGGGTGACCTCCAAGGAGATCCATGAATGTGAAGTGCCGAGATGGAAGAAGGAAAATGCAAAAATTGTATGTGTATTTGAGAAGGAGCTCCCTACAAGTTTCATGGACCTACAAGTCCATTTACTTATACACCTAGTCAATGATATTGAATTGGTGGGTGTCGTATCAATGAGGTGGATGCTTTTCTTGGAGAGGTATATGAAAACTCTAAAAAGATATGCCCGACAAAAGGCACATCCAGAGGGTTGCATGGTTGAAGGGTATGTATTGAATGAATCATTTTTCTTCTTATGTGAATTCCTTGGTAAATATTTTGAAGATGAGCCACAATTCTGGGATGAAGAATGTGCATAAGATATTATTGATGGAGAAAAACTGCAATATAATGGTGTTCAAGTAGAAATTAGTAAGTAAATTCATGATCACTATGGTTAGTTTTATTGCAATCATTCATTTACACTATAATGTTTTTGTCAAATTAAAATCATGACATTTGGAGTATGAAATATACATGTTGACATGTAATAGGTGTAGATGAAAGTGTTCTACTCGACAAGTTCATTTTGTACCACATGGACTTTATGAACAAATGGATTGATTTGTATGATAATAAAAGAGAAGAAGTGTTAGAAGCAAGTGTTGGACATGGTTTTCATTGATGTCAAAGGAGTTCAGTAATGACAAAGGAATAACCAAGGACATGATGGCAAGGTGAACTCGGTGAAATACAAAAGTAGTGATGGCATGGCCTGTATGATGATGTGGCAGATATGATGACATGGAATGGCATGTATAATGATGTGGCATGAAGTTGAAAATACATCTGATGGTGTTCTGGTGTTATCAGGAAGTCATTGTTGTATCTTGACATCATTATGAAGAAATATGGCAATTTGGTGAAAATCAGGAAATTGACTATGGAATAATTAGTCAAAATTGGTCCAAGTAGCATTAAGAGAATGCCCTCCATAATTTATGGTTTGAGAAGAATGCCCGCACCATGGTACCAGGCTATATATTTTTATAGTGGCTATCCATTCATGGTCTCAGTTTGAATTCATCACCTCTGAGGAGAAAGTTCTAGGTTTGTCAAAACAGGGTTTTGCACCAAAGCTTGTAAAAAGGACTAAGTAGCCTTAGAAAGATGCCCGCCATAAATTATGGGTTGAAGTGAATGCCTGCATCACATGACTAGGTTTTAGTCTGTTGGTTTTTCTATCTATTCATGGTCTCATTCTACCCTAGTAATTCTTGAGGTGAAAGTTATGGATCTGCCAAAATAGGGTTTTAGGCAGTGTTTACACCAAGTTCAGTAAAATGCCCGCCTAGGGCAAATGAAGAAGAGTCTGAAGGTGAAATGAGTTGTGTTGTTCTTAGTGAGATATTATACATCATCTGGTAACATGTCTTCATGGTTTTGGTGAAATAAAAAATCCACCTTGAAAATGGCACAAATTGTCTGTGTAAAATCTACTGGTAAAACTGCATAAGTGGCCTCTATAAAATGCCTGCCATAATTTCTATTTGATGGATTAAATTATTGCGAAGGTACAGTCCTATATATTGTTGATTGTTTCATCTAACCATACCATCAGTTTGTCAAAAAGGTATCTGAGGATGAAGTTATTAATTTTCCAAAAGTGCCTTCTGGCAGATTTTGCACCGTTCCTGCACTGGAAAATCTGCCTAAATTGTCTCAGGAAAATGCACGCCAGAGGTTTTGGTTGTGTGGATAAATTTATCTAATGGTATGGATATGGTATTTGACAACTTGTCCATCTAGCCATGAGTTCAGTTCTCCATCTGGTAGTCACATGTGCGAAATACAAACATGTCAAGTTAGTACAAAAAGTATTAAAGTAGAAAGCTACAGGAATAAAATCAGAGATATAAAATAGAGTTTTCTTATTAAAAAAAAATAGAATGTGACTATTTAAAGAAGAATATATTATTTATTAAAGAGACCAATGAAATGAAGGATGGCTAATAAATTTTTTAATTAATTATTTAATTAAAAACAGTAATAAACATAATTGTAAATTAAAGATTAAAATAGAGATTCGAAAGGGCATGAGATGATTTAATTAATTAATTAAATAAAAATCAGTGATATTACAGAGATACAATTTTATTAATTAATAAAGAACAGAATTAAAGCTAAGATTCGAAGAGGTATGAGGAGAAGATTAAATTAATTTATAAACAGAATTAAATTAAAAGAACAGAGATTTGAAGAGGTGTGATGAAGAAAGATCATGAGCCTAATTCGAAAAGGTGTGATGCTTGGACAATTAGGGAGAATATATAAACAGAAAATGAATATGGAAACAAGAGTCTCAATGTTTTGATCAAGGAGTAGGGAAAGAAGTCAAAGACCAGCAAGATGAAGAAGTTGTGACAATATCAAAAGAAAGAGATCTGGAAGTTTGACCAGATCAGTTTAAGGGTGGTAGGGTGGTGCTAGGGCAGGAAGGAAGCCTGCTGGGGGTCGTAGCCTCCATCCAATAGAAGCTGGAGAATAGGGTGTCATTGCATCCTTTCCTGTAGCAGCAGGCAGAAGATCTGGGGTGTTGTAGCATCCTCGTCTGTAGCAGCAGGAAAAACCTTGGGTGTAGTTGCATCCTTTCTGTAGAAGCAGATAAACAATTTTGTAAAATTTATCTTACTAATGAGTATGAGTTTGTGGTTTTCTCTTTGAGGTTTCCGCGGTAAAATATTGTGTCCTAACTTGTTTGATCATTTGTGTGTCTTGAACTAATTGTTTTAATAAAAGGAAAAAGAAGGCAATACTGATTCACCCCCCCTCTTAGTATTGATGGATATTCCAACAGCAAGGAGATAGTTTAAGAGATTGAACCAAAGGAGTACTCCACTTCCCACTGATCTGCTTGGGGAATGGGGCAAATATTGCACACTACAATGGGTTAGTGAACCAATTCAAAATCGAATAAATGAAGCAGATATATATTCGAACATAACAGAAGATGAAATCAACATGTCTAGAGGATCTGAAAGAAAGGTACATTTGCAAATTTACAAAATGTTGTTTCAATACAGTTTTGACACTATTAACTATTTATATATGCATAATTATATTTGTTTTCACTGAAATAAATATTCTTTAGCAGGTGAGGAAATATCCTGGAATGTGGAATATGGTTGACGTTATTGTGTAGAAAGTGTAGATGTGAAGAGACGATCCTTTGACTGTGGCATCATGGTTGATTTCAAGCAATCCAGTCGAGCAAGCTCAAAAGATAGGAATATTATTGAAGGGATCTACAATGTGTTGGGAAAATCCAAGAAATTATTGAGTTGGATTGCCGCTCTTTTAAATGTTGTATTTTTAAGTGTAGATGGTATGAATCATTTGAGAGGACATGAAGACATGACACCCATAGTGGATTGTTTTCTATAGATTCCTCAAGGTTACTACTGGAGGATAAGGATCCTTATGTTCTACCAATTCATTGTGAGCAGGTATTTCTTTAGCTCAAATAAGAAGCGATAGTGACCATTAATATATTAATTCATAATTTATTGCGAATATATATATACTTGTGTGTGTGTGTGTGTTTTATCAATAATTTTTTTATAAAATATATCTAATATATGTATGTCATTCATGTGCAGGTATTTTTCTATGAATATATTTAGGATACGAAATGGATACTTGTCATATATTAAGATCCAAGATTAAGCCATGTATTTGACGACGCCTCAGTGAATATGGAGCATAACAATGATGGCCAACAAAATGTAAGATAGATATTAGAGAACATCAAAGAAATTGAAATCCATGATGATGTTGAATATGGTTATGTCCAGGCACAATAAGACAACAATCCAAAGTTAGATGATCTTATATAAGACAACAATATGGATGATATAGAAAATGATGATCCAAATACATCTGGTAACAATATAGATGGTATACAGTCAAATTTCATTGATGATGAAGGTGACGCAGATGAAGAAAAGGATGATTACAATACCACCTTAGCAGGATGGTGTAGCAAGAATAATATTAAATAATTGCAAGAACATATGAACATTGACAAGGATACACTGGATGACATTGTTGCAAACAATAATGTAAATGATCAAGACTTCTAAATTTTCAGAATTTGTAATCCATGTTTAAAAAATGATGTTTTTTATGCACCAAACTTTGAAATACTTCATTATTATTTGTCTCAATACAAATTAACTATTGCATTCTCCTAAAAGTGTTCGATATTTGGTATGAATTGTTGGTAGAAAAAATTAGGATTACTTGGATAACAATTCGCATGGTTAGTGGTCATTTAACGGTTGATAATGGTTTAGAAGTGTTGTCAGGTTATTGGTTAGACTCATATTTGTTGAAGAATGTAACTTCAGAAGATATTCTTATTTGTATTATTTGTGTCATTTGTATCATTTCTATTGTACATCCTACGGGGATTATTATTGATGTAATTGATCATGTAAAAGTCATTGAAAGAGTCAATGTAAACCCTAATTGTTAGGTCGGCCTGGAAAGATCTAGAAAAGAATATTTTATTGTAAATTGTACAGGTCGGCCCAGTTAGGAGAGTCAAGTCGGCCCTGTTTGGTAAAAAGGTCAAGTCAATTGATTAGTATAAATGAGGAGTTCGACCTCCTCATTTGGTCACCCACTCTCACTCATTGAGTTTGCACCACTAGGAGAGATAGAGTCAAGTGAATAGCTGCTTTTGGAAGTCTTCTTGTTTTGGGTCTTTGCATGAGGGATAATATTGTACATTCTGACAAATCTATATAGAAGAAGTTTGTTGGGCTTTTCTACCCCGAGATTTTTTTCCTAAGACAAATTTGTTGTGTAATATTGTCTATGATGTGCTTGTTTAACTTTCAGTGATCCATATTGTTATTGCACTTAAAATTTAACATGGTTTCAAAGCAAGCCTAAAAGAAAACATTGTGTAGTTGCTACAACTGCAGAAACTAGGGTTTCTTATTCACGGAAGAATTCTCCACAATCGACTGAAAAAAGAGGGTGCATTCAACTCGCCTCACTAGGGTGCATCTTTATGTCGAAGCATAATTCAATTTCTAGAATTTTCATTTTTGGGTCCACCACTACAGCTCGAAGAATTAAGGCATCAAATTTTTGGAGGATTTGTTCATAGAATTAGGAAAAGGATTACGTTGCTCAGCTGGCCCTGGGGATGCGCATCTTTTCTTCCTCTCATATTTCCAAGATCCAGAAGTTGAAAATTTAGGATTTCTCTAACAAACCCTAGGACCTCCTGAAGCCAGATCACAAAAATCAACTTCTGATTGGAGCATCTTATTTGGTAATTTATTCTCTCTCTATTTCCATTTGAGGTTCTCATTTATCAAGTTTATCAAGATGAAAAATCATACCAAGCTTGAGGATAAGCTTGAAGGGGCTGAGAACTTCTGAGCATGGAAGTATAGGGTGATGCTCATCCTAGAAGAACATGAATTGAACAAGTATGTCACAAAAGTAGTTGCGGAGCTAGAGGGAGATGAGGAGAAAGAAAAACACAAGAACAACCTAATTAAAGCTAAGAGGATCATAGCTGATTCCATTAAGGATCACTTGATCCCACACATCTCATCTCTGAAAACTTTGAAATATATGTTTGATGCTTAGAAGGGATTATTTGAAGGGACCAACATAAATAGGAGAATGACCTTGAGGACTCAACTCGTGGCTGTGAAGATGCAAAACAATGAAAGTATCCAATCCTAACTCACAAGGGTCTCCGGCATCAAAGATCAATTGAATGCAATTAGAGATGAAGTTGAAAATGCAGAACTAGTTATGACTACCCTAAATGGTCTTCCAAGATCATGGGAGTCATATATTAGAGGAATATGTTCAAGGAAGAAACTCATCTTGTTCAGTGCACTTTTGGAATCTTGCACTCAAGAAGAAGCAAGGATTGCAACCAGAGAAGAGAAGCTAGGTGATGAAGATAATCAAGCTCTGGCAGCTCATACCAAGAGAGGAAAGAAGAAAGATCATCATCATAAGAAATAACACAAGGGTAAAAGACCTACTAAAGACTACTCAACTTTCATGTGCTTCCATTGTGATGATATGGGACACATTGCTAGGAATTGTCCCAAGAAGAAAGGAAACAAGAAGGGAAACAAGAAAATACATCATGGTCATGTTGCAGAGGATGATGAACCAGCAAGGAAGAAGGCAAGAGAGGATTCTTCAAGTGATGAAGAATATGTTCTAATATTAGCACTCACAGGTATGGTCTCACTTGGTAATAATGATTGGTTTGTTGATAGCCGGGCTTCTAAGCACATCATAGGTTACAAGGATGCTCTCAACAACCTCACAGAGAAGGACTCGCCTCACAAGGTGAAGCTAGGAGATGACTATCAATATCCCATCAAAGGGGTAGGAGAAGCTTCCTACAAGCTTGAATCTGGGAAGCCTATCAAGATGAAGGATGTTCTATATGTACATGGTCTAAAGAAGAACTTACCTTCCATCTCGGCACTAGATGAGAAAGGATTCTGAGTAGAATTTATTGATGGCCAAGTACTCATGTGGCCAAAAGGTAAGACCTTTGATGATGCAGTAGTAATTGGAGTGCAAGAGGGAGGACTATACAAGCTCAAAGGACAACCAGAACAAGCCTTGGTCCATGAAACTATGGAACCAAGTGAATTGTGGCACGGAATATTTTCTCACATCAACTACAATGCATTACCAACTGTGAGCAAGATGGTGAATGGGATACCCGAGATCCATACTAAGCATGAAGGCATATGTAAGGGATGTGTGAAAGGAAATAATGTGAAGAAGCCATTTCCAAGTAGCGACAGCAAATCGAAGGAGATTTTGGAACTCATACATTCAGATGCTTGCAAGCCTATGTCTTCCAACTCATTAAGTGGGTATTCCTACTGTGTTTCTTTTTATTGATGATTATTCATGAAAAACATGGATATATTTCTTAAAATCAAAAGATTAAGTATTTATCACATTCAACGAGTTTAAAGCCCTTGTAGAAAACCAGACTGAAAATCAAATCAAAACAATAAGATCAGATAATGGAGGTGAATTTACCTCAGGAGATTTCAAAAGCTTATGTAAAGAATCGGGTATTAAGAGGGAGATGAGCACTCCTTATAATCCATAACAGGATGGGATTGCATAAAGAAAGAATATAACAATTATGGAGGCAGTGAAGGTCATGGAGGCACTTATGGGTGGAAGCTGCAAGAACAGCAGTACATGTTAAAAATAGGACTCCCCACCGAGTTCTTGAGAATAAGACACCAGAGGAGATGTTTACAGGAGACAAGCCAGAAGTCATCCATCTCAGAATATTTGGCTATCGTGTATACATACACATTCCAAAAGCGAAGAGGGCCAAGTTGGAGCCTTCGGGAAAGAAGGGAATCTTCATCGGTTATAGTGATTCATTAAAGACATATTGAATATACATACCAGGATTCAAGAATATTAAGACTAGTAGAGATGTAACCTTTGATGAAGATAAATCCTTCAACAAGTCAAGGAAGATCCACTCCGATGAAGTACATGAAGAAGAACCTGAGACTCCCAGAGTTCGAGATACGGTGATGGAAGAGCGGGTTCTAGAAGAACCTAAGGATCGTGATATGACTGAGCCACAGAGACCGGTAGATCCATTGAAAGAAGTGAACTCACACAAGATAAAACCAACTTGGGGACGAGAGATGATCCAGGATGCAAAGAGGTATGGTGCCCCAGAATGAAGTAAGAGACCTTGACCATACTCCAGCTATGTGGCATTGTTCTGTGACATCATTGATGTTGAACCTTCCAGTTATGAAGAGGTTGTTGAAAAGAAGGTCCGGAAGGATGCTATGATCGAGGAGTACTAGTCGATCATGAAGAATGACGTCTAGGAGGTGGTTCCGAGACCTGAAGGGAATTCGATAGTGTCTTCCAAATGGATCTACAAGATCAAGCATGTGGCAGACGGAAGTGTCGAGAAGTACAAGGCAATATTTATGGCTCGAGGTTTCTCCCAGAAAGAAGGCATAGATTATGAGGAGACATTTGCTCCTGCGGTGAGATACACTTCGATCATATCTATACTTGCTATAGCCAAAGTGATGAAGTGGAAGGTACATTAGATGGATGTAATATCCCAACCAAGAATAGGCCATAATATCAACTCCAAACTCCCAAATTTTATAGAATTTTATCTTGTAAATTTTAACAATTTTTATAGTGTGCAAGGTGATAATGTTGAATGCTGGTTCACTGGTCCAGGATGATGGGAGTGAATTTTGATTCTGGTTTTTGTATGAGGAATGTGAAGTATCAATGTAAAACAGGTCCAAACACTAATTCCTATGCACAAAGCACTAGATCCTTTTACTTTTCAACAATCAGACAAGTCTGATGCCTACTTAGAAGCTTCCCGGGCCTTCCAGCATATGCATACTAGACTGGGAGTTTTACTGAATGTTGATAGGGATATATCAGGCAGAAAACTCTGTAAAATGTATTGGAATAGATTTTTGGTGGATTTGGGAGGTTACAGATGGATTTGGAGGCCAATTAGACAAGTGCGCTACTGGGGATTGCTCAACTAGGAGATTTGCAGATCCCTCCAAACAGTATCAAATCCTCTTGAAATATCAGGAGAATGGTTGGGATAGATTTTTCAATGTATTAAGAGTCTCACACAACTTTCATATCTTAAAACTGGTGCACAGATAGTGATTAATTTCAAGTATGGCAAAACTAGTTAATTTAAATTGCACAATGAGCTAGTCTTTGCATTTCTTATTCCAAATTGCCTTAAAGGCTTACTAAAATCAGTTCTGAAGCATAGATTGGATCTGATAAATGTTCATTGAAAACAACATGTCGAATTTGGAAGCCTAGAACATATATTTGATATTTCATTACAAACAGAATTACAGGGAGTCTCCAATGCTAGGAAGATCTTACACACTGAGAGAGAATGAGTGTAAGAGAAAGAGTAGAATATGGATTTATGATATGGATATGATAGAGGACTGATTTCAGGTCTGATATCTAAATATGATCAGCGCATTGATCCTCCTGAGCTGCACTGGGTGCCTTCACTAGAATGGAACTCTTCTACTGGGTAAACTCCTTCAACATAATCTCCAATGGCACTGGAACTATGGCACACCTTCTGGATGCTTATGATTCTTCAACAATGGACTGATATGGAGCTGAATATCAGTACTCCATAGCTCTGTATTTGATCAATAATTGGTTGTAACATGAAATACCTTGGGGCTCATCTCCCAAGCAAAGGGTTGAAACACATCTCTCAACAGTTGAGTAGCAAGAGCTCTCAATGACAAAAATAATTTAACAAAAGATGTGAATGGGAGTTGGAAGCATTATTTTATAGATGAGGTAACTTCATCACCAATCCACCCACACGTGTGAGAGAGGAAGGGCGCATTCCTTCAGAGAATTAGCAATTAGTTATTTTGCAAACTTTCCTGCTTTTGTGTCCTTCACTAAAATTGGCAAGTGCACCCTACTTAGCTTTTCTGAGTGTTGCTTGCTTTTCCAACTGACTGCTTTCTGTAATTTCCTTCTTTTTACTTTCTTGCTTTGTGCTTTTGCCTGTTATTTTATCGTTTTTAACAATTTCCACTTTCTATTGTTTCCATCTTTCCTTTAGCTAACTCCTTGATTTTCTAAGCTTTTCCACTTAGGCAAGTGAGGTACACATTGACCCTATGCGCCCTCCTAGCCATGTCATCATCAATTCTTTCCACAAAAATAATTAGTAATGATGATGCATTTATTATTAAAAATAATTCAAACTCTGACTATTCAGAATTAATTAATACTATAGTATTTGTGCCTCAAAATTTACCCCCATTAATTATTCCTTATTCATTTAATTTTATTAGACCCCCTATGGATGGGAGGATCCAAGTCTTGACCAGGGCCACTAGGGAAGGGACATGACAGCCCTCCCTCCCCAAGACTGCTTGTCCTCAAGCAGTTGCAATCTAGTATGTTGCAGAACCTGTTCATCTTCCCAGGTTGCATTTACACTAGGACACCCCTTCCATTGCACTAAATAGTCTTTAATGATTATGCTCCTCAATTTCCTCTCTATAACCTACAAAATATTTTATGGTTCCAAGACCAGGTGTCCTTCATCATCAAGAGGAGGCAATACTTCTGAAACAGTCACTTGTTGGCCCAGTGCTTTCTTCAAGCAACACATGGAAAACATTGTGTATCTTGCTTCCTGATGGAAGATCTAATTCATAAGCAACTTCACACACTTTCCTTGTGATCTTGTAAGGCACATAGAACCTTGGTAACAATTTATCGGCCCCCTTGGATTTCAAAGTAGATTGTGTGCAAGGCTGCAACCTTAAGTAAACCAAGTCACCTTCTTGGAAGGTTCGATCTGTTCTCTTCTTATCTGCATTCACCTTCTGTTGGTTCTGTGCAACCTGCAAGTTTTCCTCGAGTGCCTTGAGTATGTATTGGATTTCTTGCATCCAATCATTTTCCTTTTGTGCTCTGTAATCCTAAAAAATAAGAGCTAAAAAAGTGGGGGATTCATATCCATACAGAGATTTGAATGGGTTCATTCCGATGGACATGTGGAATGTTGTATTATAGGAGAATTCCCCTAAATGTAGCCAGTTGACCCATGCCTTCTACTTCCCGGTAACATAATTTCTTAGATAACCTTCCAGCCATTGATTTACCCTCTCAATTTGGCCATCAGTTTGAGGGTGATAGCTTGTGCTAAGATTCAAACTAGTTCCAACCATCTCAAACAAAGTTTTCCAAAAAGTACTAGTAAATTTGTTATCTCGGTCACTGATTATAATCTTGGGCAGACCATGCAATCGGAATATTTCTTTGAAAAATGGTGCAGCTATTTGACTGACAGTATTAGTTGATGTGACATCAAAAAAGTGAGCAAATTTATTCAATCTATCAACTACTACAAAGATGTTATCATTACCTTGAGATTTTGGTAGTCCTGTGATGAAGTTCATGGACACACTTTCCCATTTATGTTCTGGAATTGGCAGGGGTTGAAGGAGACCAGCAGGATGAGTGTGCTCCACCTTATTATGTTGGCATGTAGTACACTCCCTTACATGCCTTAACACATCATTTTTTAGGCCCTCCCAAGTGAACCTATCTCTCACCTTCCGGTAAGTTTTCAGAAGTCCAAGGTGGCCCGCTACTGGTGCATTGTGGGCAACCACCAAAATCTGTTCTTTTAACTTGGATCCAGATGTTAGAAAAATTATGTTCTTGTAATAAATGATATCATTGATGACTTGGTAGGTATCATCCTGAATCACCCTATCCAACACTTCACAAGCAAACTGATTTTTTGAATATTCTCTAGCTAGTTGAACTTTCCAATAAGTAGGGACTTGCAACAAAGAAAAAGAAGGTTTCCTAGAGAGGGCATCAGCTACCACATTCAACTTACCCTTTTTGTATTCTATGTCAAAGTCATAAGACTGAATTTTACTTACCCATTTCTGTTGTCTATCATTTAGCTCTCTTTGGGTCAAGAAATGCTTCAAACTGTTGTGATCAGTTTTGACTATGAACTTGCCTCCCACTAGGTATTCTCTGAATTTGGCCAAGATGCATGATGGCCAACATATCTTTATCATATATTGAATAATGCTTCTCATGTGGCTTCAATTTTCTTCTCTCATAAGCAATGGGATGCTTATTATGCATTAACACTGCTCCAATGCCTTCGCATGAGGCATCACATTCCAATATGAAAGGTTGAGTGAGATCAGGAAGTGCAAGTACTGGGAAGCTGCTCATGACTTCCTTCATTCTGTTAAAATCTTTTTCAGCCTCATCTGACTAGCAAAAAGCACCCTTCTTGGTGAGATCTATCAAAGGGGATGTGAGCTTAGAAAATCATTTTACAAATTTCTGGTAGTAGGTGCACAAACTAATGAACCCTCGTAAGGATGTCATGTTCTTTGAGCTTGGCCATTCAAGCATGGCCTTGATCTTTTCCATATGTACCTTGACTCCTTCTTTCCCAATGATATGACAAAGATAAAGGAGCTATGTCAAACCAAACTCACATTTTGACAATTTAGCATAAAAATATTGTTCTGCAAGGATTGTTAAGACATTGTCCAAATGGTGCAAGTGATATTCCCATGTCCTACTATAAATCAGAATATCATCAAAGAATACATGGACATACTCACATAGCTTCTTACTGAAAATTATGTTCATGCAAGTTTGGAAATTTGCAATGCATTGGTCAAGCTAAAAGGCATGACAAGGAACTCAAAATGCCCATAATGGCACGGGAAAGCAGTTTTCTGAATGTCTTCCATCATTCTGATTTGGTGGTATCCAGAATGGAGATCAATCTTAGAAAAATATTTATCTCCATGCATCTCATCCATCAACTCATCAATCCTTGGGATAGGATATCTATTCTTGATGGTCTTCTTGTTCAAATCCCTATAATCAATGCACATGCGCATTGTTCCATCCTTCTTTTTTACTAGGACCACTGATGATGCAAAGGGACTTTGAGCTTGGTCTTATGAACCCCATCTCAAGAAGCTATTTGATGGTTTTTTCAATCTCATCCTTGAATATTTTGGGGTACTTATAAGGATGGATTTTGATAGGAAAAGTGTCAAGTTCCATCTCAATCCAATGCTCAGTACCTCTGTCAGGAGGCCTTCCATGTGGCAGATCTTCAAACACTTTCTTGTGTTTGTGTAGCAACCTTTGGATGTCTTTCGGATGGTGTGATACAACAATGGAAGTCCCTTGAGTGGTTATGAAACATTCAGCAGCCCACTCAATATCACCATGCCTCAATACTGACCTCATACTATGTGCATAAATTACTTGCTTTGGGTAGGTGTTGACACCCCTCAAGATCACTTGTTTACCGTCAGCATCTTTGAAGCACATCTAGGGTACTTGTTAATTTAACAAATTCTCACCAATGGACTACATGCACTACACTCCAAACACCACATTGGTATTAGCCACATCAACAATATAAAAATTGTCAGTCACAGTATGGTCTCCAATAGTCACTTGCAGTTTTGGAATACACCGATCGCACTGCATAGTGTTATTTCCCGAAATGATGACTGTGAAACACCCAAATTTTTCTATTTGTAATTTTCTCCTCTATACCATGGCTAAATCAATAAATTTATGGGTCTTACCCCCATCAACCAAAACTGATACCTTTTTCCCTTGCACAGCCCCTTCGAATCTCATGGTGTGGTAGCGGGGAACTCCACTTAAAACTGCAATTTTGCACTCTGGTTGCGGGGGTTGTTCTTCTCTTGTTGTCTCATAGCCATATTCTACTGGTGATTCTTCTCCCACTTCTTCCTCATCACTTTCTGAAGAAAAAAAAACTAAATGTAGTGTGCTTTCCCCTTAGCACATTTGTGGCCCAGAACCCAAGTTTCTTGACAAGAGAAACAGAGTTTTTTCCTTCTTAACTCATATAGATCTTTGTATGAGTATTCCTTCTTGTTTGGGCCAGCCACATTTTGGAAGGGTGGTCTTTGGTTCAGAAATTTAGCAGGTGCATTAACCTTTGGTGTATGTCTTTTTCTTGGGATTGCATCTTCCAGATCCCTCATTCTGCTCACTACTTCTTGTAAGGTAGCTAGTTGGTAGGATTTAACCAGCCCTTTCAATGGTTCTGCTAATCCTTCTATGAACAGGAGGATCAAGCGGACTTCAGAAATGTCAATGACCATTATGTTGAATATTGTAACTTCTAAGAATATTATATTTATACATTATTTATTCCGGAGATGTTCCATCCCTCCGAGGTGATTTTATTATGTATCCGGAGATGTTTATTCCTCCGAGAAGTTGTGGTAACTAGGCTTATTAGACCCACCATGTGGGGGTCAGCCCAGTCAGTTATAATAGGGTATTTAACCTAATGGTTAAATACGAGCCTACATGTACTTGTGTAAAATATATGTCAGAGTAGTGTATAAATAGAGGAGGTGTGTTCCTCATTTGATACACACACTCACTTGAGAGAGGCACACTTGTGGAGGAGAGGTCTGCTATGGTGGAGGAGGAGATCATGTCTTTGGTTTGCATATTTGTATATTTCTAGTCATCTATATTGAGGAAGCTTTGCTGGGTTTTCTACCCCATGAGGGTTTCCCAGGATAAATCTGTGTCTCTTGTGTTTATGCTATGCTTGTTGTTTCTTCAGTGATCCTGTATATGCTATTATTGTGAAATGGAATGTAATGCTGCTATTTTCTATCTTATCATATTGAATCTTAACATGGTATCAGACCTAAACTGAAGGAAGGCAAGGTATGGCAATTACGACACTTGCTTTACTTACGACAATTTGAAGGTTAGGGTTTTATATATCAAAAACCAGTCATCGTGGAACTTTCTCTATAAATCCATTTTGGCGAAGGTTCAGGATCTGAAACCTTTACAGGTCGTATATAACATCTCCAGGTATCTTGTGTCCAAAGGGAACCCTCAGATTCGTTGTACTTTGTAAGTTATGATCAGTACAAGTTAGGGTTTCTGCCTCTTCCAGATCTCAGTCAAAATCAGGTGACCTAGGAAAAAAGGTCATAACTTGGGCTAGGAAGCTGCAAATGAAATTTCGTAAAATATAACAGGTAGTACACAGACTGTACTATCTCAGAAAACATTTTCAGAGGCCGAAGCTGAACCAGTGACACGTGGCACGCCTTACAAGTTCGCTCTCATGTTTTATCCCATAAATAGGCCACGTTGCGACACTTGGCATAACTCTCTCTCAGAGAGTCCAATTGAGGTCAGACCTATCAGGATGGAAAGATAACAGGGCGAGCTATCTCAGGAAAAGTTTTCATAGGCCGAAGTTCAAATAGTGACACGTGGCACACCGTACAAGTTTTCTTTCCTGTATTATCCCAAAACAGGTCACGTTGCGACATTTGGCATAACTCTCTCTCAGAAAATCCAATTGAGGTCAGACCTGTCAGGATGGAAAGATGATAGGTCAGGCTACTGTAGAAAAAGTTTTCAGACCCTGTGGAGCAAAAATTTCAGAGTTATAGCAGAAACAATCAGGTACATATTTCTGTCAAAACAGAATTATTTTTGGAGCACCTTTATTCATGGCTTCTGGAATTTAGGGTTTCGGAGAAAGTTAGAATTTTTGGAATCGGAATCCACGGCTGAATGCTACTCAGGAAAATCGAAATTTAGAGACCAAGATCGAATTTTTTGGTTGGGTAGAAGATCAGGCTTGATTAAACCCTAGCTCGGGATTTTGATCGGAAAGATGGAAAATTAGGGCTTCAACAAAAGTTGGAATTTTTGAAGTTTGTAACCACGGCTGGAAGCTCCTCAGAAAAATAAGAGTTTAGAGCCTTGGATCAAACCTTTTGATTGAGCAGAAGGGTGGGCTTCATCAAACCCTAGTTCGGGATCCTGTCCAGAAGATCTAGAAGTTTCAAAGGCAATTTTGAGGGGTCAAATTTTGGAGATTTCAAAATTGAAGTATGCTAGTTTGATCAGCTCAGCAAGACACATCCTTCCATTCATTCAGAAGTGTGAAAGTCAAAGATTGAATTTTTAGGGTTTCTCTAGCAAACCCTAATCAAGCTCTAGATCAAGTTTCAGGGGGAGTTGAGGCTAAGGCCTTACATAAGAAGACTACAAGAAGTCTCGACAGGTATGACTCAAGGAGGTTCAGGTATGTCTTGAAATCTGATTCCTGATTAAATTCATAATGTGTTTGTCTTCATATTATTTGTTAGTACAATCTTGATTAATGTTAGACTTATCTTATCACCCTAGTAACAGTATGAATGCATGTGAATGATCGAAGACATTCATTGATTAGGGCTATATGATTGTACTAATGCATTATGGTTTTGTGTGAGGTTGATGTTGTCTGCTAACAAGATTCAGGTACATCACAAAAGATAAATCAAGTTCCACATGAAGACAAAGACTCATCCATAATCTTTGTTCTACTTACGAGGTATGTATGACTTTGATATATTATGCTTAACCTATGATACATGCAGGTTCTAGCTCAGGATCTCTAAATCATTGAAGAGATTGTTTAGGTATGTTGTACACAACTAAGCAGGTATACTAATCCAGGTATGTTTTCCTATGTCATGTTAGAATCTTACCTTGTGTTAGGATCCCTTATATAAGTATACTATGTATGATTGGTTATGCTTATAAATAAAGTTAATCAAGGGTTTATGCACATTATGTCTCTTATCTTGATTGATGATTTAACCAACCAGAAGAGTACTATGATCAAACAAGAATATGCATGAGTAAAAGAAGACTTCCTTGAAACCATGAATACTAATGATCATGACTATACATATTCAAGATTATTTAGAATTAGAATGTTTTGAGAATACACTAATGAATGTATGTTTGTGTATGAGATCATGAGGATGACACTAGTGCACACTTGAGCATGCACAGTGGTACAGAATCAATAGAGGTTCAGAAGACATATAGAAGATCAAGCGGGAGGCAACCACACAAACATAAAAGATAAGTATTTGAGTTGTTATTAGAAATAGTAAATGATATTGCTTGTATGCATTCCTAGAATATAACATGCTACTAATATGCATATGATTGGCAAGTTGGACAAACATTCCATTGTTGATTGTCTAGAATGAAACCTCTTTGCTGACATGCTGAGAGCTGTGCACACTCTCGATAGTATGTTCTGGTAGAGATGGAAGGCATCTAGATAGCCACTGTATGCATACAGGATATGGGAAAGTGTTGTGCCAAAGTATTGGTCAAAATAGTTGCATAACTATGTAAATGATATCTGTATGCATAATAGGTTATCATGTCAATATGATTTGATGATTATGAAGTATTACTAATCATGTACTTAATTTTGATTTGTAGGAAAGATCATGATGAATGATGAACACTGAACAAGTGATGGATGTTCAACAAGAAGATTTACAAATCAAACAAAATATAGAAGGCTCATTGCTAGAAGATTCTCTTAGAAAGAGGAAGAGAATCATGACAGATGTTTGCTCCAAGTGGATAGATAAGACCATTCTCTTAATGGTGTAATTAAAGAAGAAGTGTGAATCAGGATCTGTATGGGTACCCAGGATTGGTAGTCAATTGATGAGCTTAATGATCATCATGGGTGATGTGGATCTCAACCTTTGCTACAAGGTTGAATATGGCCTCTATACACATATGACATGGATGCAAGAAGGAACTCACCACAGAGTTCGAATGATTTTGAGGCTCATATTAGTAGACCCATCTGATGAGAAATGGCACAGATAGATATGCAGAAGATCACTCAATGCAGAGTGTGAATAATGGACAATTGACAGCTTCATGACAAAGCTTGGGCTTTACCAGAAGTAAAGCTGATCCTAACCTTTACCTTAAGGTTGTGGATGATGAACCTATCATACCATTATTGTGTGACGATGATCTCTTTATGACAAGGAATGAGAAACAGATCATGAAAATGGCTGCAGAAATGAAAATGAAAGATCTCGGATTAATGCACTACTTCTTAGGTCTAGAAGTATGGCAAGATCCAAAAGGAATCTTTTAAATCAAGGTAAGTATGCTGTGAAGTTTCTAAAAATATTTGATATGTTGGAGTGTAAAGCCATGGCCACTCCCATGGACTCCAACTTGAAGTTATTAGTTAATGACTCATCGGATTTAGTGGACCTAACCCTATATAGACAAATCATTGGGTCATTGATGTATTTAACAAATACTAGGCCAGATATATGCTTTGCTGTAAATACCCTAAGTCAGTATCTAGTAGAACCTAGAAAGGTTCACTTAATAGCTACAAAGCATGTAGTGAGGTACCTAAAAGGTACATTAGATTTTGGTCTATATTATCGTGGAGGTCATGAACTTCGTTTACATGGTTACTCAGATTCTGATTGGGCAGGAAGTGCCTCAGACAGAAAGAGTACACAGGTGGATGTTATAGTCTTGAATCTGCCATGATCTCATGGTTCATCAAGAAACATTCTAGTGTGGCTCTCAGTACTGCTGAAGCAGAATATATAGTTTTCTACTCTGCCAGCTGTGAAGCAGTATGGCTTCAGAAGCTATTATATGGAGTGTTTGACTTAGAAATGGATTCCACTGTGATTATGTGTGACATTCAAAACTGCATCAAGATAGAAAATCTTGTATTCCACGATAAGTCAAAACACATAGAGATCCGATACTTCTATATACGAGATATGGTGCAGAGAGGAGCTATCAAGCTCGAGTATATAAGCACTGAGGATCAAATTGTTGATATCCTGACCAAACCTCTGTCTCGAGTAAAGTTTGAACACTTCCGAGACAAGCTTGGTGTAGTTCAAAAGGACCCTCCTCGAAAGGGGGAGTAGCACAGTATCTGATAACAAGTCCATCTCAACAATGACGAGGTTACATATTTACTGCATTTAATTACCTAGAATTATTTAGATTTAGGACTCTTATATTTTGCTTTTGATACTAGATATACATGCTTTTGATGTTAGATATACATGCTTTTGATGATAGATGTATATATGTTTTGATGATGATGATACATGTTTTGGTTATACATGTTCTGATGATGATGATACATGTTTTGGTTATACATGTTCTGATGATGATGATACATGTTTTGGTTATACATGTTCTGATGATGAGGATACATGTTTTGTTATACATGTTTTGATGATGAGGATACATGTTTTGGTGAACATGTTGTGAGGGGATTGGATCATCCCTGGACTTCAGTCCTAAAGAAGAGCCGTAGACGTATGTCTTCGAGAATGAAGTTCTTGGTGAACATGTTGTGAGGGGATTGGATCATCCCTGGACTTCAGTCCTAAAGAAGAGCCGTAGACGTATGTCTTCGAGAATGAAGTTCTTGGTGAACATGTGAGGGGATTGGATCATCCCTGGACTTCAATCCGAAAGAAGAGCCGTAGACGTATGTCTTCGAGAATGAAGTTCTTGGTGAACATGTGAGGGGATTGGATCATCCCTGGACTTCAGTCCGAAAGAAGAGCCGTAGACGTATGTCTTCGAGAATGAAGTCCTTGGTGGACGGTTGAGGATTAAGTCATCCTTGGACGTGGTCCTAAATGTACGGTGGAGGATTAAGTCATCCTTGGACGTAGTCCTAAATGTACGGTTGAGGATTAAGTCATCCTTGGACGTGGTCCTAAATGTACGGTGGAGGATTAAGTCATCCTTGGACGTAGTCCTAAATGTACGGTGGAGGATTAAGTAATCCTTGGACGTGGTCCTAAATGTACGGTGGAGGATTAAGTCATCCTTGGACGTGGTCCTAAATGTACGGTGGAGGATTAAGTCATCCTTGGACGTGGTCCTAAATGTACGGTGGAGGATTAAGTCATCCTTGGATGTGGTCCTAAATGTACGGTTGAGGATTAAGTCATCCTTGGACATGGTCCTAAATGTACGGTTGAGGATTAAGTCATCCTTGGACAGGGTCCTAAATGTACGGTTGAGGATTAAGTCATCCTTGGACATGGTCCTAAATGTACGGTTGAGGATTAAGTCATCCTTGGACGCGGTCCTAAATGTACGGTAAGGATTGGATCATCCTTGGACTTTGGTCCTGTGAACTGAGCCGTAGACATGAGGTCTCCGAGAATTGATAGGACTGGATCGTCCCTGGACTTCGGTTCAAAAGGTACATGTTAGGACTGGATCGTCCCTGGACTTCGGTTCAAAAGGTAAATGATAGGACTGGATCGTCCCTGGACTTCGGTTCAAAAGGTACATGATAGGACTGGATCATCCCTGGACTTCGGTTCAAAAGGTACATGATAGGACTGGATCATCCCTGGACTTCGGTTCAAAAGGTACATGATAGGACTGGATCGTCTCTGGACTTCGGTTCAAAAGGTACATGACTGGATTGCATCATCCTTGGACATAGGTCCTAAAGAGAACTGGATTGATCGTGTGATGACGATGCTGCTGATCGTGTGATAACGATGCTGCTGATCGTATGATGACAATGCTGATGACGATGCTGATGATCGTGTGATGACGATGCTGCTGATCGTATGATGACGATGCTGATGACGATGCTGATGATCGTGTGATGACGATGCTGCTGATCATATGATGACGATGCTGATTATGATGCCGATGATCGTGTGATGACGATGCTGATGACGATGCTGATGATCGTATGATGACAATGCTATTGATCATGTGATGACGATGCTGATGATTGAGTACTATCAACTTTGATGATGTTGATGTTCCAGTAACTAGTCAAGTTACTGATGATGATGAATTGAAGAAAGCTTCCGATGATATATAGATGATGTAATGAATGACTCCTTGCTCCTGCAGATGTTGTTATAATATCCTTCTCGTTAAGGGGGAGTGTTGAATATTGTAACTTCTAAGAATATTATATTTATACATTATTTATTCCGGAGATGTTCCATCCCTCCGAGGTGATTTTATTATGTATCCGGAGATGTTTATTCCTCCGAGAAGTTGTGGTAACTAGGGTTATTAGACCCACCATGTGGGGGTCGGCCCAGTCAGTTATAATAGGGTATTTAACCTAATGGTTAAATACGAGCCTACATGTACTTGTGTAAAATATATGTCAGAGTAGTGTATAAATAGAGGAGGTGTGTTCCTCATTTGATACACACACTCACTTGAGAGAGGCACACTTGTGGAGGAGAGGTCTGCTATGGTGGAGGAGGAGATCATGTCTTTGGTTTGCATCTTTGTATATTGCTGGTCATCTATATTGAGGAAGCTTTGCTGGGTTTTCTACCCCATGAGGGTTTCCCAGGATAAATCTGTGTCTCTTGTGTTTATGCTATGCTTGTTGTTTCTTCAGTGATCCTGTATATGCTATTATTGTGAAATGGAATGTAATGCTGCTATTTTCTATCTTAGCATATTGAATCTTAACACATTACTCCAAGCTTTTGGAACTATGATATGTGAGCTTCAGGAGTTCCGGTTTGCTTGACATGTGCCAATTCCCTCAAGGAGATTTCAGGGTCTCTTCTATCAAACCTCTCCATTAGTCTCTTAGTGAAATCTGCATAGGAATTCACTTGATCATGGCACAAAGTTCTCATTCCATGGAACCACCAATCATTTTCCTCACCTTCCAAATGCAAATTTTCCATTCTGATGGCATCCCTCTCATCCATTGCATTCAGTTGAAAATAAGTATCTAGCTTCTGCACTTAGGAGCTAGCAGTACACTTTGAGGATCCATCAAAGAAGGGTAATTGGATCTTACCAATTGCATTCCTCAGCTCATAATTATGTGTTGGCAGCCTATGACCTCCTCTTGGCTGATTTTTGTACTGTGCTTCACAGAAATCCTTGAAAGGCAATGCCCTTCTGCATTCATTGCTCAAAGTTTGGTATACTACATACCGATCCTCCCAAGAAGCAACTGATTCAGTTAGAAATTCATGATCCTCCTTGTGTTCCTCAAGGAACTTGGGAATGGTCTGTCGAGGCTGATCCTTGAATTCTACTTTGAACTCATTAGGCCTATTCTGAGGCCCAGTCTTTGAAAAGATAAATCCACTAGGGATATTCCTTTCTTCATTCTAAGAGCCACTGTTGCTCCCTTCTACATATTTATGTCCTAGCTGCTTAGCCAAGAATTATCTGGTGTCTTTCCCAGATTGGATGATGTTACGAGATATGTCTTGCAAGCCCTTTAACATACTTTGCACAAAAATTATGAACTCTTCCTTCTCATCTAAATCAGACATGTTCTTTTCCCCTTGTATTTTCCCTCCAGTAGATTCCACCTCTTCTTCAACAGAAGGTTCTTCAGGGTTCTTCCCTTTGGGGAATGGAAATCTCTTAGGAATCATCACCAAATTTAAAGAGCAGGTTCAAAGGACCATGCTCTAATACCACTGTAATATCCCATCCAAGAATAGGCCAAAATATCAACTCCAAACTCCCAAATTTTATAGGATTTTAACTAGTCAAGGATGATGGGAGTGACTTTTGATTCTGGTTTTTGTATTAGGAATGTGCATTAGCAAGGTAAAACAGGGTCAAACACTAGTTCCTATGCACAAAGCACTGGAGCCTTTTACTTTTCAACAATCAGACAAGTCTGATGCCTACTTCAAAGCTTCCTGGGCCTTCCAGCATATGCATACTAGACTGGGGAGTTTTACTGAATGGTGACAGCGATATATCAGGAAGAAAACTCTGTAAAACGTATTGGAATAGATTTCTTGTGGATTTGGGATGTTACAGATGGATTTGGAGGCCAATTAGAAAAGTGCGCTATTGGGGATTGCTCAACTGGGAGATTTGCAGATCCCTCCAAACAGTATCAAATGCTCTTGAAATATCAGCAGAATGGTTGGGATAGATTTTTCAATGTATTAAGAGTCTCACACAACCTTCATATCTTAAAACTGGTGCACAGATAGTGATTAATTGCAAATATGGAAAAACTTGTTAATTTAAATTGCACAATGAGGTAGTCTTTGCATTTCTTATTCCAAACTGCCTTAAAAGCTTACTAAAATCAGTTCTGAAGCATACATTGGATCTGATAAATGTTCATTAATAGAAAAAGGTCAAATTTGGAATCCCATAACATATATTTGATATTTCATTACAATCAGAATTACAAGGAGTCTCCAATGCTAGGAAGATCTTACACACTAAGAGAGAATGAGTGTAAGAGAAAGAGTAGAATATGGATTTATGATATGGATATGATAGAGGACTGATATCAGGTATGATATCTAAATATGATTAGCGCATTGGTCCTCCTGAGCTGCACTGGGTTCCTTCACTGGAATGGAACTCTTCTACTCGGTAAACTCCTTCAACACAATCTCCAATGGCACTGGAACTATGGAACACCTTCTGGATGCTTGTGATTCTTCAACAATGGGCTGATATGGAGCTGAATATCAATACTCCATAGCTCTGTATCTGATCAATAATTTCCTGTAACATGAAATACCTTGGGGCTCATCTCCCAAGCAAAGGGTTGAAACACATCTCTCAACAGTTGAGTAGCAAGAGCTCTCAATGACAAAAATAACTAACCAAAAGATGTGAATGGGAGTTGGAAGCATTATTTTATAGATGAGGTAACTTCATCACCAATCCACCCACACATGTGAGAGAGGAAGGGTGCATTCCTTAAGAGAATTATCAATTACTTGCTTTGCAAAATTTCTTGCTTTTGTGTCCTTCACTGAAATTGGCAAGTGCGCCCTACTTAGCTTTTCTGAGTGTTGCTTGCTTTTCCAACTGACTGCTTTCTGTAATTTCCTTCTTTTTACTTTCTTGCTTTGTGCTTTTTCCTATTATTTTATTGTTTTTAACAGTTTCCACTTTCTCTTGTTTCCATCTTTCCTTTAGCTAACTCCTTGATTTTCTAAGCTTTTCCACTTAGGCAAGTGAGGTACACATTGACCCTATGCTCCCTCCTAGCCATGTCATCATCAATTCTTTCCACAAAATTAATTAGTAATGATGATGCATTTATTATTAAAAATAATTCAAACTCTGACTATTCATAATTAATTAATACTATAGTATTTGTGCCTCAAAATTTACCCCCATTAATTATTCCTTATTCAATTAATTTTATTAGACCCCCTAGGGATGGGAGGATCCAAGTCTTGACCAAGGCCACTAGGGAAGGGATATGACAATGGATGTGAAGACTTCGTTCCTGAATGGCATAGTAGAGGAAGAAGTGTATGTGGAGCAACCACTAGGCTTTGGGACACATGACAAGCAGACTCATGTGTGTAAGTTGAAGAAGGCCCCGTATGTATTGAAACAGGCACCCAAGACATGGTACGGTAGGATAGACGGGTTTCTGGTGAGCTTGGGATTTACCAAGAGTAAATCAGATTCCAATTGTTACGACAAGGTTGAGGAAGGAAATCCTATGATTCTACTGTTGCATGTAGATGACTTGTTCTTGACATGTGAGGAGAAGTTCATAGCAGAAACGAAGAGGAATCTTTCCGCATAATTTGAGATGAAATACCTGGGTATGATGCATTACTTCTTAGGTCTTGAGGTGTGGCAGAATCCAGAGGAACTTTTCCTGATTCAAGGAAAGTATGTGGTAGAGATCCTCAAAAGATTCAGGATGATGGATTGTAAGGCCATGGCTACACCGATGGCATCAAATCTGAAGTTGTTGAGTTATACTTCTTCAGAATTGGTGGATGCCACAATGTATAGACAGATGACTGGTTTGCTAATATACTTGACAAACACGATGCCAAACTTATGCTTTGCGGTGAACACTCTCAGTCAGTATATGGTAGAGTCAAGACATGTTCACTTTGTTGCAGCAAATCATGTGTTGAGGTACCTAAAGGGTACGGTTGATTATGACCTCAAGTATGCATCGGATTAGAAGATTAACCTACAGGGTTATGTCGATGAGGATTGGGATGGGAGTGTCACTGATAGAAAGAGCACATCAGGGTGCTTCTTTATTTTGGGATCGGGTATGATCTCATGGTTCAGTAGGAAGCAGACGAGTGTGGCACTCAGTACAGCTAAATCCGGGTATATGGAAGCTTGTTTGGCAAGTTGCGAGGTAGTATGGCTTCGAAATTTTCTATCAAGATTGTTTGATCTCGAGTTAGAGTTGACTTGTGTATTCTGTGACAACCAGAGTTGTGTGAAGTTGTCGAAGAACCCTATGTTCCATAACAAGTCGAAGCATATCGAGATCAAGTATCGCTATATCTGGGATATGGTGTAGAAGGGAGGAGTGAGACTCTAGTATATAGCAATAGAGGAGCATATAGCCGATGTATTGACCAAGCCTCTGTCGAGGGTGAAGTTACTTCACAAGGACAAACTTAGAGTGGTCCATATCAAGAGGGAGCAATGAGCTTGGATGAGGTAGCAGGTAGCCATGGGTCATGTGACATAATTGAGTCTCCTAGGCTATGAGAGGATCTTGATGAGTGGTGAGGTAACACAGGTAGTTGCAGTGTGCAACATAATGGAGCGCCTGGGCTGGACCCACCAAATGGATTGATCAGTTCGTGGAAGAGGACAATTGCATCCAGTATGAAACAAGAATTTCTCTACAGGATATCTACATCCAGTATGAAAGAGGACTTGCTCTGTAGTGGTAAGCATCCAGTATGAAACAAGACTGGCTCTACAGGATATCTACATCCACTATGAAACAGGACTGGCTCTGTAGTCATGAGCATCCAGTATGAAACAAGACTGACTCTGTAGGATATCTACATCCAGTATGAAACAAGACTAGCTCTGTAGTGGTGAGCATCCAGTATGAAATAGGACTGGCTCTGCGGGATATCTACATCCAATATGAAACAGGACTCACTCTGTAGTGGTGAGCATCCAATATGAAATAGGACTGGCTCTGTGGGATATCCACATCCAATATGAAACAGGACTGGATTTGCAGGATATCTACACCCAGTATGAAAAAGGACTAGCTCTGTAGTGGTTACTGGTCGTATCTCCAGGGGTGGTATCACCATTGGATATCCTAGTGTACATTCCCCGATCTACTAGGTTGAACTGGTGCAGCAGGCTCTCCTACGGACTAGATTGAACGAGTGCATGTTCATTGGTGGTCTCCAGTGTGGTTGGTTGTATCTCCAGGGGTTGGATCCCAGTATGACTAGTCGATCACCAAGGGGAGATCCCAACGTGAAAGCCCTAAATTAGATCTAGGACACATCCAGCATGAAAAGGGTTGGCTCTATGGAGAGTTACATCCAACATGAAAAAGGGTTGGCACTGTGAGGCACATCCAGCATGAAAAAGGGTTGTCTCTATGAAACTTCTTATCATATATAGATTCAGGAGATTTCAGATGTCAATAGTTTGTGTACAAGAAGTGCAGCAGCTGGAAGACGATGGTGAAAATGTTAAAAGAATACAATTCCTTGTTAAGAGGGAGTGTTGAAGAATGTAACTTCGGAAGATATTCTTATTTATGTTATCTGTGTCATTTGTATCATTTGTATTGTACACCCTACAGGGATTATTATTATTGATGTAATTGATCATGTAAAACTCATTCAAAGAGTCAATGTAAACCCTAACTGTTAGGTCGACCTGGAAATATCTAGAAAATAATATTTTATTGTAAATTGTTCAAGTCGGCCTAGTTAGGAGAGTCAAGTCGGCCCTGTTTGGTAAAAAGGTCAAGTCAGTTGATTAGTGTAAATGAGGAGTTCAACCTCCTCATTTGGTCACCCATTATCACTCATTGAGTTTGCATCACTAGGAGAGATAGAGTCAAGTGAATAGTTTCTTTTGGAAGTATTCTTGTTTTGGGTCCTTGCACGAGGGATACTATTGTACATTCTGACGAATCTATATAGAAGAAGTTTGTTGGGTTTTTCTGCCCCGAGAGGGTTTTCCCATGATAAATTTGTTGTGTACTATTGTTTATTCTATGCTTGTTTATCTTTCAGTAATCCATATTGTTATTGCACTTAAAATTTAACATGATTGATCTAGGATTAAGAGCCTATTGAATAACAATACATTAAAAATGCAATTTTAAAAAAATTTAATTACATATATCGTATATGTAAAACAATGTAAATCCAAACCATTAGGCACAATGTATGCAAATTTCGTTCATTACTTTATATTAAAAAACAAATTGAAATATTTCACTAGGCCTAGGCCTAATCCCTTAACCTTTAAAACATCTAGCACCTACCCCCTAACCCCGAACCCCTTGACTCTTCAAGACAGTTCTAACAAATATTCTATATATGGGAATGACGAATGATGAGAATGAGACGTGCATGATGAACATTGATGGAAACATGGACAATATCAAATATTATGTAGGGACATTAGATATAAATGAGTCTTGAAACCCTCCCATACTGGCAAGGCATGCGCCTAATCTAACCATGTCAAATTTCAACGCATACCAGCATAGTTTGAAGAAGTTTCACCATTGGCCCCATTCATTGCTCACTATGTGGGGTCGATGGATGACATTGGTGATTAGAAGTCCTATGACGTTTCAAGAGCTTTTTTATAAAGATTCTATATAAGGGAATGATGAGCGATGACAATGAGAGGTGCATGATGAACATTGATGAAAACATGGACAACCTCAAAGATTATGTGGGGAATTCAGATATCCTTGAATCTTCAAACCCTCCCATACCATCAACACATGTGTCTATCCTAACCATGTCAAATTGCAATTCATACAACAATAGTTTGAATAAATCTCAACATTGGCTCCATTCACTGCTCACTATGTAGGGTCGATGGATGACATTAATCCCTTAACCCAATAAAATCCCTAAGCAATTATCTATTAAACCACTTGCATGTTGGACCCTACAAAATTATCTGGGGATGTCTTAACTTAATAGAATCATGGTTTAATCATCTCGAAGAATGCCACAAGAAAAATGCAAAGACATGGAAATTGGCATTTTCATTAAGTTTCACTACAAAGTTGGCTAGTATGTTTGGTTTGATCTTTGATGGCATGGATGGACAAATTGGGTCATGATGAATATGATGATGATGATGATGATATCCTTGAGCCTTAAAACCCTCACATATCATAAGGGCATTCACCTAGTCTAACCATGCAAAATATCAACTCATACAAGAACATTTTGAACATATTTCAACGCTGTGCCCATTCACTGCTCACTGTGCAGGGTCGATGGATGACATTGGTGATGAGTGTGTTCGAAGTCCCATGACATTTCAAGAGAGTTCTAACAAAGATTCTATATATGGGAATGATGAATGATTACAATGAGATGTGCATGATGAACATTAATGGAAACATGGATGAACTCAAAGGTTATGTGGATACATCAGACATCCTTGAGTCTTGAAACCCTCCCATACCATTAAGGCATGTGTCTATTCTAACCATGTTGAATTTCAATGCATACAGTTGCAGTTTGAAGAAATCTCAACGTTGGCCCCATTCATTGGTCACTGTGTAGAGTCGATGGATGACATTAAGCCATTAACCCAATATAATCCCTAATCAATTAAACACTAAACCACTTACATGTTGGACCCTATATAATTATTTGGGTATGTCTTAACTTAATAGAATCATGGTTTAATCGTCTCGAAGAATGCCACAAAAAAAAGGAAAATACATAGAAATTGACATCTTCATTAGGTTTCGCTTCAAAGTTGGGTATGTCGGGTTTGATCTTTGTTGGCATGGATGGACAAATTGGGTCATTATGAATATGATGATGATGACAATAGAAATGAAAACCATGTTGATGATGATGATGATGATGATGATGATTTCCTTGAGTCTTAAAACTCTACCATACCATCAAGCCATGCACCTAGCCTAACCATGTAAAATTTCAATGGATACAGGCACATTTTGAAGAAATTTCAACATTGGCCCCATTCACTGCTCGCGGTGTGGGGTTGATGGATGAAATTGGAGATGGGCATGTTGGAAGTCCTATGAAATTTCGAGAGAGTTTTGAAAAATATTCTATATATGGGAATGATGAATGATGACAATGAGACGTGCATGATGAACATTGATGGAAACGTGGAATAACTCAAAGATTATGTGGGGACATCAAACATACTTGAGTCTTGAAACCCCCCCATACCATAAAGGCATGTGTCTAGTCTAACCATGTCAAATTTCAATGCATTCAGTCACAGTTTGAAGAAATATCAACGTTGGCCCCATTCACTACTCATTGTGCAGGGTCCATGGATGACATAAAGCCCTTAACCCAATATAATCCCTAAGGAATTAACCATCAAACCACTTGCATGTTGGACCATATAAAATTATTTGGGGATGTCTTAACTTAATAGAATCGTGGTTTAACCGTGTCTTAGAATGACACAAGAAAAAGGAGAAGACATGGAAATTGGTGACTTCATTAGGTTTCACTACAAAGTTTGTTGGTATGTCGAATTTGATCTTTGTTGGCATGGATGGACAAATTGGGTCATGATGAATATGATGATGATGATGATGATGATTTCCTTGAGTCTTAAAACCCTCCCATACCATCAAGTCATGCGCCTAGTCTAACCATGTAAAATTTCAATGCATACAAGCACATTTTGAAGTAATTTCAACATTGGCGCCATCTAGTGCTCACTGTGCGGGATCAATGGATGGCATTGGAGATGGGCGTTTTGGAAGACCCATGACATTTCAAGATATTTCTGACAAATATTCTATATATGGGAATGACGAATGATGATAATGAGATGTGCATGATGAACAATGATGGAAACATGGACGATATAAAATATTATGTGTGGACATCAAACATCCTTGAGTCTTGAAACACTCCCATACCATCAAGGTGTGTCTGGTCTAACCATGTCAAATTTCAATGCATACAGTCATAGTATTAAGAAATATCAACGTTGGCCCCATTCACTGCTCATTGTGCAGGGTCGATGGATGACATTAAGACCTTAACCCGATATATTCCCTAATCAATTAACCATTAAACAAGTTACATGTTGGAACCTATAAAATTATTAGGGGATTTCTTAACTTGATAGAATCATGGTTTCATCGTCTTGAATAATGCCACAAGAAAAGGTCAAAGACATGGAAATTGACATCTTCATTAGGTTTCGCTGCAAAGTTGAGTATGTCATATTTGATCTTTATTGGCATGGATGGACAAATTGGGTCATGATGAATATGATCATGGTGATGATAGAAATGGAAACCATGCCAATGAAGATGATGTCCTTGAGTCTTAAAACCCTCTCATACCATCAAGGTATTCTCCTAGTCTAACCATGTAAAACTTTGACACATACAAGCACATTTCGAAGAAATTTCAACGTTGGCCCCATTCACTACTCACTACTCACTGTGCAAGGTTGATGGATGACAATGATGGTGGGCGCGTTGGAAGTCCCATGCCATTTTAAGAGAGTTACGACAAAGATTCTATATATGGGAATGCTGAATGATGACAATGAGATGTGCATGATGAACGTTGATGGAAACATGGACGATGTCAAAGAATATGTGGGGACATCAGTCATCCTTGAGTCTTGAACCCCCCCCCATACCATCAAGGCATGTGTCTAGTCTAACCATGTCAAAATTCAACGGATACAGTCACAATTTGAAGAAATCTCAGTGTTGGCTCCATTCATTGTGCAAGGACGATGGATGACATTAAGCCCTTAACCCAATATAATACCTAATCCATTAACCATTAAACTACCTAACCCCAATTTCTTTTAAGCTAGTACCCATGGGGATTTGAAACTGTGACCTTCCATTTACAACTTCTCATCTTATTTACTCATTACCAATTGCTCTACCCCACCTAACCCCAATTTTCAATTTCATATCCTTATTCCATTAATTTTGTATCAACATGTTTGTGAAGACACAAAAATTGATACAATTTTAAGCCACATAAATATATTTTTTAGTTGATCACGATGAATTGGAAACTTAAACAATCACATGCACTAAGGAGGAATTTGAACTAGTTCGAGAAGGTTGAATCTCGTGCAACCCTTCAAACAAACTAGGGTTTTGAGATTGCATGGCTGAACATGGGCTCTTCTAGGGGGATATCCCCCCACGTATGGCTCATGAGGCTGAGGCTTTCAAGCGTTTGGTGGAAGCTTAGGGTAAGAAGGCCCCTTCGTCCTTCATGGGTCGATTTGTCAAGAAACTAGATCAAGTGTCGGAGGTTCCTTTTCCTGGTGGAAGTGCTCACAGGGTATCTCTCTCTCTCGCAGAGAAGGGTTCGATTGGATAGTTTTCTGTGTTATGGCCTTCTCCCAGATCTGTTGAATCTTGGGTCCAAAAAAATTGGAAACCACTGATACAAGGTGATTTGGGGGTTTTTCTCATGGGGAAACGATTTTTTATTTTTCATTTTTCTAAGAAGGAAGATCGGGATCCGATCTTTGGAAGTGGGCCTTACTTCATGGGTCCTCGGGGGCTCTATTTGAATCGTTGGAGTCCAGACTTTGATCCAACCCAGGATGTCCCTTCGGCTGTTCTGATTTGGGTTAGATTGCCTCATCTTCCGATCCATTGCTGGAACATGGAGGCTCTGAAGTCCATAGGCGATACGTTGGGGAAATGCATTGATCAATTTGAACCAAAGGATCAATTCTCCTATGCCAGGATCTGTGTCGAGGTGGATTTGGAGATTGGACTACCTGATTCAACTAAGATCAAGATGGAATCTTTGGAACACATCCAAGAGTTGGATTACCAACAACTCTTATTCAAATTTCGGATCTGCCATGAGTACGGGAATTTTGCTAAGGATTGCAAGAAAAAACCATTCCCTTCATCTGATTTAGAGCCTGATGAATAATGGACCAAAGTAGATTGGGGAAACAACTCCTAATAAGGGGCCAAAAGGAAGGAAGTGGGACAGATGGGCAGAGATAATCAGATAGGAAGCCCTCAGAAAAAAGGCACAGATTAGGAGACAAACGGGTTCGATAGCCTAAGAATGGAGGAGGAAGATCATCAAGGAAATCAAGACGAGGATCAAGATAACCGAGGGGTAGATCAGAATAATAACCCTAAGGAACTGGATAATCCTGCTAGTCATACAGGCTCATATCGGGAAGAAGATGAGTCCACCCCATAATTTATCTCACACCAGCTGGTGGTCAGCAACCCGAGCCCGAATCCAACAACCGATCGTCTGCACAGTGGGGGATCTGACTCGGATTCCTCGGATACGAAACTACATGTTCAAAATAGGAAGGGGTGGAAAAAAAATAAGGACAAAAGGGAGGAAGAGGCTGAAAGGGAAAAGAATTTGGGAATCCATCTTACCATAGAAAAAATGTCTGCCAAGAACGCCTCAGGAGGTTGCTCCTCCGACAAAAATCAGCAAACAAGGACCAAAGGGGGCTCCCTTCAATCCAAAAGTAAGTAATGCACCTGATCTCATGGAATTGTAGGGGTCTGGGTTCTAAGAAAAAAGAAGAATAAGTTAGGGATTTAATAAGATCTGAATGCCCAGAAATCCTCATTCTCCAGGAGACAAAAATGGAGGATACGGTCCTCCTTCAAAATATCCATTCGTTGTGAAAACAAGGAAGGGCAATGTCTATCAACTCTCGTCGAACGTCCGATGGTCTAGCTACTCTCTGGGATCAATCCAAGTTCACTCTAGAAAGATCCTTTCAGTACCAACACTAGCAAGTTGTTCTTCTGACTCATATTCAGTCCAATCTCCAAGTATCTGTTTTAAATATTTATGATCCTACTAGTTATTTGGATAAGAGTCTGTTAGTCCTCTCTTTTAGAATGGGATGGCCTGAATCAATTCCCAAATTTGATCCTTTCTAGGGATCTGAATTTAGTCCTTGATGGAAAAGAAAAAAAAAGGTGGCTCGGTGTTCTAGGATCCGTGGAGGGAATGAGCCGAAGATATAATCCAAAGATGGGATCTTGTCGACATTCTCCCTCAAAATAAAAAATATAGTTGGAATAACAAAAGATTGGGGCATGGCCATGTTGCAACCAGATTGGATAGGTTTATTGTGGTTAATTCCCTCATGCTCATGAACCTCTCTTTATCCTCTTCTATTATTTCCTCTAGTGTCTTGGATCATTTTCCGATCTCTCTCGTTCTAGCACATGCTACTAGCCTCGGTCCCATCCCTTTCATATTTTCCCCAATTTGGAAAGATCGGCCTGATTTCCTAAAAATTGTTGGTGAGGCATGAACCATTGACATCATAGGCTCGTCGTTCTTTATTTGGGAAGAGAAAATGAGAAGGGTGAAATGGAATCTAAATACTTGGGCCGAATCCTCCCTCCTGCTCCTTTTGAGGATAAGATGTCCTGCCTTGAGGCCCTTTCTAGATATCAAATGGAAATGGAAAACAAGGAGGTTAAGGAATGAGATCTCTTAAAAGAAGATGAACTTAAATCTCTCTTCACTCAGCTGAACGAAGAGAGGAGGAGTATTGGAGATTCAAGTCCATAAGTTTATGGTTGAAGGGGGATGATAAAAATACAAAATTCTTTCATATGCAAGCCAAGATTCGAGGGCATCAAAAAGCGGCTAGGGAAATTGAAACTGAGGAAGGGAGAAAAATCGGTGAGTTTGGGGCTATTAAAGACAAAGCATATAAGTACTTTATCTCATTATATTCTATCGGGGAGGAAGATATATCTGAATTCCAACTTAAGGCCATTCATGACATCCCCATTATCCTCTCCCCAAAGGATAATGAGAATCTGACAAAGTCCATTTCTGAAGAAGAAATTAAGAGTGCGATTTGTAGTATGCATCCAAATAAGGCTCCAGGGCCTGATGTATTTTCAGTGCACTTTTATAGTTTGTGCTCGGAAATCATCAAAAAATATCTTAAAAGAATGTTGGCATATGCTCAAAGAAAGCCTGCACTAGGAGGGGCAATCAACTCATCTTTTCTGGCCTTAATTCCCAAGGAATCTAATGCCTCTTCCTTCGCTAGATTCAAGCCTATTTCGTTATGTAATGTCTCCTATAATTTTTTTGCCAAAATTATTTCCCTTCATCTCAAGAAGTATTTTCCAACCCTCATATCTCCAAATCAAGTGGGTTTTGTTCAGAAGAGGAACATTATTGATAACATAATTCTAGTTCAAGAGGCGATACACTCCAGCATAAGCAATAAGGAGAAAGGTATGATTATAAAGTTGGATATGGCGAATGCTTTTGACAGGGTTAATCATCAGTTCCTATTTCAAGGACAAACAGTGTAAAAGAGATTGGAATTCAACCTTGGACAAGATAGGTAGAAGAATCCAATAGTAGGGAATAAACTGGTTAAATCCGGCCAACAGAGTTATCCTAATCAAATCCATTTTATTCTCGATGCCACTTTTTCTTAGTTTTGTTCTCTTGGCTCTCTCAGCGGTCTTTCAGCAAATTAACAAAATGGTTCAAAATTTCCTGTGAAAGGACGGGGAATAATGAGCATAAATTTCCCCTAGTTAGCTGGAATACTATTAAAATCCCAATGGATAAGGGTGGTTTGGGGGTTCGTGACACTCAACTGGTGAATCTTACACTCGGGGCCAAAATCCTTTAGAAGATGTTGATGGATCCAAAGAATTGGGCATGCAAAGATCTGAGAAGAAAGTATACCAAAGGGAAAATGTTAAGGTGCTTGGATTCTCCTCTTGGGGGGAATAAAAGAACCAAAATCTAGAGTCTTTGTGTCAAATCTTGGCACTTTTTCAATGATAGTCTCTACTGGGCCCTAGGAAATGGAAATCGAATTAAGCTGTGGAAAGATTATATCGTGATGGAAACTCCACTTAGAGAGCTACAAGAGTTTCAGGATCTTAACGGCTGGATGTGGAGTCTGGGGATCCAAGCTTTGGCTAACGTCTGCTCTTGGCACTCGATCTCAGGTTCCCAGATGGGATTGAGTTTTGTTGCTCCCCCGGATGATTTGTTGAACGATTTATTGCTACTAAAGAGTCTGTTAAAGGGAAAAGCTCTGGTGGACAAGGAAACAAAAGATAAAAGAGGTTGGGGAGGTAAGGTAGGACACTACACAGTTAAAGAAGGATACAAAGTGCTGCAAAAGAGAGCGTGCAACATGCCAAGGCCATTGTGGTGGAAGAACATATGGAAAAACAATGCTCCCCCTAAAATAAACTTTTTCTACTGGTTGATGGCCCATGGGAAACTTTTGAATGGATAGAACCTAAAGAAGATATGGTTTCATGGTCCCTTTTGGTGTGTCCTATGCAAGAAAGAGGAGGAAACAATGTATCAGTTGTTTATTTCCTGTCCCTTCACAATATAAGTTTGGAAGCAAGTTTTGGGACCTATTCCCTTCACGATGGATCTGTCTCGAAGACTGGTGCAATTCTTTAGTCTGTGGAATTTGGTATATCCCTTCTCTCTAAATTGTAATCCTTTGCTTCTCTATCTATGGAAATATCTCCCGAAATATATTTGTTGTAAAGTCTAGACTGCTAGAAACAAAATGATCCTTGATAATACTCTTCCACTATTGGTCTAGGTGGCTAGAAATGCAAAAGGGATTTTTTTTGAGTTCATCTTTGAAAACTACTCTAAGTTGGAAAATCCCTCTTCCATAAACAGGGAGGAAGAAGAGTGGCTACCGATGATGCAGCTTCATTTGGATCCTCCCCCTCCCAAGACTAAGTCTAGCAGTACCTGGTAATTACAACTCAAGGACAAGGAATTAGATCTATGGAAGAAGAACCAACAAAAATATATTATGTATTTTGATGGTGCTGCGAAAGGCGGCCCTGGGGCGGCAGGTGCGGGTGGGGTTCTTTTTGACCCTATAGGAAACATTGTGGAAGAATTTGCATGGATCCTTGGCATGGAAACAGATAATCGGGCGAAAATGTTAGCCTTATGGATGGGTAGCAAAGTGTTACTAGAAATAAGAATTTCATAAGTTATTATTTTGGGAGACTCCCAAACTTCAATTCGGGCTAGTAGAATCCAGAATCCACTCAATAATAATGCTTAGCTTGAATTCAAACAAGAATATGGTAAAATATGGAATCCCTAAGATTGGTTGATTGATTTCTTATTCTCCGAAGGCAGAACTCTATTGCAGACTCTTTGGCTAGTAATGCCACTTCCCAAAATGAAGGAGAATACCATTCTAAAGGCAGAGAGGTTCAATATGAGGAAATTCCCTAAGGACCATACCATAAATTTAGGTCGGAGAAGCTTTATCTTGTATCTCCTACCACATTGTTCTATTGAGGACAAGAACGAAATTGATCCTCATGCTAACACCAAGGAGAATGATTTTGGACACGTGGAGACCATGCTCACAGCTAGCGATGGGATGGGGATTATCCTTGTATTAAATTCTTCCCCTCTTCGCTTCATCATATGTATAGGATATCAAGCAAGTGCAGGCACAAGTTCATGGATTTGGCTCTCGGGAATGTTGATGGACATCGAAACATTCATTTCTTCAGAAGATCCCATGAGTGCTCTGGGCCTAGATTGCATCACCACGCTTGGAACCTGTTTTGCGGGCCAGAGAATTCGCATGCGACAATATCATGGGAAATTATGGCCATAAATGGAAATAATGTGGATGGAAGAGGAAGGATTTTGATCTATAAATCTAGCTCTATCGATTCCTATGCTTTATCCTTTGGTTTTCCTCTGCACTTTCTCTGGTTCATTCCTGGACAAAGGCATAGATGTTGAAGGGTTTAAGGTATGATAGGGAGCATGAGTCGAGACAAGGAAGAAAGGCGGGTGTTTTGATGTGTGGAATGCGATTTCAGGAAGCTCCAACGTAGTTTTCACAGGCTAAGTCAATGAATGGACTGGGTTGAAGGTGAGGGGAATAGTTGAGACCGTCGCTAGGATAAATGGAAGGAGTAAGAAGATCGTTTGAGACTGGAGGAACGCAGACAATTCTAGCTTCAATTGGACCTAATGGTAGACAAATTGGAACAACATCAAGACAAAATGGAAGACCTGCAAGCTAAATTAGAGATCCTGTAGAAAGAAATTGTCGATCTTCACCAAAAGGAAAAGGAAAAGGAGGAGGTTGAAGCTTCATTAGTTGCTCCTCCCCCTCTCAAGCAGGAAACTCAGGTTCCATGGGTTCCTTTTTAGGAAAGAATTATGCAGTGTTTTTTTGTAATTTTGCTAGGCCAGTGTGTAAGACAATATAACTATAGCTCTATAGAATTAGGAGGTTGCTTTCATGCTAGGAATTTTGAGCAAGGTATAGACATAGTTGGTTCTCTGTCCAAAAAAAATTGAATTGGAAACTTAAAGATAATATGTGTTGCGTTAGTTATAATTTCATTATCAATGCAAAGCTTAAAAATCATAAAAAACCTATATAAAATAAATTCACATCTTTTATTATCATAAGGCAATTTGAAGACTAAATTGGTATATTTGGAATTTTTAATATAAATACAGTAAATATTAATATGGTATCTTTTGTAGTTAACATTAATAAAAACCTTATTTATTTATTCAATATTATTAATATGTTTTAAATTAACATAAATAATAATCCAAATTAAACTAAATTAAAAGAAAATATAAAAAATTCCATTGCATGTTGTAAAATAAACTTTATAACAGGAAAATCATTATAAATTTTAAAAGAAAATGCCCTTAACCCATAATCACTAGGCCCTTACCTTTTAAACCCCATCATCCCCTAATGCCTAATCCCTTGAACTTTAAACCTTTAACCCCTAATCCCTAATCCCTTAACCCTTAAGCCCTAAAACCCTAATCCCTAAAACCCCTATCCCCATAACCCCCAAGACCTCGACAACTTAACTATTTAGGAACAACAAGCGTTAAGTTGGAATCTAAATCAGAAGCAAAACTAGAAGCTAAAAAGGGAGCTCAACTAGAAGCTAAAAAGGAAGCTAAAACATGAGCAAATAAGGAAGCTAAAAAGGAAGCTAAACTAGAAGCTAAACAGGAAGCTAAAAGAGGAGCATAAAAGGAAGTAAAAAGTGGAAGCTAAAGAGGTAGCTAAACTAGAAGCTAAACCAGGAAGCAAGTCTTGCAAATGTATTGCAATTAAAATGATCCCATGCTACAAAAATTACATCCAAAAGGCTTACAATGAAGATTCAAAATTTCAGAAAAAGTTTCATCTCCATCAAAGGAATGGTTTTGAAAATAAATACATCCAATCAAGAAGATTCCTTGGATGATATGCCAAAAGGTTCTTCTCCATTCATGGGTATGACAAACAAAGAAAACTCATCACTCACACAAAAGGACATTATGGATGGAAGAACCCACATCAAATGTTGAAGACTGAAGAAAGCTATTTGTGAAAGACTCGGACAATAAAACTCATCAAAAGAAAGCATCTAAAGAAATACTGGTAGCATAGGAATGAGGAACAAATGAATGCATCTATTTGATTTTGTTACGATCCTGTGGAGTCATATATAGAGGTAACCAAAATACGGGACTAATAATGAACTCCATATTATGGCCTTAGGAGAGTGGTCAGAAAACCTAGTCTAGGTTGCCCTATTTCCCAAAATGAATGACCAATATGATTCAAGAAGCTCCTCTCCCTACCTAAAATGTTGTCCTTTTAAAATCCTAATAAAATGATAAAGGCATAGTTTTACAATTAGAATTAATAACAGACAAGAAATTGTGGTCCTAAAATGAGTTTTTTCAAAGATCTGTGTTCACTAGCTAGTCGCCAATTGTTGCAGCTACAACCTAATCCCCAAAAATTTTATAAAATTGTAGGGCCCCTCCTTTTATTTTTTATTTGACTCAAAGTTTGTTTCATCCTGGACATACTTACCTTGGACCCTTAGTTTTTCTTTAAAAAAAAACAATAGATAAGGCCTTCTCGTAGTTCCATTTGCAGATTGGGGATTGCATTTCTGACCTTCAGAAATGGTTTCCGCAATCCTACATGTCCGCAATCCTGCGTTTCCACATTCCCACATTTTCGATTGCGGATTGCGGACTGCATTTTCGGCCTTCAGAAATGATTTCTGCAATCTCGCATGTCCGCAATCCCGGGTTTTCGCATTGTCGCAGTTCTGCATCCCGCAGTTCTGATTGCGGACTGCATTTCTGACTTTTGAAATTGTCTCCCGCAGTTCCGATTGCGGATTGCCGATTGTGGACTTCATTTCTGAATTTTGAAATTGTCTCCCACATTTCTGCAGTTCCGCATCCCGCAGTTCCGATTATGGATGGCATTTCTGACTTTTTGAAATTGTAATCCGCAATTCTACACTCTTGCATTCCCGCATTGCGGATTGCGGAAGGATGATTTTGGTCATTTTCGAAAACCATTTCTGAGTTTCTACCTCCGCGTTAGTTATCATTTTCATGCCAAAACAAGATTGTGGAAGTATGAATCTATTTTTTTGTAAACAATATTGATAAATCATACCTCTACAATTTATATTATGTTCATTATCACTTTGCTTGGAAGTATTGTGTTAACAATGAATTATTCTTATACGTTGATTTTGTTGTTTTCTCAAGATGCGAAGGGAGATGAAAGGTTGCAAGCAGAAGAAGCGGCAGACACAAAGAAAAAATTGATAATCCAAGGATGTAAAGAAAGCATAAAGAATACGGGCGGAGGAAGTTGAAAGGTTGCGAGCAGAAGAAGGGGTAGACACAAAGGACAAATTGGTAATCCGAAGGACGGAGAGGAAGCTGAAGTGATCAGTCATGTAAAGATAAATTCTCGTGTAATATAAATATGGGGGGAAGGGTACTAGATCAAGGGACTTTTTCTAGTGAAATAGAGAATAGATACATTTTGTAAGAGAACTATTTTCCTACTAATGAGGAAGGACCTGTTCGTTGGGAAAAGCTTGCACAGATTTTTTGTTTGGAATGTGTGACTAACATATCAGAACTATTTCTTCTTTTGTTCACATTCATGCTGTGAGATCTTTCTAATTTTGTTGAAATATTTCAATGGTGATGAATGATTTTACTTATCTATGTGAGTGTCTTTGTAATAACAGATTAATAAATTGGTTTATTCATAATCAAATCTATCTTTGTAATTTTTTGTTGTGAGTGTGCATACTTTATCTTAATAGCTATCTATTGGATTTGTATAAACATTCTCAGATTATTACTCTTATTTAACTCGCTCCTTGCAATGATAGTTTAGTTAGTTTAGAATAGAGTTAGCTAATTGATAAGGTAGAAGTGGTAAGATGGGAGGTAAGAACCTACACGTCACTTTTGAGGCTTCTGCCTGTCAATTATAGGTTAAATGCATTAGTTAGATTAAAAGCACTTGCATATTCATACCCTTAAACATAAAATATAAATGATGGGTCGGGCCACAACCAGTAAATAAGTTAAACAAACATACCTACGGTAGTCGGACCGTTAAACGGGCAGATTCCCCATACCAAACAGTGGATGATCTAATTGGGATTATTCATTGGGGAGAATCCCTATTGTTAATGCTAGAATTTTTCGAGCATCAACAAATCATAAGAGGGCTAGGGTGATTTTTGTTATCATTGCTTACTAATATAATTGGTGTTATGCACAATTATTGTAGTTCAATTACGGAATCAACAACGACTACAAAAGTGTAGAAGACATAATATTCTAAGGCCTATAACTTCTGAATCTGACATCATAATTGAGCAAATTTACAAAGCACTCAATTCTAGTAAAACAATATTCTGATTTATCAAAACAATTAAAAGAGAAGAGACTTAGTCTTGATTTGGCTAAGAAATTGTCATAATGGAGTGTGCTTAAGACCCTTGTTATTTTCAAGCGCATGCCATAAGCAGAAATTTGTAGGCTGGAAAGGCAAAGACTAAGTCCAATAGATGTAGAAATCAAGAGACTCCTCCAAAGATTGCATAAGCTATGAGGATCTTAAGGGTATAAATTCAAAGCTACATAGAAAATATTGAGATGTTAATTGAATATTAGGAGGAATAGAATGAGTTGAAATCTACCATGATGCAAAGTTTGATAGGCATACATAAGTAGTTCTTCCATGGGAAAATTTCAAATAATGCTAAGGGAAGTGGGAATAGTTCAAGAAGTAATAACACGTTTTGTAGCACCACAATAAATACCTTCATAGATGGGCCATACACACCATCAGATTATATTTTCAACGAATTATCTACCAATGAATATTCACTAAGAAGTTCAACATCTTCTTCTTGTAGGAAAAGGAGGAAGAGGCCTTTTTCTTCTTCTTGTAGGAAAAGGAGGAAGAGGCCTTTTTAGAGATAGTTTACATGGAGAGTTTAGAAAAGAAAAACCACCTACTTTTCATAGGGAGGTAAATACTGGTCAAGAATCCAAGGCTTGGCTTTGTGGGATGAGTAAGTATTTATGATTCCATGATTACTTTGGAAGCATGAATTCTAGGGTGTCCATATTCGATTTGAATGGAGCATCAATTCAATGGGAACATCTTACACAAGTCAAGAAAATCAATGAGAAATATTTTCTGGAAGTAATTCAATAATCACTTCCAACATAAGTATGTCTCTAGTATATTATGATGGTAGAATCAAATAATTCCATGAGCTAAAGTTACAACAAATGACCATGGATGAATATGTGAATAAATTCTTGGATATGCTAATATAACTCAAGAACAATGGGGATGAGAAGGTTAAGATCTTACCCCTCTTATGTGAATTGCCTCAATCCTCTATAGACAAAATTAAATCGGATGAATCTTGAACTATGGATGAGGCCATTAAAAAGGCCAAATATGGTCATGAGCATAACAAAAAAAGCTATAGGTCTACAAGGCATTGAAGGATAAGAAGAACAGAAGCTTGACTAGAGAAGGAAAGGGTTCAAGCACCCTAAATATAAAATTCAACCAACAAATTTCTAGCACAAAGTGGAACTAAGCCAAATAAATTGATGGGAAAGAGGCCAATAGAACCTATCCAATGTTGGGGGTTTGGAGAATATCATTTACTAAAAAATTGTCCACGTCTAAAGGGGAATACTGAGAATGTTCCTAACATCTAGGAGGCTACAACTATTAATGATGTAGCTATGACTATTCCTATGATTTATGTTACAATAGAAGATTTCCAAGCAAATCATCAATCAACAGTAGTTGAAGTTGAAGGTAATATTTCTAAGAAATCACTTTCTATTTTAATTGATCTAGGTCTAGTCACAATTATGTTACTCCTAAAGTTATCAAATCATGTTCCCATAAGAAGTATAAGTATAGTAAGTCATGGCTAATTCAGTTAGTCATTAGAACTAAGAAAAAAGCTAGTGAAATGGTGGATATATGTCCACTAGAGTTGAAAGGACTATTCATATGGAAAAATATGAACATTTTTCCACTTGGTTCATATGATTTCCTCATTAGTATGCACTATTTGGAAGCACATCAAGTTGAGCTTCATTGCTACAACAAGATTTTGAATGCATAGATGAAGAGGGGGACTCAAGGACAATAAGAGGTATTCTAAAGGCAATTTCTATAAGGAAAATTTTAGTATTATAGTTTAAGGTATTTTAGAAAGGTGTTTCAATTGTATGTGACCCATGTATTATACTCAACTAGGGATAAAGAACCGAAAATTGAAGACTATTTGGTACTACAAGGATTTAGATATATATTCCCTACTTAGCTATCAAAACTACCTCCCAAGAGAGGTATTGATTTCCCAATTGACTTCATGCTTGGAGTTGCACTAATGCTAAGGCTCCTTATAGAATGTGTACCCTAGAGCTAACATAGATGAAAATGTGGTTGAAAGAATTGCTAGAGAAAGGTTACCTCCAACTAAGTGTGCGCATGTAGGAAGTACCTACCTTGTTTTATGTGATAAAGAAAGATGGAACTCTTAGGATATGTATCAACTATAGATAGTCAAACAAAGTAACAAGTATCCATTGCCTCAAATTGATGATTTATTTAACCAAATGAAAGAGGTAAAGGTATTTTCAAAAATTGATTTGAGGCTAGGATATCATCAAGTTAGAATTAAGGAGGAAGGCATTCACAAAATGACCTTAGAAATAAGGTATGGACATTATGATTTTGTAGCAGTGCCTTTTGGTCTCACGAAGGTTCCATCTACATCCATGTGCCTCGTGAATAGTGTCTTGTGCAAATACTTGGACAAGTTTGTACTTGATTTTTTTGGATGATATACTAATCAATTCAAATTTTGAAGAGCATAAAGATCATTTGTGAATGTTTTGTTGTGAAATTCTAAATCACGGCAGATCATGGAGTTGAGTATATCTCACAGAGAAAGAATGAGCAAAGAAATTGAGTTACAGTGAAAATTGCAATAAAAAAGAGTAGACAATTGAACATGCATGAGAACTCAGATAGGAATAGAATAATATCGCATGATCCAATAATCAGTATAGTCAACAATGATGTTACAATGGAGATAATTTGAATCACTCAGGAGAATTCGAGTATGAGTCTGTCTAGCATAGGAATTGTCACCATTGGAGTGCTTCGAAAGACCCAAACTCAACTCAGCTGAACCTAAACTCAGTTAACTGAAGACACAATCAGGTAACTGACCAAGGAGGGTGCATTAGTGAGTTTTTCATGCAAATCAATCAGAAAAGGGTGCATGAGGCCACAATCAATGGCAATCAGAGCATAAACCCCCCACAAGAGTCAGCTAACTAAGGTGGACTAAATTGGAACACTGAGTTGGCTCCTAAAATATAGGGAACTGACTTAAGTGGTCCTAAAATGATGCATGCAAAGTGCATTAGATGGTTGATGGATCCTATATGACATCTGCACACCACTAAGGGGAAAATGACATCATCAACAACTAGGAAAAAAAGAAATAATGCTACGTAGGACAAGGATGGAGTATTCATTATCCTAACACCCCACCTTAATCCAAACTTGTGCATCTTGGGCCCTGGTTACTAAGACAAAAGGTCACCCATACAATCAAATAAATGATGAAAATAAAATAATTGTCCATGAACAAAGGAAATTGGGAAAACCTCATGGGAAACCCCCCCCCCCCCTCAAAATAGGACAATAAGGAGCTCAAACAACTTTTACACCAAGTAAATATCTTAGATAAGCAAATCTCTTCTGAGTGAAAAAACTTAGTGAATATGTCTACAATCATCTCCTCTATAGGATAATAATGCAGTGAGATGCTCATGTTGTGCACTAGCCCCCTGATGTAGTGCATGTGAACCTCAATATGTTTGGTCCTTTGCTTTTGAATTGAGCCACTGGAGATCCTGATGGCACTTTGATTATCACAAAAAAGGTATACTGAAAGTGAAGTGCGAATGCCAAACTATGCCAAGATCCCATGCAACCAAACTGCTTGGATAGTTGCATTCACAAACCCTTTGTACTCTTCCTCTGTTGAAGAAAGTGTGAGTGTTGCTTGCTTCTTGCTTGACCAGTAGATTGGTCCTGATCCCAACATGAATACGTACCATGAAGTAGATTTCCTATCAGTATTGTCTCCAGCCCAGTCTGAGTCAGTAAAACCAACCAGATCTAGTTGAGCACCAGCAAAATAATGAATACCAAACTCTCTCATACCTTGCACATAGTGCAAGATCCTCTTAGTTGCTTTCCAATGCAACTCATGTGGCTCCTACATGTACCTATCCATAGCACCAAGAACATATGATAAATTTGTTCTCGAATGTGTCAAATACAACAAGCTACCAATCAGCGATCTGTAAAGAGTACTATCAACCAAGGGAGTGGAACCACCTTCTTCCAATCTAGTGCCGGATAGGAAGGGAAAAGATGTGTCTTTGCAATCAGCCATATGAAACTTTGTTAGTAAATCAGATGCATACCTTGACTGTGAAATCATGATCCCTGAAGCATTTTGAGTTACTTCAAGACCGATGAATTGTTTTAATTGTCCTAGATCTGTCATAGTGAATGCTTTGTTCAAGGAAGACTTGATGTGATTCAATCCAGTAGCAGATCCATCGGTGATGAGTAAGTCATCCACATACAAAATAATCAATAGTATACATCCTCCCTTTTGTTGCATGTAAACATTGCAATCATATTTGCATCTTCCAAACTTTTGTGACAATAAGAAGGAATCCATCTTTGCATACCATGCCCTTGGGGCTTGCTTGAGCACATAAAGTGATCTCCTCAGTCTGCATACCAAGGAAGGATCATCAGTGTCCCCTCAAGCTGTTTCATGTAGATCACTTCTTCTAAGTCACCACGCAAGAAGGCACTCTTTACATCCATGTGATGTACCTCCCATGCATTCGAAGTTTCAATGGCCAAAACAACACTTACGGAATCCATTCTTGCTACAGGAGCGGATGTCTCAATGTAGTCCAAAACTTGAACTTGTGAGTACCCATTTGCAACCAACCGAGCCTTGTACTTAGTTGTATATCCATCAGATGCAAGCTTTATTTTGTATATGCATTTGCACTGAACTAGTTTCCTCCTTGGGGGAAGAGCGACAAGATCCCATGTCTCATTGTTCTGTAGTGACTCGTGTTCTTCATCCATGGTTGCTTTCCATCTCGGATCATGGAAAGCCTCTCTATAATACTGTGGATTAGACCCCACCATCATGAAGCACCTCTCAGGGAGAAGTGGATCTGTATGGAAAAGTGTAATGTTTGCATCTTGGTATTGATATCTTGTTCTTCTGTAGTCAGATGGATCTCCAGCAATGTCCCCAGCTGCCTCAATAAGCTTTTGAGCCCATTTAGGCTTTGGATTAGGAGTAGGTGTTGGATCAGGATATGGATATGTTAACTCTTCATACTCAAATCTAGATATGAATCATATTGATCTTCTTCTTCAGAATCTGAATGTGGATCACCTGTAGAAACATCATTAGGAGCAAATGGAAGAGATAGATCAATTATACCTTCTTCTTCAATTGGTTGTAGATCATGCAATGGATCCTCATTGAATTGAACACTTCTTTCAATGAAGCATCTCTTGGTTGCAATCTCCATCAGTTTGTAAGCCTTTGCATCTTCTGCATATCAAATAAGAATGCATTCGCTACTTTGAGGTTGAAGTGCTTTCCTCTTGTCGAAGGGGATTATGGCCCATGCCTTGGATAAAAAAATCCTCAGATGAGAGACATCATGTTTGTGTCCCTTCAATGATTCGAATGGAGTGACCCCATCAACATATTTTTGGGGTACCCTATTTTGAATGTATGTGGCATATTTCATTGCTTCTTCCCTAAGATTTGATGGGAGATCTCTTGCTTCAAGCAAGGAGGTAGCCATCTCTTTCAATGACCTAGTATTCCTCTTTGCTACACCATTTTGTTGTGGTGTGTATGGGACATAATGTTGCATTTGAATACCTTCGAAAGCACATAGTTGTTGCAACTCCTTCTTTATGTACTCCCCTCCATTATCTGATCTGAGTGCCTTGATCTTCCTTCTAGTAGTGTTCTCAACTAAGGCTTTGAAAACTTTGAAGCTTTCGAACACCTTAGATTTTTGTTTGAGAAAGTAGACCTAGCAGAACCTAGAGTAGTCATCAATGAAGGTCAGAAGGTATATGGATCCATTCATTGAAGAAGTGGGCATAGGTCCTGAAACATCACTATGAATCAAATCTAGTATGGAGGAAGCTCTCTTTGCCTTCCCAACATCATACTTTCACTCTGGGTGCTTCCCTACCCAGAAACCTTTGCAGATTCCTTGAGAGAATTTAATGTTCGGAAAACCTTCAACCATCTCTTCCGTGTACAACTATTGTAGGTATTTGAAGTTCAGGTGTCTGAATATTTCATGCCAAAGTCTGCTTGTCTCATTTGCATGAGTGAAGAGAGCATTTGATGCAAGTATGGTAAGAAGCAGGATAACTCATATGGCTTGGAGGCATGGTTTGCAACTCCTTTGGATATCAACTTCCTAGATGAGATATCTGCAACCTCAACTGTGTTAGGTCCAAATACTACTTTTTTTTGTGAGCCTGTGTCATACAACAAATTAGCTGCTAGAGAAGGCACATACAACACATTATTGAACTTTCCATGCTCAAGTTGTATAGTACCCTTCCCTTCAACAAAGATTTGAGAGTCATCTCCCATGTGTATGTTGGGTCCATTGGTGAGATCTAATGAAGAAAATGGATCTCTGGAGGAAACCATCTGGTTGGAGGATCATGAATCAATAAGAAAAGCTTGGGATTGTGAGAATCCATCCTTCAATGCATGGCATCTCTCATGATCTTCTGAATTGCCACCTAGATTAGTATTCCTTGTGCCTTCAGGGAGGGAAATGTTATGATGTTCAAGGAGTTTTCCCATTTGATCTATGGTCTTATTCATATAAGAAATCTCACGATGGTTACCCTTCTTGTAGTATGTACACTTGGATTTCTCAAAATTATTTTATTTGTCCTTCTTGGAGTTGGAGGCTCCTTCCGATGGACTGGACTTGGCATTCTGCTTGGGTTCAAATTGCTTCTTCTCTTTTCCCTTTTGCTCCCCTTTTGCATTCGCACTTTTTGACTCTCCATCCATAAGATCTTGATTTTTGGAGGCCTTCAAGGTGCCCATCTGAATCAATTTCTCTTGTTCTTGGATGAGAGATTCAGTGAAAACATCTAAGGATGGCATTTTCCAACCAAGGATTAACAATATCCCTGAATGGAAGGTAGAAACAAAGGTGTAGAACTCAGGAACTAGCTTGCTTATAATGGATAGCACCAACTTCTCATCCTTCTTCTTAATGGCACACTGCTTGCATTGCATGACCAAAGATTTGAATTTGGAAAAGAATTGTTGGATAGTTTTGAAAGTGTTGGGTTGAAGAGAAATCAACTCATTCTCTAGAATATGGCCCCTTAGCTCATCTTGTTTGTCAAATAGGGTCTCTAACTTCAACCAAGACTCTCTTGGAGCCTTCAATCCATCGAGGTGGAAGAGTAGATCTCTGGAAATATGAATACACATGAAACCAAATGCTTCACCCAATCTATTTAGATACTTGGCCTTCTCAACAGATGCTTGAGGTTCGATCTCCTTTCCCATTGTTACCATGTACAGTGACTTGTTGCGTAATACCATCTGCATATCATCCCTCCAATCAAGATAATTGAAGGGTGTCAGGATCTTGGGAGAGAGGGGAGCATTTTAATTCTCCATTAGAACTACTAGAGAAAATGCAATGTGGTACTGCTGCACTGAAAAAAAACTTTCAATAACCTACAAAAAACTCTCAATTATGGATATAGACTACTACTGAGCACTTTTATCCTGATCCTTCACACGTGGCTAGACCTCAAAGGATTTCTCAATGAATTCAATGCACTGGCACCCGGATTTGCTGTGGAAATCCATAGGCTTCTGGTGCACTACTGAAATCATTTGCTCAACCTACGCTCACTGAGCTCTGATACCATGTGAAATTCTAAATCACAGCAGATCATGGAGATAAGTATACCTCATAGAGAAAGAATGAGCAGAGAAATTGAGTTACAGTGAAAATTGTAGTAAAAAAGAGCAGACAATTGAACATGCATAAGAACTCAGATAGGAACATAATAATGTCACATGATCCAATAATAAATATAGTCAACAATGATGTTACAATGGAGATAATTCGAATCACTTGGGAGAATTAGAGTCTCAGGTTGTCAAGCATAGGAATTGTCACCATTGGAGTGCTCCGGAAGACCCAAACTCAACTCAACTGAACCTAAACTCGGTTAATTGAAGACACAATCAGTTAAATGACCAAGGAGGGCGAATTAGTGAGTTTGTCATGAAAATAACTTAGAAAAAGGCACATGATGCCACAATCAGTGGCAATCGGAGCATAAACCCCCAATAAGAGTCATCTAACTCAGGTGGATTGAACTGGAACACTGAGTTGGATCCTAAAATATAGGGAACTGACTTAAGTGGTCCTAAAATGATGCATGCAGGGTGCATTAGGTGGTTGATGGATCCTAGATGACATATGCACACCATTAGAGGGAAAATAACATCATTAACTACTAGGAAAAAAATAAATAATGCTAGGTAGGACAAGGATGGAGTATTAATTATCCTAACATTTGAAAGTGTTGAAAAAACACAAGCTATATGTTATGCTAAGAAAATGTAACTTCTATTAAAAGTGTATTCATTATTTGGGTCACATTGTCTCATAATAAGGAGTATAGGTGGCTCCATAAAAGATTGAACCCATAGTGAATTGGCCCACTCCAAAGAATGTGACAAATGTAAGATCCTTCATGGATCTTGAAGCTAGTTATAATCGAAGATTCATTAAGGGAATTCTCTAAGGTTGCAAACCCATTATATTGTTTGTAGAAGAAAGGAAGGCAAATTGAATGGACCTAAGAATGCAAGGAAACCTTTTAGCAGTTGAAAAATCTCCTCACTAGTGAACTAGTTCGGAAGATTGCAAATACAGAGAAAGATTATGTTGTGTGCATAGATGCATGTAGGGAAGGGATCAATGGTTTTCTTATGCAAGGTAACCATTTGATGTGTTACAAGTCAAGAAAACTAAAAGGAGCATGAGAGAAACTATATTACTAATGACTTGGAACTTGTGGTTGTAATGCATGCATTAAATATTTGGCAACACTACTTGATGGGAAGAAAGTTTGTTATAATATATTGTTCAAATGCCTTGAAGTATTTATTTGAGAAACCACAACTTGAACCCCATGTAAGCAAGATGGTTGTAATTTATCCGTAAGTTTGACTTTGCAATCAAACACATAAAAGGGAAGGAAAATAGGTTTGTAAACACACTTATCAAAAAAGTGCATGTGGTAGTTATGAGCATTTGCAAATTTGACTTGAAGAAAAGAGCAATTAAGTCCCTTGCTGAAGATGAGCATTCTATCCAAGTGAGAGATGGATTGCAACAAGAGATAGATGAGAAGAACTATGAAGGAAATTAGCTAAGTGGTGACGAACTTATAATTTACATAAGTATAATGCATATTCCCAACTCAATAGGCTTGAGAACAAGTATCATGGATGAAATCCATAAGAGACCATATTTTTGTCCATCAATGCTACCAGAAAAGATCAACCATAGTCTAGGTCTTTTACTTGAATTGAAAATAAAAGAGATTTTGTAGCCTACAAACTACATTTGATCTATATTGTGGATAAGTGTTAGTGAAAAAACACAATAACACTTCATAACCATTGAAAAAATTATTCATAATCAGTTTATAGATCTATCACAAAAAGAAACATTCATTAGTATACAAGCAAACTGAGGCATTTTCAGTATGAAAATTCTTAAACACTATTGATGTAACCATTGCAAGTAATTGATCAACAAATTGTTTCACGGCTACAAAATCAGTCAATACAATAGATATGAGGCTAAAAATCCATAATGTCCAAATTTTATGGGGAGATAAATGTCCATAAAAGAAGAGAAAAATAGGCCAATTATGAGGTTCATCGGTTACCCTCCCTTAATGGTTTGGGGTTCTCTCTACATTCTTATGTTTATTCTTCTATGGATGTATTTGGTTATTCTAAGTTGAGTTTTTTTCACTAAATATTCCTGGTGGCATATTCCAACTAACCCTCATTGTTATATTGATCACCTCTAACTTCTTCTTCTTCTTCTTTTGCCCCAGGTTACAACACCTAAGGAAAACCGCGAGGTACTTTGCCTCATTCCAAGGATGCTACCCAGGATAAACCTTATATTATTTAGGGCACAAGTTCATCTCAACAACAAGGCATGGATCCATTACAACAAGATACTCATTATGAGCTAAACATGTCACTTATGGGAATAAAACTTGGATGGGGAGTATAATACTCCATCCCACAACCACTCATATTAGACCCAATTGACATTTATTGCCTATGACTACCTAGTTGTCCAATTTATTACCCACCAACTACCAAGTGGGCCTTACCCCATGAACATGACCACATTACATTAATTATTCCCCTTTGGTACTTCATATTACATTAATTATCCTCCTTGGGTACATTACAAAGAATAGGATTTTCAACACAAAAAATCATAAAATACTATAGAAGTAACCATTGCAAGTAATTAGTCAACAATTGTTTGACGGCTACAAAATTAGTTTATGCAATAAACATGAGGCTAAAATGAGAAGGTTTTTGGGAAGGTAAATGGCCATAAAAGAAGACCAAAATAGGCCAAATCTTAGGCTTGTCAGTTACCATACCTTAAAGGTTCTCTCTATATTCTTATGTTTATTATTTTATGGATGTATTTGGTTATTATAAGTTAAGGATTTTTCTTTTATCTACTAAATTTCACTACATATTCATATGAGTCATGACAACTAACCATCATTATATTTATTACCTCTAACTTCTTCTTCTTCTTTTTCCCTATGTTATAATGCCCAAGGAAAACCCCTAGGTACTTCCCCTCATTCCCATGTTGTTACCCAGGATAAACCCTAGATTCTTCAAGTCACAAGGCTTGGTCAACAACAAGGCCCGAATCCATTACAACAATATACTCATTATGAGATCAACATGTCACTTCTGAGAATAGTACATGGGTGGGAGGATAATACTCATCCCACAACCACTTGGGTTAGACCCAATTGGAATTTATTACCTCTAACTACCTTGTTGGCCTATTTATTACCCACCAACTACCAAATGGGCCTTATCCAATCATCATGACCACATTACATTAATTATTCCCTTAATTACTTCATATTGTAATAATTATATTCCCTAGGTACATTACAAAGAATATGTATATTGTTGAGACTTATAAGTCTTTGATTCATGACATGGATTTTCCCATGTGTCTTTAGGTAGAGGCTTGTAATACAACTGCAAATATTTTGAATAGATGTCCTTGCGGGATATTGAAGGACAACACACTAGAGGAGGAATCCACTAGTGTGAAACTAGAGGTATCACATGTTCATGTATTTGGTTGTCTAGTTTATATTCGTGTTCTTGAAGAGAAAAGGATTAAGTTGGAACCCTCAAGTATCAAGGGTGTTTTTGTTGGATATAATGAGATTTCTAAAGCTTATAGGATCTACGTTTCAGCACAACAAACTACTATATCGGTGAGACAAGATGTGAAGTTTGATGAGGACCTATAGTCATGTAGATCATAGGTATCTCCTTTAGCGGTTGAAGGGAGTGAGGAAGTTGGTGTCCCATAATATGATTTAGAGGTAAGAGAAGAACCATATCTAGTTATTATTGGGGAGATATTAAGGAATAATACATCCTTACCCTCTACTTAAATCCACAGGAAGCCAATATGGCTACTTAGACATTGTAGAAAGCATAGGAGCACCCAGATCCTTGATGAGGGCAAGTATACGTCCTAATAAATATGTTAACCATGTTGAATTAACTACTTCCATTTGTGATATTTCTAGTTGTTTTAAGCAAGTCGGGTATGATGCCTTGATGGAGAAGAATGATGTTTGAGTGGTAATTCATTTTGGGGGGTTAATGACTAATTTTGAGACATGGAAAATTTGGCTTTGTAGATGGCAACTCAATTGATATTCAGGGGGGATGACTAGTGTTGGTGAAAGCACTTTTCTCACAAATAGGGAGTGTTAAATTTTGGGTTTCTTTGAAACTGTTTACACCATGCTAGGGGTGGCTTCATTTTATGTGTGGTGCATGCTGAAACCTTATCCCCTTGGTTGTATCTTAGACCTTTTGGTCAATGATAGTTAGAGAAGCCTTTTTAAGTAGTTTCTTGACCTTTGACGTAGAGCGAGCTAGGTGTGGCGCACTCCTTAACGAGGTGATATGGAATTCACATCTTCAATGTGTTGTGTGTGTTGAGAATGATGTTTGCTTGCATGGGTGTTGGATCTACATTGGAGGAGGATCATTGGGTACTAAACCCTAAGAGCATTGGGACCACTTGGAATGCCATAGGAGAATTAGTTCTTGACTCGAGGATGCTTGGGTTGATGGCACATTACTTGGGGTTGTATATTTATCCAAGACAAATGTTGAGGAGGAATGTTGGAGCATTGGATGCTTGTCTTCAAGAGAATGGATACTTGTGGTAAGGAATGCTTAACACTTGTAACCCATGCTTGGAGATCCCACCACTTGGCCAGCCTTGTCTTTACATGTGTACACCTTGGTTAGGTATCGCTTCACTTGAAGACCTTATCTCAAGGCTTATATGAGGTTGTTTGTGAACCTGGTACACTTTACTATTGTTGGCTTCCCTCACCTAATTATATTTAAAGGGGGGAGAGAATCTTTATCATTATTGAATATTAATGTATTCATTTTCTATTTTTGTAATTATCTAGGAGAAGTCTCATAGGGAACAAAAATTAGGGTTTGGGATGTGAACCTTACAAGAGACATGAAGATGAAAGAAAGTATTAGGGATGAGCTTGTGTCTTAGCACTTATGTGATGCAAGAGAAGAATGCCTAGGGTTTGTGTGCTGTAAACTCTAAAACAAGAACATGGACCACTAGAGTAGTAGAGGATTATTGGAGCTTGGTGTGATGTATAGATTGAATAAGACTTGGAGTGTATAATGAAGTGTTCATTTAGTTAGCATGGAAGATTTCATTAGATCATTTGTATCTTAAACATGAAATTATCATAAATATTTGCTCTTGTTTTTATGCAAGGGAGGACGACAATATGGTTTGTGAAAGGAATATCCTATAGAAAATTGGAAGTCCTTGGGTTTGGGTCCTTCTGTGAGAAGGACCTAGGGTTTGTGGAAAAGAAACACTAGAGGATACATAGAGTGCTTTTCTTAGAGAGCTTGTGCGAGGCAATCTTGGTGGAAGATCAAGGGTGGATTTGTTTGTGTTAATGCTAGTTTGTTGTGGATACTTTGGTATGGTTAAATGGCTTGGTGGGATGCCTTTCTAGGATTTTTTTCTTTCTATTTAGGGTCTTCTATTATTGGTCGATGCCCTAACTAATATTTGGAGTCACTGGAGAGTCCTAGCTTACGATAAGCTTGAAGGAGTGTCTTGTACTAGCTTCTAATAAACTATTGGTATGTCCTTGTAACTTCATTCTTATGTATATATGAAGTTTATTTTGATTTCCAGGGTTTGAATACTTGGATATCTAGTTTTCATCTTAGATCCCCACTGTGAATTATTAGATTATAGGGCTATTTGGGATGTTGATTTATCAAGAATGATTAGTGCATTTTGTTGAGTGATTTAACAAGTATATATAAGCTAAGAAGAAATATTTGTCCTTATAACAACTTTGTTGTTAATAAGTTATTTTCATATTTGTTATATGTTAGTTATTGTGCCCTATGAGTCGAAAACATAATTCCCTTATAGAACAATTATTTGGTATTTATTTTCTTACACTACCTTATATATTTGGTTGAACCAAATTGAAATATATACTATTGCGACTTATATTTCACATTCATCCCTACGGTTAAAAGTTCACAAGAACTAAATTTGGGGAACCTCAAGGTTGAGGTGAAACTTCCAAATTTACCTTAAGTAATGATTTCTCAATATTTCCACAATTTCAGGGACAAATCAAGCCACCCAAGAGGAAATTGTCATAAATATATGAATTACTATATTCACTCTTGCTTCATATCTCAATCTAGATACAAAGTTTGATAGTTGTAAATTACACACAAGATTATTGATCATATGCCAAGATATGGGACTTAAAGAAGAGATGGGGGCCTTTATGCAACAACTCTCAACCAATTAAACTAAGACCTCCACCTATGTTGCAAACATGTAGCCTCTTATAAGAACAAATGGGTGGTTAGCCAAATGGAAGTACTAAAGAACAATTATGAAAGTCCTCACCTTTGTTATCGTCACTGACCTCAATGTCCTTTAGTGATCTATCTCTTTTGATATCAAGAGGACCATGGAGGATCGACCCATGGATCTACTTGGCCCAAGCAAGGAAGTTTTCAATGTTGAGAGCCTTCATCGATTTGATTTAGATATGCTATAAGAATTTCATATTGATAATATTATGATTCTTTCTTCTCCAAGTTGTTTACGTATGTTATATCATTTTACCATTGCTTCTAAAGTTTGTTCATTTAAAATACAATCAGTTTTGTTCAAAGGGTAATAAAGGATAAAGTATTTTTTAAGTTCCACTTAAACTATTTTGGTTTTTGGGATATGTGTTAAGTTCCTTTAATGATGGAGGGAAACCATTTTGGGACATTAAACAACTTCTCTCACACACATACATGGGGCTCTACGTTTGCCAAGGTTTGAATTTGCATTGTTTACATGATGACACCCCGTCCCAATCATTAATGACCAACATATAAGGCCATGTCAGGACATCTAAAGTATAAGGGAATTCCAAACCCCCACACATTTATCTACCATGCATTAACATGTTTTTGTGCATCTATGTATTATTTTATAATAACAATGATAATCTAATTTTCAGGTCACAACCTAGCTAAAGACCAAATTGATGTGACAACCCCTTATTTATGGGACAAGGGACCCCTTTCACGCAACAATTCCATTGCTTAGTCTACAGAGGTGTCAATATCATACTTCCGCCAGATTTGAACCCGTGAAATTAAAATATTGGAAATTGTTATATTTTATATTGTTTAAGGCAATATTCATGTACCATGCATATTTTTAATAAATGTGCTTCAAAATTAGTCGAAACGATGTAGAATCATGTTAGCAATATGAAATAGATGCTAATACCAACTTTGCCATATGGATTAAGTTAATCATGTAGCAAAAGAACCCCTTTTCTAATCACAATCTTACAACAATTTGAAAAAAAAATAGGTATGATTAAAATTTCACTATGATTCGAGTTTCATACAGGGTGGAACAATGCGCCAAAGGGTTTTCCTAACTCTTCACCGACTTGAAACATTAAATAATCAATTAGTGTTCCAAATTGATGAGAACTTTGACTTCCTATGTCACTAGATTCTGACAAGTAAAGACAAATTTGATACATGACTTAATGGCTCATGCCCATACATAATGTAACCTACCCTCACACCAACAACAAAGTATGGGCCTTCCTGTTTAACATTTCATTAATGGTAATGATATGTGTTAGACACAATGGCACACTGAGACGGGGGGGTGAATCAGTGGGCCATCCCTTAATACCAATTTCAACTTCTTGAAAACTTAATCAAAGATCATTAAACAATTTCACTTCAACTTCAAGCAGAGTTCATCATTCACAATAAGCTATACATCAAATTAAACATATCATCATCAATCCACATCATTAGAGACACATCACAATATAGGCTTTGTAAACTTTATTATTTTTAATTTCAATCAGCCACAACCGTGAGGTTACATCAGCTACAACTGATTGAGAAGCACCAACTTCTATTCCAAGGCCCATCCTAATTTTCTTAGCACTAACTAAAAAGAATTTGCAAGACCCAGCTTTTCCTCACATCTCGATCACTGTCAATCACTTGTCACTTGTCATCAACCTTCTCTACTTGTCATAATTGTTGTACTGTCATGTCAAATCATATTATTGCTTGTTATGTCAATTGTCATATCAATCTAGGAATCTTTCCAAGTATTCATAAAACATCAAGGGTCTTCTCAAGTCATCATCTCACTGTATACTGAGAAGATCTCTAAATATATCACTGTATAATCATTAAGTCACCGTATGCTAACACACTAGGTACACTAAGCATACATTACATCACTATGTATGTATTGCTATCATTATCATTCCACTGAGCATACAAACTGTCATGCATACCAAAAATTACATCTTTTGACTGAGCTCACTGTGTAAAAAAAAATTCAGACTGTGTATACTTATGCTGACTTCATCAACACTAGTTCACTATTCCACAAGCACGTTTCCATAGTCATGTTTTTCCTCGGATCACCATTGAATTTTGGGCTTAATTAGATTTTATTTTCAGACTTGAAATTTTACCAAGACACCTGTGGCTGCCACTGTCTCCTTACTACTATCCTCAATCAGCCCATCAAAATGTATGCCAAAAATCCAAATTGTCTCACAAAAGCTGCTCCATAATTGTGCCAAGATCAGTCACAAAACATTCCAATGGACAACCTTAAGCTCATGTAAATTTAAGTGCTGTGAACTACCTTCACTCAGATAAAACAAAACTTTACTATGGTTGCTCCTGCGTTTTCCATAGTCCTCAGTAACCACCCGACATTTCTGCCTCAGTAAGCCGAAAATCAAATCTCTATTCTCCACCGAATTTCAGAGCTATGTCATCAAAACTTGTGTTGCTACCTAAGTTACCTGAATTTCTGATTTGTCCCTTTTAAGCCTGCGACTACCTCAGTAAACTAATCTGAAATTAGAGCTATCTCACCATGTAAAACTTGTTTAAATAATGAATCTGGTTCATAGTATTTATAGAGGTGTGATAATTTTATTTTTTTTAATTTATTTGAGCCGACTTGCTATAATTTTAATTTTAATTTTAAAAATCTTTTAGGGTATTCTATGGAGCCGACATAGATATTTGCAATTGTATTTATTTATTCTCGCCATTAGTTCTAATTGCAAGTTCCACATCCTTATTGTACATGATGTGGGTGTAACAACAATATATGCCATTACCAAAGGCTCCATATCTTTATGATCATCGTCATCAAGGATATAAGGGTATCAAGTGGTTCAAACACTATGTGTGTAGGTTGTAGTGTCCATGTCATACTCAAGTGCATTAGACTTCAAACTCCACCAAGGGCATCATCAAGCATGTATTGGCTTCACGAACTTCACTTGAATTTCTCCAAGAGATTTTCCACATCAAATTCCAATTTCTAAAGCATTATCAAGTGCATCTCCAAGACTCAAACCATATCTAGGGGTTCCATGACCCCATCAAGCCACAAATGACCACAAAATTGGTCATTTGGACCACTTAGGCCACCTAGTGTTCCAATGCCCAAATTATCATGTTCTCTTTGCCATGTCATCAAACTTTATTACTCCTTTGTCATTAATGGCTTGTCATCAATGACAACCATGCTCAACAAACTCCCCCTTTGTCATTGATGGCAACACCTCCTCAATTTTCTCCCCCTTTGACATTAATGACAAAGGGCCAAACACTTAGTCATCAAAAAATTCACAAAGTCCAAAACAAATTGGATTCTTGAATACTGAAGTGTTTTCTCCCCCTTTCATGTAGACTTCTTCATTTGCTGAGTTGTAAATGTTTGATCTTTCTTTTATCAACTTGTCTTGCATTCATTTTTTATTCCTGACGGTATATATTAGGTTTTTTACAATGTTACTCCACAATACTTCTACAAGATTGTTGCTCAAATCCTCTACTTAACAATTCCAATTTTCAAACGGGGTATGCTCTGTTAGGCTGCTCTAAATCATCAGATTTCTCATAGTTATCTCTTCAATTATTGATCCTTTATATCTTCTCACAGATTGCTCAAATTCTTAATAAGTCCCTCAAACTCAGTCAATAAGTTTGTTTCAAGGCTGATTTCCAAAGTGCTCTAAGTATATTCCAGACATTACCACAAGAGATAAGCTTTATCCACTAATGGATTCAACCATCGATACTCTAGGGGTAATCTTCTGAATCTACCCATGACATATGGATGGTCATACAATGTTCAATTACTCAAATTGACCTTATACACTGTCATCTCCATTTTACCCTTGTTGCACTTCTTTCATATGTAGATTTTTGCAACCTCAACATTCCTTTTTGTTAGAATTGATGGTAAACTTTGATCTTAGCTTGGTTCTCCCTCTTAAATTGTGTTGTAGTTCTTTAAACTTTTCTATCTTCTTTAAAACTTGAACTTGGTCTTTCAATTCAGAGCTTAAACTCTTTTTATACAAACTGTAATAACTACATGCAAAAAGGATTCTACCAATCAAATCATATATACTTATGGATGTGGCTATCTCTGATAAATGCTTTTTGCTGCCAAAAAAAATTGTAAGATTCCAATCATTTGTTGTAGCTAGCATCCAGATTAGTCCAAGGATTCATGATATATGATGCCTCATGAACAGAGCTTGATTTTTCATATGACTAAGCTGGAAGAGATACACTTTTCTGAAGCTACCTTGAATGTGAGTTGGATTGATTTACTCTGATAATAGCATTTAGTGTAGGGTTGTGTCTACACTAATTTAACTATCTTCCTAAGGAATGGTGAGTTCCTACGTCAGTAACTTAAAAATATTATTACAAATTTCCAAAAGATCTATATCTATTCATCAATCAAGACAAACAAATTTAAGATCTAAAGCTATCCAAGAATTAAATTCATACAAGATAAACCAGATTTAAACTCATAGATGGTAGAAACTTGAATCTATTCATAGTAGAATAATGGGGAAACACACCCTTACCATGGCATTAGAGATGAATCCTTCCTCCATTGACATGAGCTTCCCTTCCTTCACCCTTGCTTTTGAAGAATTTGAGCTCTTTCTCCTCCTTCAAAATCTTTCCAGCATTCCTTTGCTCTTCCTTTGTGTGTCTTTACCATGCCCCAAAGCCTTTTTTATATAGCATTGGGAAATGTGCCTTAGGTTTCTCTTTTGAGTGTGGGATAATCCATTTTAGGTTATTTAAACTTGAAAACCCATTTTTCATAGTTTTTAGGCTTTTTGCACCATTTAGAATGATTTTAAGCACAATTAATGCATTTTAATGCATTTCTTAGAGAGGATTCATCTCTGCATGAACTTGTGTCATGTCTTCCTGCTGCAGGTGCATGGTAAAAATGCGCTTCTTCCGTCACTTGAATAAGGGTGTTAATTTTATTGTTAACATACTCCTGAGATCTTCTTCTTAAAATGTCATTGGATACTTCAACAAAATCAGAGATAAACTCATGTGTTGCTCATTCCAATCATATGTCAGTCATCAAGAGATCTTCTCATACAAGACTTTCTGCCATCAAGTGCTTCACATATACAAGGGCTTTATCACTGCCATTTCTTAACTGATTTTGCTTAAGATAGTAAGGCCCTGTAGTCTAACACTTCTATGGAAAGATCAAGGATATACATAGAGATCTCAAAGCACATTACACTTCATCTTCCTTAAATGTCTTCTTGATGATTCTGCTGCCTTTACTGAGATAAGGGTCTGAGATTGATATTTAAGTCTATCTTTGGACACTTACAGATATCAGAGTTTGAGAAGGCTTCATATCACTTCTTCCAAGGTTACTGTGACAAGGATAAATACTGTGACGATGTACAGGGATCACTTCAACAACCTTTTTTAATTGAGTATGAGATTGATGAATTCATCTCTTTACTGAGGCTATCAGGGCTCTCAGAACCTTTCTCACTTAGCTTTTTATGACTACAATCGTGATTTCTTGAAAACTCTTTAATGATACTTGTACCAATCACTTAAATACTGTTGAAGATGACTTGCCAATCCTGTAGCCTTCACTAAACTCCATTTTTGTAGAAATGTTGTATTTTTGGTTAGGGTACCTTCTCCTTCAGTCACCATACTGCTCAGATCCAAGGTTAGCATTCTGCAGTTCATTGGATTCTCCCCCTATCAATGATATCATCAAATGACTGCTTATGTGGGGTTCTGATCATATCCTGCTCATCATACAATGATAGAAATTTTGATAACTAGTTGGATTATGATCAACTATATATTACCAATATAAGTCATACAATCAAATGTATCAACAATTATCTCATAAATTCATAAAAGGTGAGCATGCATCAATGACAATCCAAACATCAGCATGTTGCTTCACTTTATTTGCTTTTCTTTATCTTTGATGACAAACTAACCATACTGCACCCCCTATCACCATGCCAATTGTAGCTATGATCCTTGGACCTATTTCACTGCTTGGAGTAACCATCAATTTCCCTTGAGTCCATCCTCCAAACTTCATGGACTAGGGTTGTACTAAGGTCTTTAAAAGACCTCAAGTTTGGCTTTCCATATGGCAGCCATCTTCTTTGCATTTATCAACTTCTCCTAGGTGCAACTATTCAATCTTCTTCACCCATACCTGTTTCTTGGCACTTGTCTTAGCATTTTCCCCTTCACCATTATTTGTCTTCCTTGGTTCATTGGCTCTTCTAGCTGATGTGTATGAGGGTCTCATTATGGGTTGTCTTCTTGTACTTGCACAGTCTTGAGCCTTATGACCAAATCCACTGCAAATATAACATCTCATAGTATGGCAATGTGCAGCAATGTGACCAACATGATTACATGTCCAACATCTACTTCCTTCATAGAGTCTACAATCCAATGTCTTGTGTCCAAATTCATTGCAAGTGTAACAATAACCATTGAAACCATATTCATACCTGAGTGCTTGATTCCATCTTGAAGTTGTTTCTCTTCTAAATCTGCTTTGAGGAGTGGGACCAACTTCTTGATGCATTCTTGATCTTCTGAAATATTCTTTATGTTGTGCAAGTTCTTGTTGAGGAGCTTTGCTTTCACCTTTGAAGGATGTGGATCCTACTTCAGGAGTCTTGCGGGACCAAGTGCCACCTTCAGATTTTTCTTCTTCCTTCTTGTACCTAAGACTAGATTTGTCAAAGGGAGATCTTTGACAATCCAAAATCTCTTCCAAGATGACTAAACTCTTGTTGAACTTCACATGATTGTTTGACTTTTCAATCTTCTTTCTGAGATCAACAACTTCCATCTCAAGATTATGGTTTGTCTTCTCTTTTTCTTTCAGCTGAAGCTTCATGATTTCTTCTATTCTTTTGGCTTCCTCCAACTAAGTCTTCAAATCAATATTAGGCCTTCTTGTTTCTTCAAGCTCTTTAGGGTCTTTACCAGACTCTTCTTGTTCTTTTGCTAATTCAGTCTTCAATCTTCTAACTTCATCATTTTGATCTTCTAGCTCATCTTGTAAATCTTTGTTACTGAGTTTCAATCTCATGAGCAATGCCTTTGTCTCCTTTTGGTAATTTTTAAATGACCCCAAAATCTTCTTTTTAAGCCTTGGATTGAATTTGAGATCAATATCCAATAGGGTACATGCAAATGCATGATTGAATTTCAACAAGTCTTCCTTTTCATCTTCTGTAAGTAGAATATCATCACATTTAGAGTTATTACTAATAGTAGAGTCCTTACCTTCACTGAAATCTAAAACTTGTACCTCCTTTTCTTCTTTCTTCTCATCTTCAGAGGGCTTGACTTCTGTTTCCTTTTCTGTGTCTTGATTCTCCTTTGGTACTCACCTTCCAACTTGAACCAAAGATCTTTGGCAGAGGTGCATTCTCCTACACTTTCTTTGATAGGGCTTGAGAGTCCATCCATTAGAAACTTCGGGGCAATGTTATTGTCTTTCTCAGTTGTTGTCTTTGTCTTCTTATTGGGCTAGACAGGTGGGTTAACCACAATTTCCCAAACAACAAATTTCTTCAAGTAAGCTTTCATTCTACTTCTCCAACCAAAGTAATATGATATTTCAAAAACTGGAACCTCATTGTTGGTGAAGTCTGCTGGTCCTTCCATCTTGTGTCCACGGATCCCTTCAATCTAGTTAGGCTTGTGATGAAGGTCTAGCTCTAATACCAATTGTTATACACAATAACACATTGAGAGGGGGGGTGAATCAGTGGGCCAACCCTTAATACCAATTTCAACTTCTTGAAAACTTAATCAAGATAATTAAACAATTTCACTTAAACGTCAAGCAGAGTTCATCATTCACAATAAGATATACATCAAATTAAACATATCATCATCAATCCACATCATTAGAGACACGTCACAAGATAGGCTTTGTAAACTTTATTATTTTTAATTTCAATCGGCCACAATCGTAAGGTTACATCAGCTACAACTGATTGAGAAGCACCAACTTCTATTCCAAGGCCGAGCCTAGTTTTTTGAGCACCAACTAAGAAGAATTTGCAAGACCCAGCTTGCCTTCACATATTGATCACCGTCATTCACTTATCACTTGTCATCAACCTTCTCTACTAGTCATAATTGTTGTACTGTCATGTCAAATCATATTACTGCTTGTTATGTCAACTTTCATATCAATCTATGAATCTTTCCAAGTCTTCATAAAACATCAAGGGTCTTCTCAAGTCATCATCTCACTGTATACTGAGAAGATCTCTGAATACATCACTATATAAGCATTAAGTCATTGTATTCTAACACACTGGGTACACTAAGCATACATTACATCACTATTTATGTATCGCTATCATTATCATTCCACTGAGCACACAAACTGTCATGCATACCAAAAATTACATCTTTTGACTAAGCTGACTGTGTAAAAAAAAATCGGACTGTGTATACTGATTGTGTAAAAATTTAGACTGTGTATACTTCTGCTGACTTCATCAACACTGGTTCACTATTCCACAAGCACGTTTCCACAGTCATGTTTTGCCTTGGATCGCCATTGAATTCTGGGCTTAATCAGATTTGATTTTCAGGATTGAAATTTTACCAAGACACCTATGGCTGCCACTATCTCCTTACTATTGTCCTCAATCAGCCCATCAAAATGTATGCCAAAAATCCAAACTGTCTCACAAAAGTTGCTCCATAATTGTGCCAGGATCAGTCACAAAACAGTCCAATGGACAACCTTAAGCTCATGTAACTTTAAGTGTTGTGAACTACCTTCACTAAGATAAAACAAAACTTTACTGTGGTTGCTCCTGCGTTTTCCACAGTCCTCAGTAACCACCCGAAATTTATGCCTCAGTAAGCCGAAAATGAGAGCTCTATTCTCCACTGAATTTCAGAGCTATGTCATCAAAACTTGTGTTGCTGCCCAAGTCACCTGAATTTATGAGTTGTCCCTTTTAAGCCTGCGGCTACCTCAATAAACTAATCTGAAATCAGAGCTATCTCACCATTTAAAACTTGTATAATAATGAATCTGGTTCATAGTATTTATAGAGGTGTGATAATTTTATTTTTTTTAATTTATTTGAGCTGATCTGCTATAATTTAAATTTTAATTTTAAAAATATTTTAGGGTATTCTATGGAGCCGACTTAGATATTTGCAATTGTATTTATTTATTCTCACCATTAGTTCTAATTGCAGGTTCCACATCCTTATTGTACATGATATGGGCTTTAATGACAATATATGCCATTACCAAAGGCTCCATATCTTTATGATCATCATCATCAAGGATATAAGGGCATCAAGTGGTTCAAACATTATGTGTGTAGGTTGCAGTGTCCATGTCATACTCAAGTGCATTAGTCTTCAAACTCCACCAAGGGCATCATCAAGCATGTATTGGCTTCACGAACTTCACTTGAATTTATCCAAGAGATTTTCCTCATCAAAGTCCAAATTCTAAATCATTATCAAGTGCATCTCCAAGACTCAAACCATATCCAGGGGTTCCATGACCCCATCAAGCCACAAATGACCACAGAATGGGTCATTTGGACCACTTAGGCCACCTAGTGTTCCAATGCACAAATGTCACATCCCCACCCATCATACCAGTGCAATGGAGGGGATCGTGAGGCTAAAACCGGGCATCCAGCCCCATGTACCAATTAAGTAAGCATTCCATACATATGAAGAGGCATAAATATTTACATTACACAGCAGAAGTAATTTCATTTACACATTCGCCATACATTCAAGATATTCATCAATTAAATAATTGAAAGATGGCACCAGAGAATGCTTATCTTTAACAGAGTAGTCCCAAGCAACTAGCTATGTCGCTGCAACGTTCCACCCAACCGTAGGCTCTTCGACAGCTTATACTGAGTCCGTCCGAAGGCCACCCCCGAGCTGGGCATGATTCTCACAAGGAAAAGAGAACATTCCAGCTCAACCACTGCCCAATAACCCTTTTATCTCAGCCAAGCCAGAATAATGGATTACCCATCACCCATACCCCAACATACTCTTTCTTCTCACAACAAAACGACTATTGACAGGGTTACACATTTACAACAGAGGTGTTCATGAAACAGGGTCCACATTGGTTCTCCCAGCTCGTGGTTCACCCAATGAACTGTGGAATTTTGATTTCAACCCCAGGGAGCAAAACCGATTTCTCTCCACGGGTTAGGATCCCTTCCAATGGCCTAAATGACCTCCAGGAAGATCCAAAACGTTCTGCTCTCTTTCCCCACTGGTAACCAGCACAAAAACGCCCCTTCCCAGCTAAAGGATGAAGGGAAACACCGAAAAATGAGGGAGGAAAACGCCCAGGCAGCTAGAGCTGCGTGAGAGAGCAAGGCCATGCTGAATAATGGCTTAGGCAGCCATTTCGTGGCTCTATTCTTGCCCCAAGAGGCCAACACGTTTTTCCATGGAGGGTGGGCTTGCCCATACCCGATTTTGGACAGCCATACCTCCCCATTCCCAAGGCATTAATTTCCCCAACCAACTCTTGGGAGAATTCAATGGTTGGGTACAAAAGTCAACATGGGTAGCTAAGGGTTTGATGGGTTTTCTCATGGACACTTGGCTTGACTCTATTGGCTCAAGGGTTTGAATGTTTTCCCTCCCAATTCCTTGTGAAATCATGCCCCCATCTCTTTGTTGCATTGCATAGCTAGTTGTGGGTATTTTTTTATTAAAATGCATATTACATGCTATTTGAATTTCCACCGTGCATTGCTAGCACGCAAACCATATGCATCACGAAATCGATGGCGGGGCCTTGGCCTTGAGCTCCTCACCATGATTTCCTAACAATATTACATCGTTTATAATGTTAATGCCATGGGGCCAAACTGGGGACGTTACAACAAATTATCATGTTCTCTTTTCCATGTCATCAAACTTTATTACTCCTTTGTCATTAATGGCTTGTCATCAATGACAACCATGCTCAACAATATGTACATCAAAATTTCCTAATGCAAGACCATTTCCAATAAGAGAACCCCTTTCTTTTTCCTTACTATGATAGTGTTTGGATTTATAGCAATCAACATGAGTCAAACTTTAAATCTTTGAAGGCAATGTCTAGATAAATATTTCTCTAGACAACACAGTACAAAATTGGAATCTTCCAAGTAGTTATAATGCACCTCATAACATATATTTTTTCATGATTATGTTCAGTAAGTACAAATGACATAATCCACTCCATTCAACATAGAATGAACAATTAAGTCACATTCTAACTTTCCTTATTTGTGCTTCAAGTCACATAACATATTCCAAAATCTTCTTCCTCGAGAGGCTAGCTTTAAGGCCTTCAAGTCAATGACCCAAATTTCATGCATGGAACACTTTATACAGTGTTTATACCCTATCTAGAAGAGTGATTCACTACTCTTTTAAGGTTATGGCATCATTTAGAAATGAGCCTTTAACCTATAGGACTTTCGCCCCATAATTTCCATATACATGGATACTTATAGGGACTTTAAAACCCTAAAGGTACATACCATTATTCTTGAAAGAAAAAAATGGCATAACTCATCATGTAAAACAATAAATAATTCAAAACACCTAGTAAATGCATCCATGATAGTCACACCATAAATAACATCTCATGTGTTAAGGGGTTTGTGGGATTGAGTCCTTTCTCACTTTAAGGAGATCAATTGAAATTGGAAATTATGTTACAATTCAATATTTAATAGATATATGAATCTCCTGTAATTATTTGGGACATCCCTATACTAATCCAAGATCTCATTCATGCACAACAACCAGACTTGCATAGGTGATGGGAATTAGTGAACCTTTTTCAAGGGGGCTAACAAAACCCCCTTGTTTCCCTTTCATTCCAACTCTCTAAACCCGAAATTTCATCAAGAGAAGGCCATTTAGGCCACCGCAAGAAATACCCATGAGTCTTGTGAGGCAAACAAGTGGGTATAAGAGGATACCCACTTTTATCTTTCAAGAAACCCATGGGTAGCCCTTAGAAAGCCTAGAAAAACTTAGGAAAAAGGGCCCTATTGGACAATGACTATATCATAAATGACAAATTGGGTATTTGATATTTTTTTTTAGTATTTCCACATTTATGTCTAGAGACACTATACCCAAAATCACACCTACCAACTTTGTATATTGTGAGATAAAGTTAAATCTTTAGAGGGTGGTCTGCACATTCCTTAAATGCCTACAACTCGAGAATTTTGTTCTTTTAAACCTATGTGAGTTTTTATGAAGAGGTGCACCTACTTGAAATTTATTCCATCTTTCCAATATTTCCAAAGGAGACTTTTGAACAACTCATTATAGAGTTCCATGGCAATCATAACTTTCGTATATAATCATAAATTGATAGGGAAAAAATTCCTCTACATAATTCTTTTATCAAATAGTTTTCAAGCAAGATATTCCACATATATGTTTGGCATGTAATTTAACCAAACCTGGCTTACATCATTTACAAGAAATATTCATTCAAATAATAATGAAGTCGTTTTAATCACCATTATATAGAATTAAATTTATAAACAAAAGGTAAGAGAGAGTACACCTATCTTTACAAATATGAAGATCCAAGGCAACTATCTATGGGGGATTGATCTCCTCTCAACCATAGGCTATTCCACTATAGAATGCCACCCTCATGTTGGGCTATGAGACCACTAAGGAAAATAAGGTTGTCAAGGTTTACCAAACCCCTCTTCTCTTTAGTAAAATCTTCTAAACCGCCAACCAAGTAAGTCAATATTGGTTCTTTGTTCAATATTTTAACTAGCATAACTCTTGGCACTCATCCCTTGCTCCATACAATAAAGGAAGTCATCCTTTCTACGCTCTTCAATCCCTTAGGAATTTCCTTCCTCTTTGTTCTCATTAATATTTCCAATGTGATCCCAAGTCATTGCTTGCTTCCATATTTCATTTCCAATATTGTGAGGATTCTTGGATAGAGATTTTATGGTTCTTTGGAGATCCTAACATGACAACAACCTTATTAGATTTTAAATGGTATCTATCTTCTCTTTAGTGGTGTCTAATCTCGCCCTTCTTTCATCTCTCCATGGTTCATATGAGAGTTGGGCTAAGCTTTCTTCCTCCAAACCCTTATTTATCTCTTCAAGGACCCTCTTTTTTCCAAGCTCCTCTCTCCCCAATAGAATCTTGCATACATGAATTGAGTTAAATGAGTGTTTGAGGGATGTGTCTTTCCTCTAGCCCTTTCTTGGTTTCCCAAAGGTAGGAGGTAGTTAATACAAAATAGGAGTTAGGCACTTTAGAATAGGAAAGACATTATGTAGTCATGAACTCATAAATATCTATGGAAACAAGTAGTAGTCCAAAAATGAATCCAACAAAACATCGTAAAATAAGGCATGTGGAAGATGAGTTGCAAGGGGAGCTTAAAAAAATTAAACCTCCCACTTTCGATGATGAGAACAAGAAGGGAGAAGATGTTGAATCTTGGTTGCTGGGATGAGAAAATATCTTCAACTACATAATTACTCCTCTAACATGGAAGCTAGGATTGCTATTTACAACTTACAGGGCAAGGCTTCCATTTGGTGGGACCAGTTGTTTCAAGTGAAGCACATAAGTGAAAATAGGATTTCATGGAGGAAATTAAAGAAGTACTTCCAAAAAAAAAAAAAAAAAAAAAAAAAAAAAAAAAAAAAAAAAAACTTATTAGAACATTAATATTCTTTGAACTCAAGTTGGGAAACATGAGCATGGATGAGTATGAAAAGAAGTTCTTAGAACTACTAACATATGTTGGGTTTATCAAGGAGGAGAAGGTATAGATACAAAGATTTTAAAGTGGTTTGCCTTCATTTTACAGGGATACAATTCAGTATGATGAACCCAAGACCCTTGAAGAAACAATCTAGAAGGCCAAGCACATGTATGATCAAAACAAAGAAAGGGAAATTTTTCATAAGTCTTGGAGAAATAAGAGGAAAGACAAGCATGATAAAACGAAGAAAGGATTGAAGCCATTTTTCTTCATGAACCAAAAAAATTCATATCAACAAAGTACTCCAACTCCAAATGGGATTAGGATGACAGAACCTCTTGGAAAAGGAACCAGGCAGCAACTAAAATGTTGGGTATGTGAAGGAAACCATTTGTAAAAAGATTGTCCTAAGTGGGGATATAAAATGAGGACTATACACAATTTACAGGAGCAGGTACTGTGGAGGATGTAGCAAGGAACATTCCCATAATATATGTAGACTTGGACAATAGATAAGTAGATAGTCAATCCACTATGATTGAGGTTGAAAGTAAAATTGCCAATCGACCTATTGTTATTCTCATTTATTCAGGAGCAAGTCATGGTTATACTGCTCCTAATTTAGTTGAAATTTTTCATCTAAAGAAAAGTAAGCATGATAGATCATGGATGGTTCAGTTGGCTACTGTGACAAAAAGGGAAGATTAATAAATTGGTGAAGGGTTGTCCATTGGATATGAATGGACTGAACAGTTTTGTATATTTTAACATAATACTACTTCGTTCATATGATGTACTTATTGGTATGGACTAGTTAGATGCACACCATGTGGTATTAGATTGTCATAACAAGTCATTTACGTGTCTTGATGAAGAAGGGAAAAAAAAGATAGTGAAATGCATTCCAAGGCCTATTTCCATAAGAGAAATTTCATCCTTGCAATTGAAGAGATGCTTAAGAAAAGGATGTTGGTTGTATGCAGCTCAAGTGCAAGAGCCAGAGAAGTGTAAAATCCCAGGCTTGGAAGACTTTACATGATCTAGATTTATGTGAGAATGAGAAAGAGCATATATAGAACCACATACACAGATATAATGTAGGAAACGCAGTGATGCAATAAACTAGAATTATATTAATTGAATAAAATAGAACATGCTATAAAATAAAGCAACTAGAATGGTGGTAGATTTATCTCTAGAAAATATGTGGCATCTATGCTCATTCGTCACAAATTGATTACAAAAGGAGGTTGAAGACCCTTTTTATCATAAACATGAGGGGGAAAACCCTAAGCATCAAAAACCTAACCCTAGAAAATGAACCGTAAAAAAGTTTGAGGGCCTCGAGTTGGTTAGTTGAGGTGTTAACTTCTTTGGGGCATAACGTTTGCATACGATATCCGTTTAGGGTGCTTGGTATCCCGTTGGAAAGGTCTAGCCGAGAAGTACACATTTCTCCTATCCAGTCCTGCCTTTTGTTCTACTTGGATTGTGGAAGCACCAATAAATGTTGTTTAGGGCCTCAAAATGACCTCGAAATTTTTGGACACACAAATCCATAAAAATTGCCAAATTGGAAAAATTATCTTGAGCTCGTGGAATAGGTGGGTGGCCACCAATATCCATCTGAAGCAGTCCTTTGAACAAAAAAACTGTCAAACCAGAAAAACTATTTTGAGCCAGTGGAATAGGTGGGTGGCCACCAATATCTATTTGGATCAGTCCTCCCTCCTTAAGAAGCAATGGTCTCCATTATGTCAAGTCCCTCATCACATGGTTAACTATGTGTTGAGTTGAGCTCCTAGTGAGACATTTCCTAAGGTGAAGAAGTTTCCTTGCTTTGACAACCTAATAAAGTTGTAATTCTTGTTGATGGATGTGTTGGACTCGTTCAATATATTTGGTTGCCTTATTATCCCTGGTTTGAATAGGTGTGGAGGATTCCTTTATGGAGGAGCATATTGAATGTGTGGACTTGCATCATAGAGGTACCCTGGTAGGCAAGGCAAAAATGCCTTTGTGTTCTTCTTGTTTCTCCTCAGTAGAGAGACCCTGTGCAAAGGTTGTGGAGGCCTCTATGATCTAGTGTTCACCTTTAGAGGCAATTGGGAAGTGGGAAAATTTACCAGTGTGGGAGGTTATCTTTCTGCATTGCTTGTTTGAGGTCAAAGAGACTATGGTAAGTGCAATTGACTTTGGTATCCGATAGAGCTATCCTCCCAAAGTGACAATGACACTATGAGGTCGTCACTCATGCATAGCACGACGCTTCCACATATATGGTTTCCCTAAAAGAACATCATAGACTTAGAGTGGGGCCTCATCACACAATACCTTATCTTTGAAAGGCTTGATGCAATATGGTAGATGACATTGATGACTAACACAGATACCTTGTCCTTAGCTTAGCCAACTAATGGTGTATGGTTGTGGGTGTGGTGTTGTTAGTAGCTCCAATCTCTTAACGAATTCTGTTGAGATTAGGTTATTTTGGCTGCCACTGTTAACAATAAAATGTAGGGAGGTTTCCCTTCACCCACATCTATGAGTGGAAGAGGTGCTTGTCTGCCTCTAACCCTTCTAGTTCCTCTGGTTGAATCTGTGTGGTAGCAAAAATGACGTTAGGTTCTGCATCAATGATTTTCTTCCCCTGGTCTGTGATTGTGACGTTGGGTTCTAAATTGGAATTAGAATGAGGTTCTATTTCTGAAGCTTTGATCTCGGCCACCAATGACTGCGTTGAGTGACATTCATCAATGTTGTGCTAGAGGTTTTTGTGGAATTCGCACCACATCCTAGTGTCCTTCTTTGTCTTTATGTTACCCTTATTTGCTTATGGTTTGGACTAGTTGACCTAGGGCTGGTTGTCCTTACCATGTCCTTTGTTATGTGAATTAGGGTTTCCCTTGCCTTGCTTATGCGGTAGATTCGTAGATCCAAATTATCACTTGTTATTTTGCTAAAAAATTTGCTCCTTTTTTACAACATACTGATAATCGGCTCCCAGTTAAGAGTTGTCCGAGAATTCCATCTTTTTTTGGATGTACCGATGTAGGCTACTGCGATATTTCAGAACCAGGCTCTACTTAGAGTCTCTAATACCCAACTTTGTCTGCAAGGTATGAAAGTTGTTGGTGTACTCTGACACCATTTGGGCCCTCTCTTGACATAGTGTGGTCCATATCATGTAGCACACGTCATAGTTTCCCACAGGGTAATATTGTTCTTTAACGACATATATAAAAGAGGCCTAAGTGGGGTTTGCCTCAAACATTTCAAACTCCTCTATTAATGTTTGCTCACAATAAGTTTCCCACAAATTTTTGACATGGGGAACAACCTTAAGGAGCACAAAGGTGATCTTTTCCATGTCGAAGAAACTGTGGACAAAGAAATGCCCTTCTAGTAGACTCAACCATTTATCTAGGGCATCAACATTGATCTAGCCTTCAAATAAAGGAATATAAAAGTTAACTTATACCTTGTAGGGTGTGGCTCCTCCGAAGTGATTGCTTGATGATCCCTCTATTGTTGTTGGCATCCATTGAAGGATCTAGGAATTTTTTTATATAATCTTGTTCCTCTCTCACATGAGGGATTCCTAGAGTAATAGATTCATAAGATCTCATGCTCCATCATCTCTCTTTTCCTCGGCCATGAGAGGCAGTTTGGGATAATGAGGATGGATTTCCTTAAGCTCGACCAGTTCAAGACCCAACTCTCGATATTCAGATCTTACTGGGGACATGCATTGAGAGACAACAAAGAGCATATTGCTCTGATACCACTGATTTGGATTTATGTGAGAATGAAATGAAAGAGCATATATAGAACCACACACACATATATAATGCAGGAAACATAGTGATACAATAAACTCAAATTATATTAACTGAATAAAATAGATCATACTGTAAAATAAAGCAACTAGAATGGTGGTAGCTTTATCTCTAAGAAGAGATATGGCGGCTACGCAAAACCCTAAACATAAAAAATCTAACCATAGGAGATGAACCGTAAAAGGTTTGCGGGCCTTGAGGTGGTTAATTGAGGTGTTAACTTCTCGAGGGCATAACTTTTGCATACAATCTCCATTTAGGGTGCTCAGTATCCCGTTGGAAAGGTCTAGCCAAGAAGCACACATTTCACCCATCCATTCCTACCTCCGGCTCTGACTGGATTGTGGAGTCACCAAAAAACCATAGGGCCTCAAAATGACCCCTAAACTTCTGGACATGAAATCCATAAAAACTACCAAACTATAAAATTTGTCTTGAGCTCGTGGAATAGGTGGGTGGCCACCGATATCCATCTAGAGCAATCCTTTGACCCAAAAATCTGTCGAAATGGAAATATTGTTTTGAGCCAATCTAATAGGTGTGTGGCCACTGAAATCCATCTAGATCATTCCAGTATTGCAAGATTTTGCAGATGTGTTTGAAGAAGTACTAGGATTTCCATCGAAAATAGATATTGATTTCTCTATTCATTTGATGCCTGGAGTTTCCCTAGTTTCCAAAGTTCCATAGAGAATGCGTACATTTAAGTTAAAAGAGTTACATATGCAGTTGGAAGAATTGTTGAAGAAAGGGTATATATGCCTAAGTGTGTCTCCTTGGGGAGCACTAGTACTATTTGTAAAGAAAAATGATGGAACTCTAAGGTTGTGTATTGACTTCAGGTAGTTGAACAAGTTTACTATGAGGAATACGTATCCTCTTCCTATAATTGATGACTTGTTTGATCAACTAAGAGGAGCAAATATTTTCTCAAAGAAAGGTTTGAGATCTAGTTACCATCAAGTGGGGATAAAAGAAGAAGACATTAACAAGGCAACCTTTAGGACCATATATGGTCATTATGAGTTAGTGGTGGTGCCATTTGGGTTAACAAATGCATCAACTACATTTATGTGCTTGATGAATGAGATATACATGAAGTATTTATATAAGTTTGTCGTTGTATTTTTGGATGACATTCTTACTTATTCAAAGTTAGAATAGGAGCATGAGGAACACACGAGATTGGTACTACAAGTGTTAAGTGAACATCAACTTTATGTTAAGCTGAGTAAATGTTCTTTCTATCAGAGGCAAATTCATTACTTGGGATATATCATCTCCGAAGAAGGAATAGAAGTGGATACAAAGAAGATAGAAGCTATCATGGGATGGCCTACACCTGATAATGTATCAGAAGTAAGGTCATTCATGGGATTGGCTAGATACTACAGAAGATTATAGAGTGCTTCTCCAAAGTGGCACAATATCCAATTGCATTATTGCAGAAAAAAAGGATTCAAGTTTCAATGGACACCACGGTGTGAAGAAAGATTTCAACAGTTAAAGAGAGTGCTCACCAGTACACTAATTCTCAAGATTGTTGGTCCGAATGAATATTTTGTGGTATGTACAGATGCTTTCCAAGAAGGAATTAGTGGAGTCCTTATGCAAAATGGACATTGTATTTGTTAAGAATCCATAAAGCTTAAAGATCATGAAAAAAAAGTATGTCACACATAACTTGGAACTTGCTGCTATTGTGCATGCATTGAAGATGTGGAGGCATTGTCTCATGGGCAGAAAAATTGAGTCGAGAATAAATCATAATGGGCTGAAGTATTTGTTTGAAAAAAAGAATGAATGCAAGAGAAACAAGATGGATGTAATTTATGTGTGAGTTTGATTTTTATATCAAACATATTAAAGGCAAAGAGAACAAGCTTGTCTGTGCACTCAGTAGAAGAGTTCATGCCATGCATGCTTCAACCATTAGTATGTACAAATCAGATTTAAAAACTAGAATTCTTGAGGTTGTCATATCATATGAACATCACCTTCATGTAAAACAATAATTACAATTAGAAAATGTACAACAGAAATATGAAAGTTACAGGTTGGAAGACGATGGAATTCTTATATACAAAAGTAGAGTTTATGTTCTTAATTTGGGGGAATTAGAGAAACTGGTAATGAATGAAATGCATAATGTTCCATATGCAGGGCATCCTAGATACCAAAAGACAATTGCAACATTAAGAAGTCAATACTTTTGGCTAGGAATAAAGAAAAATATTGTTGGATATAAAGCAAGGTGCATGAAATGTCAAAGAGTGAAGGTTGATCATAGACATCCAACATGATTGCTTCAACCATTGCCAATACCCAAGTGGAAATGGGATGTGGTGACCATTGACTTCATCACTAAGTTTCCCAAGACGAGAAACCAACATGATTCCATCATGGTGGTGGTGGATAAGTTAGCAAAAGTTGATCACTTTATACCAGTCAAGTCAACTCATAAGGCAACTAATATAGCATATATTTATATGAAAGAGATTGCTAAGTTACATGGGATATGTCACCTACCCAAATTTGGAGAATATTCATTTTATTTGCAAAATACTTTATGTTAAATTATAATTACAAAGTTTTGTAATTATGACCAAGTTTGGTCAAGGATGATTGTAATTACCGATTATTATTATTTAATAAATTAAAATAGGAGACAAACACCCAAGGGAACTGTTAAATGAGTGTTCACTCACCCACTAGGAGGAATGGAAGCTATTAGAAGGCATGGGACAGATGGCAGCATTTGCACTCCACCACTAGCTATTGGCTATGGGACAACTACCCCTAAAATTGTGGCATTATTCCCCAGGTGGGTGGAAGAGAGCTAATGGCTCATTAATGACCAGGTTAACCACTAAAAGCCCTAGGCAGCCTAGATAAGGCAATTCAAATTAAGCAAGCAACTCCACAATATTTTCTGCAGAAATATTCCTCAAGTGTATTAGGTGATCACTGAGAGATTCGAATAGGGAGGCTAAAGTGTGAGTGCTTTGTGAGTCTGCTAGTTATTCTGAGAAGGAAAACCAGAGGTGCTGGTGCAGGTCTCTTTGACTGCTGAGTCTTTATGACTGGATAATCTAAATTCTACTGCAAGATGATGAATTAAGGCTTCTACAGACTCTTCTTCCTAGTGGTTCAGTAACAGGGTCGGGGGTCCTAAGGCATGTAACTTGGTTGTCTTCAGGAATAGGTTGGGTGGAACAGGTTCCTTGGGATGTTTGTTTCTCCTACAGTCAACCAGGTTCTACTGTTCTGACTTCTGGTTTACAGTTAAATGTTTTTCTGCATGGTAGAATTATTATTTATAGTTATACAGAAGAAACTATTTTATTTTCTGACTTAAAGATGATATGTTTTAAGAATGATTAAGTAATTTAAATGAATGATTAAATTATTTTCTGTATTTTTCCCATACTGTTATCTGTATAGTACTCTAGTACAAAAAAGTAAAATTAATAGAGATGAGTGATAGGCAGAATGCCATTTGAATGAATAGATAAACACAGTATTATTTCTTTTAAATTATGTCATTCCAATCATATGTCTAAAACGCGAGAAATATTACAGCATAGTATAAACAGATGTGTAGCATTCCTCTATTTTCATAATAAAAGAAAAACAATTTTATTTATGCATAGATCTATATTTTCCAATTCAATTCCATTTATTTTCGGATAGTAATAATATGCATTCCAATATTATAAATCCATTGGTTTCATGCATCTAGAAATATAGCAGCTGCAACTATTCTCTATACAGAGTTGTTACTTGCAAATGATAAGTAAACACTTATTATTTCATCACTAATCATCACATCTATATTTAATATAGATTTCAATCATTAGATATAAATACTTTCACTGTAGAATCAAAACCCTAAGATTTTACATACTCTAGATTCTAAACATTTATTTAGTACACAGTTCCATAAATTACATATCAAGCCATTCATGGCAAACATAGTAAATATTTCTGAAGTAATAGCAGACAGGTTTTTCCAAACCCTAAACAATATTACTTTTAACTTACTATATATTATTTCATTTTAAGAATATCAACAAGGCACTTAACATCACTTAACAGAAGACGTGATTTTTATCGTCATTTATCAAACCCTAACAAGAATTATACACAGTGTCGAAATCGTTAGAGACACCAGTTAAGGCCCAGTTCTTGGGTTCAAATTCTCAGCACAAGCAAGGTTGCCAATGAAACCTACAGGTTAGGGTTTCATTCATTGAAACAAAATCGAACCCTGTGGCATTAGCCAATTCAAAACATATAACATACCAAACTTTACCACAACATTATTTTAAAAACGATACGAAGTACAGGGTCTATCTACCAATAGACATACAACCTACTACTCTCGACCAAAGACCACGATCGTTGTTTGAAAACAATCAACAGTTTATACAAACGTTTTCTCAAACCATTATTTAAACAAAACTATAACATTTCAGTACAAACGAGCCATTGTTCTACATAAGCGAGTGAACCCTCGGCTCTATAAGTTTCATGTTCAAAACTATAATAAAATTTCAATAGAGTTTACATTGTAGACCTTTCAAGGTTCCAAATTTACATAGGGTCTTTCCCTTAACAACCGACAACACCAAAACAAGTTCAAGGTCATTTTTAAATGACGCAGCAAGGCATTACAGAGCCGAATAACGACTAAATACTGAGGGTTTATCCTCTTTACAGTATTGATCAAAATAAAACATTAAAACTCGGCCATTACTCCAAACAGGGTTGTATTTCCAACTCTCGTCACATCGTATTCACCAATTAAACCATGCCAAAGGCACCTACGAGGTTTCACTAACCACTGAGGCCTACGAGGAAGTAGTTGTAGCATCCCCATTCCAATTCTTGTTCATAGAAACCCTCCGACGAAGTAGTACCTGACAGTCATAGTTTAAAAGGATTAAAAACAAGAAAAACGCAGGTATAAAGTAAAGTATTACAGTATTATTGTCACTATCATTGAAAACTTATCATTAGCGTTGAAGCTCCTGGACTTAGACACACCACACCAACAAAACGACGAAGCCTGATGGCATTTGCAGCAAACACGAGTTCAAACTTAGAAGACCATTTCATAAATTGGAGAATCGAACCCCAGTTCGAATTACACTCAACAAACTGACAGAAGAACCTCCTCACAACTTCAATGGCTATATTGTGGCTCTATTGCACAAGATTATAAGCCTGTAACATATAAACTATCTCTCACAGGTCTAAGGTTCGAAATCGAGGAAGGAGTCCTCCCAACAGTAAACTCCAAACCCTACATTGCAGCGATACTGTCGGCCCTTCAACCTCACCACTAAACGCAAAATGAAGACCAGGAAAGCAATACATTGCTACTTACCAACAAAAGACTAGGGTTTCTTTCTAAGCCCTAGATCTTGTAAAGATCAGCGGTGGATTAGCTTCTAGTCGGGCACATTGATAATCGAGCGATCATTGCAATCAATACACATTTATTGTTGCATATACCAAGTTTCCAAATCAGCAGATCGAGGGCTAGTGCATGGCACAGCTCAGCAATATATGGTGCTTACTGTAAACTCAAATCACATGAATACCATACAACCAAGCTTTCCACTTCACTTAATAGTTGAGCGACATTAATGCTAGGACCTGTCATCGCCAATTTGAAAGCATACCAAGTACCAAGCTTTAATACCCTATCAAAATCGTAATCATTGCAATGTTAGTTCCATAGTTCACATTGTATAATAGTTCTTAAGGTTTATTGCTAGGCATCATGATAATAATATCACATGCTAATGTATGTGCGTGAATTGCATAGTCACTATAGATTGTATATATTTCATTTCTATAGCTTATGTATAGTCTTAGGGTAAAGTTTATATATTTCATATATTAGCCATATATTGCTAATCATTTGATAAATGGAAACTTTAGATATAGTCTAGGTTCTATTAATGCACCATATAATGCTAGTTCATAGCATAAGCACTATATTCACTATATATTTCATATATTAGCTATGTATTGTAATTATTGGATAAATGTGAGACTTTAGGATAGTCTAAAGTTCTGTCGGTGCATAATATAATGCTAATTCATTTGAAATAGCGTAAGTACTATATTCACAAGATTTCAATAATGTGATAAATTGACAAAAGTATCATCGTTTTGATATTAATACTAATAGTTATATTAAGATGATTTTTCATAGATAATAATTATAACAATGTAAAAACAAAATGACGACGTGATTTTAATAATACTGAAACGTTTGTAAGCTAGCACGTAAACTAGAATTGGAACCAAAATATCCATACCTCCAGTAACTTGTTTTGCAAGGAAGTACTTAGTATTTTTCATATTACATTGACGATGAATTGAAAGACACATGTACTCTTAACTCATGTTTGTCATAGAATTTCTTACTTGCGTTCTACACATGGAAACATGATTCAAATGCCTTAGCTAAACGTAGCTAAGTAAACCTCAGGGTACCTCGTAGGACCCCTTCGTCATCATACAAACAAACAGTCAGCACATCACCAAGAAAATTGTAATAATACAATCCTATGTACAGCATAAAGTTACATTTAGAACTAAAGCAGATCTGAAGATTTTAATCTTGTGTTGTTAAATTTTCAAAATTTACTTCAATCTGATCTAGGATCTTAACTGAGAGAACAACATGTGCAGCATATCTACAGCATATCAATCATGGAGACAATAATGCAAGCACACAAGAGACACAAAGATTTACTTGGGGAAAACCATAAAGGTGAAAACCCCCAATAACTTCCTCAGAGATAGATAGAGCAATGATACAACCATAATACAAGAGATAGTCTTCTCCTAGCAGTAGAGCCTCCTCCTCCACAAGTGCGCCACTCTCCAAAGTGTGAGTGAGAGAATAGAATGTATAAAATGAGAGAGCCACACTCTCTATTTATACACTAACTTGACTTGACCTTTACTCAACTAGGTCAGCCTCAACTTAACAACTTAACATAATGCTGACTGGGCCGACCCCCACTAGGGTGGTCTAATAACCCTTTGACCCACATGGCCGACTCCCAATAGGGTGGTCTAATAACCCTTTGACCCACATGACTTATACAAGGTCGACCCCAACAAGGTGGTCTAATAACCCATCAAGTATAAGTTACGACACTTACAATATAAATGACGACACTTCCGTATAGAGGAATAATAACATCTCTATAGTAATACAATATACATATATGTGAAATACATTCCGAAGTTACATATACATCAACACTCCCTCTTAACTAGGAAGGTATTTCTCAACACAGGTCTTCTAGCACAAGTCTTCTTCTTTGGATCATCGTCACTGGATAATCGTCATCGAGTCATCATCATCGTCACTGTTGTTGCTATCTCAATCAATCTCTGAATCTACTCGTCATAGGAAGTTCTACAGAGCCAGTCCTTTTTCAAACTGGATGTAGGCCCACCACCTGCAGGTCTTCATCATCACTGGCCATACTGTGGAATCCTCAGGACTTATTACGTGTGTCACAAAACCTGGCTGCAGCATCCCAGGCTATTACGAGCACACAGCTCTACCTGTAGGATCTCCCAGGAGCACATTACATGTGACCCATCACAAAACCTGGCTGAAGCATCCCAGGCTGTTACGAGCACATGGCTCTACCTGTCGGATCTCCCAGGAGCACATTACATGTGATCTCACCACAAAACCTGGCTGAAGCATCCCAGGCTATTACGAGCACACGGCTCTACCTATTGGATCTCCCAGGAGCACATTACATGTGGTCCACCACAAAACCTGGCTGAAGCATCTGAGGCCTTTTTCATCCTATCCAGATCTCCCAGGAGCAAATTACATGTGGTCATGGCAAAACCTGGCTGAAGCATCTGAGGCCTTTTTCATCCTGTCCAAATCTCCCAGGAGCAAATTACATGCCATAGGACAAAACCTCGAAAGATCATCTGCCAGATATCCCAGGGCAACGAATTACATGCCATAGGCAAAACCTCGAAAGACTATCTGCAGATCTCCTAGGGCCAAATTATATGTCCTCCCAGAGCAAAACCTCGAAAGAGCATTTGCCAGATATCCCAGGGCACCGAATTACATGCCATAAGCAAAACCTCAAAAGACTATCTGTAAATCTCCCAGGGCAACGAATTATATGCTCATCTGCACAACCTGTTCCACGGCCATAGAGTATCATCTGATACTCATCATACATCATCCTGATGTACACATGATCACCCTGATCATCATCACTGCAACATCCTGCTGCATGTCATCTAGAGAAGCTCGTCATCCACGATCACCCTGATCATACAATGCATCCATCTGATGCACACCAAGTATCTACCTGATACATATCATCATACATAGTGTATCCACGTGATACATAGATACATGATCCACACAATGTATCCATCAACATACATGATCTACCTGATCATACCTGATACATATCAATATACATGATCTACCTGATCATACAATGTATCCACCTTATACATATACAGATACATGGTCCAAGCATCCAACATGATGCTTATACAAAATACATACACATGATCCAACCAATCATATCCAGCATCCAACATGATGCGTACATATAAATGATCCAACTGATCATATCCAACATCCAACATGATGCATACATACATACATAAAAATGATCCAACTGATCATATCCAAGAAGAAACTAGAACATCATCCTGATGCTCATCATCCAGCGCTTACATCCACAGCCATGTGAAGGATCCTTCTTCCAACATGCTTGGAATGGCTTCAGCAAATGTGTCCATCACTTCTTCCTCGAAGTGTCCTCGATCTGAAGAACGCCAAGCCTCTCTCTGAAGTACTCAAACTTCACCCTGGCTAGTGGCTTCGTCAGCACATCTGCAATCTGCTCATCCGTTGCAACATACAGGAGCTTCACAGCTCCTCTCTGCACCATATCCCTGATATAGTGATATTTGATCTCTATGTGTTTCGACCTGTCATGAAACACTGGGTTCTCGGACAGCTTCACACAACTCTAGTTATCACAGAAGATACCATTAGCCTCCAACAGGAGATCAAATAACTCAGACAGTAGCTTTCGTAGCCATACTGCCTCACAACTAGCTGAACAAGCTGCAACATACTCTACCTCAACTGTACTCAGTGCTACGCAGGACTGCTTCCTGCTAAACCAAGAGATCACACATGATCCCATACTGAAGTAGCACCCAGATGTGCTCTTCCTATCTGCAGCACTGCCAGCCCAATCTGAATCAACATAACCCTGCAGGTTAAACTTTTGATTCGCTTCATACTTGAGCCCATAATCCACTGTACCCTTCAGGTACCTCAGAACATGCTTTACAGCAACCAAGTGAACACTCCTCGGATCTGTCAGGAACTGACTCGATGTGTTCACAGCAAAGCAAATGTCTGGTCTCGTGTTCGTCAGGTACATTAAGGACCCAATCATCTGACGATACATAGTGACATCAACTGGTTCAGATGAAGCATCACACAGAAGCTTCAGGTTCGATGCCATAGCCACGCAGTCCATCATCCCGAACCTCTTCAGGATCTCTACTCCATACTTCCCTTATCCAAGGAAGATTCCATCTGCACTCTGCCACACCTCCATACCTAGAAAGTGGTGCATCATACCCAAGTTCCTCAACTCGAACTCGGTAGCAAGCTTCTGTTGTGTGTTGGCAATCAATCTATCCTCACCTGATACAAACAGGTCATTCACATAGTAGTATCACTGGATTGCTTTCCTCAACCTTGTAGAAAAGGTTGGAATCCGCTTTATTCTTGGTAAAGCCCAAACTGGATTGAAAGCTATCTATCCTACCATACCAAGTTTTGCACACATATATGACTACACCATGCTGTCTTGAAATCCATTTGGTGCATCTTCTATTTCATCACTTTTATATTTCTCAATGCTGCCATCTGCAACATGCTTGATCTGATAGTTCCATTCGGAAGTCACAACAAACTTCCCTTCAGGTGTTGGGATTACATCCCAAACATCATTCTTCATGATCGACGGATCATGGCATTCTTCCCATATCTTGGGAACTTCAATATCTTCAATAGATAATTTTGTTGCTGAACAAAGTAATTCTTCTTTTGTAGGTGATGGCATACGATCTTTCCTACACAACAAGTTAAATTGCATGATTAGAAAACATCTCATAGTTTTTAGAACAAATTCTTACACATAAAGAAATATGTTATACAATCATGCAATTATCTTAGCCAATGCTTCAATACAACATTTATCCATATCCTGTAACTTTCTAGATGCCTTCCAATCTCTACCAGAACATTGTTAAGAGTGTGCACAACTCCCAACATGTCAGCAAAGAGGTTTCATTCTAGATAAGTAGCAATGGAATGTTGTACAGTGCCATAGGCTACTTACCCATGCATACTAGTAGTATATTGTTCATCAATGCAACTATTCTAATATGCATAATACACAACGTAATTCTAGGAACATCAGTATATACATTATTGAACAGTATTATTATAAAATATGCAATTAATGACAATTCAAATACTTATCTTTGTTTGTTTGTTGGGTGGACTCCCTCTGAGTCTTCGCTTCCTTCCAGGAGCTACTGGAGTCCTAATCTGAAGTAGCTTCTTCTACACCTTTCTGTAGTGGAATTTAGAGAGATGGTCAACTCCCTCTGAATATCTGCATCCTTACTGGAGTGTACTCCCTCTTGATCTTTGTTTCTTGGATTACTTGTCCTTGAACTTATATTCATTCTCGATCCCTGTGGATGCTTGTTAGTATCATCATTGTGTTATCCTCTAGGTCTCATACGTAATCAAACATTCATTAGTATAATCTTAATATTATCAAAACACAATAATCTCAAGCATGTATAGTCAGGATCATTTCAAACACAGATAATAAACATTAGTATTCAAGGTTTCAGGGAAGTCTTCTTTTACTCATGCATATTCTTATTTGATCATAGGACTCTTTTGGTTAGTTAAATCATCAATCAAGATAAGAGATATAATATGCATAAAACTCGTGATTACTCAAACCTATACCTTCATGATTCTTCTGGTTAGTCATATCATCAATTATGGTAAGAAACATAACATGCATACAACCATGATTATTCAAACCTATGACTTCATGAATAATCATTATCAACAACACAACAGTATAAGATCCTAACACAAGGTAGGATTCTAGCTTGATATAGGAAAAACATACCTGGATTAGCAGGCTAGCTAGTTATGTCTAACATACTCACATGATGTCTTCTTGTTCTTCTTCAATGACTTGTGCTTGTAACCTGTATATCTCATAGGTTAACCATTATAAAACCAAGTTATACATACCTCGTAAATGGATCTTCTATGATATCCATGACAATGGATGAATCTTTGTCCTCATGTCATCATGATCATATGTTCTTGAAGTAGAACATGATTTGCCTTTCTTGGTGTACCTTTTAGGTTAGCAGACAACATAAGCCTCATACAACACCATAATACATTAGTACAATCATAAGTGTCAACACCCTAACCAATGAATTTCTTCTATCATGCATTCATAATTTTGTTAAGGTGATACGACAAATCTAAAATCAAGATTGTACTAACCATAATAACATGAAGACAAACATACCATAAACTTAATCATGAACAAATATCGAAACATACGTCGATGAGTCATACCTGTCGAGATCGCTTGTAATATTCTTATGTAAGGCCTTAGCCTCATCTCCCTCTGAAACAGGAACTTCTTCACTTATGCAGGTGACCAATCCATCTTCTTCTAGGATTAACCTAATCCACTTGATTTGCAAGAACTGGACCTGGAGCTGGATATGGGTTTGTCAGAGAAACCCCAAAAATTCAAACTTTGAATTTCAAACTTCCGAAAGGGTAGAAATATGCGCCTTGATGAGTAGCATCCAGCCGTAGTCTCCGATTACAAAAATTCCAACTTTCTCCGAAGCCCTAAATTCCGGAAGCCATGAATGAAGGTACTAAAAAATAATTCTGTTTTGACAGAAATATGTACCTGATTGTTTCTGGTGTAACTCCGAACTTTTCGATCCACAGGGTCTGAAAATGTTTCCTGAGATAGCTTGACTTGTTATCTTTCCATCCTGATAGGTCTGACCTCAATTGGATTCTCTGAGAGAGAGTTATGCCAAGTGTCGCAACGTGACCTGTTTTGGGATAATACAGGAGAGCGAACTTGTACGGCGTGCCATGTGTCACTGTTTGAACTTCGGCCTCTGAAAAAATTTCTTGAGACAGCTCGCCCTGTTATCTTTCCATCCTGACAGGTCTGACCTCAATTGGACTCTCTGAGAGAGAGTTATGCCAAGTGTCGCAACGTGACCTGTTTATGGGATAATACAGGAGAGCGAACTTGTACGGCGTGCCACATGTCACTGGTTCAGCTTCGGCCTCTAAAAAAGTTTCCTGAGATAGTACAGTCTGTGTACTACCTGTCACTTTTTACGAAATTTCATTTGGATCTTCCTATCCCAAGTTATGACCTTTTTCCCAAGGTCACCTGATTTTGACTTAGATCTGGAAGAGGCAGAAACCCTAAATTGTACAGATCATAAATCACAAAGTACAACGAATTAGAGGTTGTCCTTTGGACACAAGGTACATGGGGATTTAAGTTTCGACCTGTAAAGATTTCAAATCCGAAAACTTCTCCAAAATGGATTTATAGCGAAAGTGCTACGATGACTGGTTTTTGCTATATCAAGCCCTAGCATCGTAAGTGCAACAAGTGTCATACATGCCATATCATGCCTTCTTTCAGGCTAGCTCTGATACCATGTTAAATTTTTAGAATTTACTTCAATCTGATCTAGGATCTTAATTGAGAGAACAACATGTACAGCGTATCTACAGCATATCAATCATGGAGACAATAATGCAAGCACACAAGAGACACAAAGATTTACTTGGGGAAAACCATAAAGGTGAAAAACCCCAATAACTTCCTCAGAGATAGATAGAGCAATGATACAACCATAATACAAGAGATAGTCTTCTCCTAGCAGTAGAGCCTCCTCCTCCACAAGTGCGCCACTCTCCAAAGTGTGAGTGAGAGAATAGAATGTATAAAATGAGAGAGCCACACTCTCTATTTATACACTAACTTGACTTGACCTTTACTCAACTAGGTCGGCCTCAACTTAACCACTTAACATAATGCTGACTGGGCCGACCCCCACTAGGGTGGTCTAATAACCCTTTGACCCACATGGCCGACCCCCAATAGAGTGGTCTAATAACCCTTTGACCCACATGACTTATACAGGGTCGACCCCAACAAGGTGGTCTAATAACCCATCAAGTATAAGTTACGACACTTACAATATAAATGACGACACTTCCGTATAGAGGAATAATAACAAATCTATAGGAATACAATATACATATATGTGAAATACATTCCGAAGTTACATATACATCAACATGTGTTATGATCATAAAATGTCTTTCGTTAAAGAGATTAGCATCCATTTAGTCTGCAATAGCAATTATAACTAACATCATATTTGGTTTTGAGAAATTCGACGTGTCATCATTATTAATTATCCTAGTTAAGAGATTTAACTATTTTTTTATATGTTCCGCATTAACAAATTCAATAATTATTGCTATTTTAAAATTTTTTAAATTTTCGGTATTTTACGGGATGTTACAGGATACCTACGGCAATAGTTTCATATATAGATCCAAAGTTTGCTTCAAACTTTTGGAAGGGCCTATTCAAGGGATTTGGAACAAATATGAATTCAAGCACATCATATCATCCACAGATAGATGGGAAGAATGAGAGAGTCAATCAAGTTATTAAAGATATGATAAGAATGTATGTGATGGATCAACAAGCTGGTGCTATCAATCCACAATGGAAAAGCTCTTCTTCAAAACCTCTACATAGCTCAATCTCTCATACAATACCCTTACGCAGAAACCCCTTTGGCAGCTATCCCAATCCTTAAATCTCCTTCCCCATCAACCCACACAATGTCAGGAACAATCCCCCTTCTTTGAGCTAACAGTCCCTCAGGCAACTTCCAGTTCCCTTCTAGCTCTCCAGCAACTCAACTCTTCACCTTATATTGAATACTATAACTTTTTATCCACAAGCATTAGAGATTCACATAACAACCATGCTAATTCATGAAAACCATACATTAACAAGAAAAAGCCCGTACACTTCACATATGCTCCAAGAAGATATATCCATTAAGCTCCAAGGAGACGAAAACTCAAATGATCCAACCATGAAAGGAATGGAGAGAAAACACATTTTTACATCGGGAGTTAAAACTCTCTTACAATACAATATGATTATTTTTTCTAACTAACTCCTTTTTGACAAGTCCAACAACAATAAGAAATGGATTTAGTTAGGCCTTTGCCAAGTCAAAGGTCGCTTAGTTTCCTGAGAATTTGCTCCATTGGAAGAATCAATAAAATATTACAATGAAGTCCAAGAGAGAAAGGGTGCACTAGTGAAATAGGTCCCTTTTACCAAGTCAAAGCTTCAAGAAACAATACAAATATCCTCCTTGTGCGTCCTTCAATATGCTCTGACATGGTAAAAATAAAATAATGTTTTTACAAATAACCACCTCTGTGAGTTGAGTCAACAAATAATAAAGTATTGGGGTAGCTATAACCTCCACATGTGCGCCTTCCAAGAGAGATAGATCTAACCAACTTTCAACTACTTCACTCGATATGCAAGATGTGCACAAGACCCATTCAAATATGCAAGCGGACCTTCTAAAGGAGGGCACCACCTAATGTTCTAGGGGAATTTGTAAATGGATGAATGCATGGAGTGATATGGTCAAAACATGAACTTGTGAAGAGAGGCACAATTAAAAAAAATTATTCTAGCATGTTGCCTCAAAATGTGTGAGAGAAAGGAGGGGGGAGGCGCTACTCTCAAATGTGTGACATATGACTTAAAGTTGCATTCCTAGTGATTGGTTGAATTAAGACTTAGGAAATTATGCTTAAAATCCTAACGACAACTTTATAAAAATCAATGCAGTGCACAACCTAAGGTTTGAGTTTAATTAACCATTAAATGAAAATATGCCAAACCAATTTTAGACTAGAGATGATGAAAAGTGGAAATATGGAAAAATGAAGGCTTAATATAACACAAAACTTAGAGAAATGTAATCAATATGTGTCATGTACTCTTTAGGAAAGGGAAAAGGATGAAGTGTAAGTGTAATTTAGATTTTACCAAGGTAAAAAGTGAAAATATGATGAAATATTCAAATTAACTTGGTAAAATGATGAAAATGTGATGAAAATATAAATGATACTATGAAAACATTAGGAAATTGCACCACCGTGCTAGAGGATACTGGCAACTAAGAATAAGACATGAACTAACCATGCAACAATTAACTTAAAGTAGTGACTAGAGCATGAGGAGATTTCCCCAACACTGATCCAAAAGGAAGAATGCCTCCATAAAACTACAAAGAACATGATGCACAACTCAAGCAACCTCCACCAAAGATCTTGTCCAATGCTAAGAAGGGTAATTCCCCATGAAGAAGTATACCCCCAAGTCAATCCAATGCTCCAAAGATACCAATTGCAAATCCCCATCAATGTGATAAAGATCACATGTTTACTCCTCATACAATATGAAGGGTAACATAACCTTTCATGAACATTAAAAAGATCATGTTTATCAATGTTCATAATCACCATGGCAACTACCTCATGGTGTCGAGCAACACATAGTAAATGAAAGCATAATTACAATATAAACAAGATCGAGTACAAAGGGGCCAAGACCGGGGTATTACACATAGTTCCTCCATTTCCAATAAAAAACAACCTTTAGTGAGAATCACTACGGAAAATGATGTTTTCCATCTTTTATGACCTAAAAGGTTTGGATAAGTCCTATAACACTTTTTTGAAATTCATCACACAAAAATATGCCAATTGAAGGAGTAAGTTAATCTTGTAGCAAAATGACATTCTTTTTGGTCTAGAAATCTGATAAAAATATGACGTAAATTTCAATTAGGCACTATCTGAGTTCTACCTTAATCCAAAATCCATGTACGGTGGAATGATGCCCCTATGGGTTTTTTCAGTCTTGAATCAACCTAGATCATAACAAAACTGATCAAAATTTTGAATTGATTAGAACTCTGAATAGAACACCTTAAATTCACATTAATGGGTATATTTAACATATAAGAGTAATATAGAATTTCTTCAGCTTAATTTCATAGAAGTGGTAATTTGCAACAGTAACAATAAATTTAAGTAGAACAGGAAAAATAAGAGGAAGACATAACTGAACCTGAGTTTAGACTTACAGTGGTGTTGTTAACATGAGTAGGCTGACCAACACAAGCATCATCTTAGGAAACCACATGTGGGGGGGTCCACTCTCCTCCCAACGAACCCCTCAATGCAATATTGAGATCCCCCAAGCCCTCAATTAGTAAAATTATGCTAGACAAATACCTCCTTACCATAGTAAGAAAATCCTCTCACCCTCCTCCTCCAACAAGCAATTCTCATGCAATAGACTAACTAGACCTCCATAACCCCCCACCAACCACCCCAGATGAAGAAGAAAAAGACCTCCATGAAGTCCTTCCCCCTCCTCTTATAAGCCCATTTTCATTATTATTAAAATATGTTTCATTTGCATGGGTGAGACTTGTCATCCAGTCACTAATCCCACCTTAGCTTAATAAATCCTACTTTAACATTAAGTATGCATCTAATTATTATTTATGATTATTTTCCTATTATATATTTCATTGTGATCAACTTGCAAGTTGGGACATTGCATACACTCCCCCTTTAGGAAACTTTGTCCCGAAGTTGCATCACCTCCATTTCTTATTCCCATGCAACACATGCACAATATCACATGGTATGCACAACCATCATACAATATGCACCTACATAACTAGTACTATTGCATGGGGGAAAGAGTTACTTATGTGGCCATCACATGTAATTCTTGTACCTACACTATCACAAATATAACAACCAATTTAACTACATGATTAATTATTCTTGTTGAATTCCTAGTATGCAATTATGTCACACAATTATACACCAATCAAGTCAGACCACTATGCATAATTTCTATTCATACAGTCATGCATCCAAATCAAGCCATTCACATGGGTTACTTCCACCTTCATGCACCCTCTCCCAAAATCATACCATCTGATCAACCTTTGAACACCAAAATGGCTTAAGTATGTCATTCCTATTTACTAAGAAACCAAAGCAACAAGGGACAAAGGGCACTCTCAAACGAAGCTACAAGGTACCAACGAAGCTATAAGGTACAAATGAAATCAGAGGCCGTCGAATTCTAAAGGGCATTGTTTCTCTTTTATTAGATGATTATACCTTTAAGGATGCTACATCTCACCGGGGTTGCCAAATCTGAATAGAGAGAGAGTGCCCAAACCCCAAATGACCCTCATTGACATTAAAGTTAACCAAGTGTTGTGCCAAATTGATGTATTACTGAAAGAATGCAAGCATACACACTTAAAATTTACGTAGTGGGCGCCACGATTAAGGTCATTTCCTGTATTCTCCCCATTTTAAAACAACAATTGCATTTGGGTGATACAACAAGTAAAATCATATTTACATTTGCTAACAATGTTAATATTTGATGTTGTTTCCATGGGTGAGTTATAGGTTAAGATTATGGTTATGAGAAAGTAACCCAAGTAGAAAGAGAATCTACAATAAACTCTCCTAGAAGGAGATGCACCCATGGAACTTGAAATTGATGAGGGGTCGCCAACTTGAATGGGTTTGCCTTGTCATTGCATAAGGAACACCAATTTTTTTCTTTGTAAGAGGATCGATTTTTCTACACAAGCCCAAGTGTTTAAAGGCCCTATGGTTTCAGCTAGTGGCTCTGATACCAAATTTAACGCCTTAAATTCACATTAAGGGGTATATTTAACATATAAGAGTAATATACATTTTCTTTAGCTAATTTCATATCAGTGGTAATTTGCAACAATAACAATAAGTTTAAGCAGAACATGAAAAATTAGAGGAAGACATACTTGAACCTAAGTTTAGACTTACAGTGCTGTCGTTGAAGTGAGTAGGCTAACCAACACGAGCATCATCTTAGGAAACCACTCTCCTCCCAACCAAACCCCCAGTGCAAGAAAGTGAGCTCCCAAGTCCTCAATCAGTAAAATTATGCCAGACAAATACCTCCTTACCATGGTAAGAAAATCCTCTCACTCTCCTCCTCCAACAAGCAATTCTCATGCAATAGACTAACTATACCTCCATAAACCCCCACCAACCACCCCAGATGAAGGGAGGGACCACTCTCCTCCCAACCAAACCCCTAGTGCAAGAAAGTGAGCTCCCAAGTCCTCAATCAGTAAAATTATGCCAGACAAATACCTCCTTACCATGGTAAGAAAATCCTCTCACTCTCCTCCTCCAATAAGCAATTCTCATGCAATAGACTAACTATACCTCCATAAACCCCCACCAACCACCCCAGATGAAGAAGAAAAAGACCTCCATGAAGTCCTTCCCCCTCCTCTTATAAGCCCATTTTCCTGATTATTAAAATATGTTTTATTTGCATGGACGACACTTGTCATCCATGCACTAATCCCACCTTAGCTTACTAAATCCTACTTTAACATTAAGTATGCATGTAATTATTATTTATGATTATTTGCCTATTATATATTTCATTGTGATCAACTTGCAAGTTGGGACATTACATACACCCTCCCTTTATGAAAAATTGTCCCGAAGTTGCATCACCTCTATTTCTTATTCCCATGCAACACATGCACAACATCACATGGTATGCACAACCATCATACAATATGCACCTACATGACTAGTACTATTGTCTTAGGACGAGAGTTACTTATGTGGCCATCACATGTAATTATTGTACCTACACTATCACAAATATAACACCCAATTTAACTACATGATTGATTATTCTTAATTCCTTGTATGAAATTATGTCACACAATTATACACCGATCAAGTCACACCACTGTGCATCAATTATATTCATACAGTCATGCATCAAAATCAATCAATTCACATGGTTTACTTCCACCCTCATGCACCCTCTCCCAAATTCATACCATTTGATCAACCTTCGAACACCCAAATGGCTTAAGAATATCATTCCTATTTACTAAGAAACCCAAGCAACAAGGTACAAAGGGCACTCTCAAACGAAGCTACAAGGTACCAACGAAGCTATAAGGTACCAATGAAATCATAGGATGTTGAATTCTAAAGGGAATTGTTTCTCTTTCATCAGATGATGATACCTTTAAGGATTCTACATCTCACTAGGGCTGCCAAATCCAAAGAGAGAGAGAGAGTGCCCAAACCCCAAACGACCCTCATTGACATGAAAATTAACCAAGTGTTGTGCCAAATGGATTGATTACTGAAAGAATGCAAACATACACACTTGAAATTTATGTAGTGCACGCCACGATTAAGGTTATTTCCTATATTCTCCCCAATTTCAAACAACAATTGCATTTGGGTCATACAACAAGTAAAATCATATTTACATTTGCTAACAATGTTAATATTTGATGTTATCGCCATGGGTGAGTTACAGGTTAAGATCATGGTTTTGAGAAAGTAACCCAAGCAAAAAGAGAAGCTTCAATAAATTCTCCTAGAAGGAGATGCACCCATGGAACTTGAAATTGATAAGGGCCACCAACTTTTAATGGGTTTGCCTTGTTATTGCATAAGGAACACCAATTTTTTTCTTTGTAAGAGGATTGGTTTTTCTACATAAGCCCAAGCGTTCAAAGGCCCTAGTGTTTGAGCTAGTGGCTCTGTCACCTACCCAAATTTTGAGACTATTTATTTTATTTTGCAAAAACATTATGTTAAATTATAATTACAAAGTTTTGTAATTATGACCAAATCTGGTCAAGGATGATTGTAATGACATATTATTATTATTTAATAAATTAAAACAGGAGACAAACACCCAATGGAACTGTTAAATGAGTGTTCATTGACCCACTAGCGGGAATGGAAGCTACTAGAAGGCATGGGACAGGTGTCAACATTTGCACTTCACCACTAGCTGTTGGTTATGGGACAACTACCCCTAAATTTGTGGCATTATCCCCCAGGTGGGTGGAAGAGAGTTGTGAGCTCATTAATGACCAGGTTAACCACTAAAAAGGCCTAGGCAGCCTAGAGAAGGCAATTTCGTATTGAGCAGGGAGCTCAACATTATTTTCTGCAGAAATAATTCCTCTAGTGCATCAGGTGATCACTGAGTGATTCGAATAGGGAGGCAGTGAAAGTGCATTGTGAGTCTGTTGAAATTTATTTTGAGAAGGAAACCAGAGGTGCTGGTGCAAGTCTCTTTGACTGCTAAGTCTATAGGATTGAATGATTTACTTTGTTGTTTCCAGTTATTGACCTAAAGCTTCTACAGATTCTTCTTCCTGGTGGTTCAGTGAACAGGCTCGGGGGTCCTAAGGCAAGTAATTTGGCTGTCTTCAAGAGTAGGTTGGGTGGAACAGGCTCCTTGGGTTGTTTGTTTCTCCTACATTCATCAGGTTCTACTGTTCTGTCTTGTTTATTTTCAATTAAATGAATGATGTTGTTTTATTAAAACTTCTAGCCCTTTTGTCCTGGTTTGATAATGAAGACTTACTGATAAAATTGTTTTAGCTGAAATGTATATTCTGTTAAGTTAGGATGGAAAATAGCATTTCATAATGCAGACATTTAAATATTTTTCTTTTACCTACTGTTAGAAAATAAATATTCCATTTCTGTATAAAAGCCTAGGGTTTATACTTTATGACATATACTTCATTTCAAAATACACATACTGCATTTTTCTTATCATTTCATTCAAAAGTTGTAAAGTACTATAAGCAAAAACACTTAGCACGGTTTCTTAACATTTTTCATTTTCTCTCCTTACAGTACTTAGACTTTTTGAGAAATAGCTGTAATATCCACTTAGAATTTCTATGATATTTCAATGCTATAGTTTCCTATATTTACACAACATTTTATTTTATTACATTTAACTTTCCATGTATTCCAGATTTTATAGTAAGAATATCTTTCATGTTCAGTAAGAAATATTCCAGATTTTGAAACCCTAGATATTGATTACCTTCTATAACATTCATCGTTCTGCTAAGACTAATTCCCAACTTTGCAAAGTTTGCAGACACTTGTAGTTTTCGTTTTTAAAAACCCTAAGACTATCATACAGCTAGTTTAAGGCCAGGCACTTAAAAACGTAAACATCGAATCCTTACATCATGTTTCCAAAACCAAAAACATTCTATTGTTCAACTATCACTTATACGATAGCTATCTATACAAGACAAGTTCATAACAGAGTATTATTATTTTTATTAACCGTAATATTCTTTTAAGTGATGGTTCATTACCAACAACTAAGTCTCATCACCATTCCAAACTTTAAATTTAAACAACACAAACACATGGTTGCTCGATTTCGAAATAAATTAGCCCACAGCTCTCGGCCAGAATCAACACAATATTTTCTAGTCAAAATAACGATTTATATAAACATGGAAATCGCTCAGAAAAAACTATTTTAAGTTATGTTTCAATGCAAACTCAATTCCATATTACCACTCAAACAAAAGTATAAATATTGTAGCACAGGACCTTCCATGTTTCACAGCAACGAGTTAGCCCTCGGCTCTCGGCTAGTATTCACATTATATTAATTCAGACAAAATATTGATCCAGATAAATACAGAGTTTGTACTGAAACATTTCAAGTTTCCTGACACTATAAACAACATAGGGTTCACCCCTTTGGCAACTACATCGAAAACAAGTTCACATTTAAACAAACGCCACAATAGAGTACTATTGGGCAGAGTAGCAAATTAGGATGAGAATCCATCCTCTGCCCTTGCATCATATTGCTCTAAAAACATCATAACTTCGGTCATTACCCTTGCTAGGGACAATGTTCCCATCTCTCGTCAAACAGTAAGCATCGACCAAACCGTGCCAAGAGTACCTACGAGGGTTTAAGAACCACCGAGGCTTACCAGGTGGTTGAGTAGCATCCTCACACCGAGCTTCAAACACAGCAAACCTTCACCGAAGTATCACCTACCATAAAAATCATTGAAAGGTTAAACGAAGAAAAAAAATGCAGAGTTGAACTTGGAACAACACATTATCATTATCATTTCAATAACTGAAACATTACCTTAACAATGCAGCTTCTGGAGTAAGAGACATCGTTAGCAAACGAGAACGACCGAGTCATCTAGCAAATGCAAAGAATAAGGGTTCAGAATTTGAGAACAACCATTTGTTGCTAGGAGAATCGAACTCTGGTCCAACCTTGCACTCAAAGAAACTAACAGAAAAACCCTGAAAACTATTTCAAAGGCTGTATCGTGGCTCGGCTCTACAAGGAACACAAAGCCTGGAAACATTTAAGTTTTTCCCTACAGGTCTAGGGATCGAAACTGAGGAAAGAGTCCTCCAAACAATCAACTACCAAACCCTACATTACTACAGACGGTCGGCCTCTCCACCTTACCACCACCAAAGTAAAATGAAAGCCGAGAAACCAACTCGATGCATTTCATAACGAAGGACTAGGGTTCCATTTCAAAACCCAAGAACATGTGAGATCAACGATGGATAAGAAGCCAACAAGGCACGTCGAAGTTCGGGCAACAACCATTTTAAATGCCATATTTATTATCATATCCACCAAGATGTCAGCTCAGTAGACCAAGTGACAATGCAGTGTACAGCTCGGCGTATTGGTAGTATTGGAATTGCTATCACGTGAACCACAACCAAGATGGCACCCGCAAGGACTCCACTCAACACAGTAGGCAGGTGAATTTAATGCTAAGACCTGTTACGACAACCTGCCAGCACACTAGACATTCATTGCCCAGTCATTATCACATCTCAGTACCAGTTAGGGTTTGCAGCATATCAATTCCTTGTATATTCAAAGTATAAAGTTAACAATTGTTTATATAGTACATTCCAAATGTATTGATCGTAGAATGCATAGTTTACCAAATGACTTCATGTCTATATAGATCGCATTCATAAAAGGTATTCAAATACTTAGTGTATGGTTTAAAATCCCATAGTATGCACATCGTAACATTTGAGCATATTGCCATATCTATTTACAAAGTACATAGCATATTATAAAGTATAAATATTAAATTAGAAAGGTCTAAATACTACATTGTTGCAAATTCACAATAGTATCATCATATTTATGATGATAATATTATAATAACCTTTGCTATATTAGTATGATTCTTCATAAATTATAAATTGAGAAATGTATAAGCTAATATCATCTCAAGTTAATCCACGTATTTAAAATAATATTTGTTTCATGTTTCTATAATATAGAACAATATACAAGTTGAAACATATACAATATTACTACTCTTGCAAAATGAAGAAATGATGACAGGATCATAATAGCACGTATACATTATAATCTAGCACTTATTTAAGAATTCATAGTGTAAGTATCCTTTCTTTGAAGTTTTAGTAAAGAGTCTAGTGTAGTTACTATTAGTTACGACTCCTGCGACTTGTAAGTATAGGCAAGGTAACACTTACAGAATTATGACAGAGATCCATACCAACAACAACTCTCATGCATGGAAGTACTTAGAGTTACTATAAGCATTGACGGCTAACTGAAAACTTATTTAGAATTGCTTGTGACATTTGAAATTGTCGTAATACTCTTACCTGCATATCTGCGCAAAGAAACAGGTTCAAATGCTTTAGCTAACATAGCTAAGTAAACCTCAGGGTACCTCGTAGGACCCCTTCGTCATCATCCAAGAGCAATTGTCAGTACTTTGTCAAGAAAACTTTATCACAAGATAAACTTAATTACAGCTTAAATATTACAATTAACACAAGCAGAATTAATGTCGTAAATTGTGTTAAGAAGTATGAATTGTTGTTATCATTTTGTTATTAGTTAAAAAGATTAGCATTTATTTTATTTCCGCACTAGAAAGTACAACATTTAATGCTACTTTAAAAAAAAAATTATGATTTTTCGGGATGCTACATGTGGTATCAGAGCTCCTGTTCGAACTCTCGGCCTGAAAAGGTCCAAAGAACACGCAACAGAAAAATTTTATGACAACAAAAATCTTTACTAATTCAAGTTAAATTATTTTGTTATACAGAAATTTGTTTTCTAAGTTACAGGTATGGAAGGATCAGATGAACGCATGGAGGACAGATTTCGACCAACCAGTCATACCAACAATAGCACTGGACAGCATTATGAAGAAGAAGTCCATGATGAATTGAATGACAATTCATCAAAATTGTTACGTGCATTTCAGGAGTTGAAGGCAGAAATAAGATATGTTAAACAGGATAATGAGAGAATTCTTAAGGCACAAGAGGAACTGAACCAAGTAATATTCGATTAATGCCCAACTGATGAACAGGATAGAAAATTTGAAAATACCTCCAAGATTGAAGACTTACCTCATGGGAACAAGGATAAGAGAGTGAACACCGATGATGAGAATAATAGTTCAACATCATCAGGAGTTGCCATTGAGACACGTAAAAAGAAATGCAATTATTCAAGTGATAGCAGTGAAGGGGATTACAAACCAAAAAGAAAAAGCCATAAACAGTATGAGCAGATTTCTGGGGAGTTCAAGAAGATCAAACCCCCAACCTTCAATGGTGAAACTAAGAAAGGAGAGACAGCTGAAGCATGGTTGTCTGGCATGAAGAAATACTTCCAAATTTATGATTATTCAAAATCATTGAAAGCAAAGATGGCCATATACAACCTGATCGGGAAGGCAGACATTTGGTGGCAGGACATCAAAAGAGTGAAGGGCATCAAGGACAAGGATGTGAATTGGAGCACTTTTAAACGGTACTTCAAAAAGAAGTTCCTATCTGAACAATATTACGAAGAAAATTCCAAGGAATTTTATGATTTAAGACTGGGAACCATGAACATGAAAAAGCTGAACATCAAATTTCTAAATTTGCTAAGGTATGTGCCATACCTTGTGGAGGAGAAACCAAAGATTCAGAGGTATCTGAGTTGTCTACCTTTCAACATCAAAGACAAAATAAAGTATGACAATCCAAAGACCTTAGAAGAATCCATGAGGAAAGCAACTTTCTGCTATGATCAGAACCGGAAAAGAGAAGGGATATCTAATTGAAAAAATCATAAACCCAGCAACTTTGAGCTGAAGAAGAAGAATTTCAGGTTCAATGGACATTCTGGTTTTCAAAAGAAAAACTTTCCAAATCGAAATTTCCAATGAAACAGTCCCAGAAATAATCAGCAGCAAAATTTTACAGCTCCTAAAAATACACCCAATGTTACCAAAACTAATGACCAAAGGGCACCTATAAAATGTTTTGAGTGTCAAGGTCCTCATTATGCTTCAAACTGTCCCAATAAGAAGCTGACAACCAATAATATTCACTCCATACAAGCTGAACCTACTGTGGGGGACTTGACAAGAGAGATGCCTAGAATTAATGCAGCTCTAGACCACAGGCAAGTGGAGCATCAAGTCTCTATGGTAGAGATTGAAGGTATGCTACAAAACCACCCTGTTTCTATTTTGATTGATCCAGGTGCTAGCCTAAGTTATATATCTCCAGATATTGTAGAAAATTTTAATATGAAAACAAGAAAATTTAATAAATCCTGGTTAGTTAGACTAGCAACAGGAACAAAAAGAAAAGTGTATGATTTTGTTGAAGGTTGTGTTTTATCTATGAATCAGTTAAAAACGCAAACCAAGCTAAATGTTTTACCTTTAGGATCCTATGACATCTTAATTGGAATGGACTGGTTAGAAGCACATCATGTTATTTTGAATTGTTATAAGAAAAGTTTTACCTGTCTAAATGATGAGGGAGAAATAGTGGAAGTAAAGGGTATTCCTAGAAAGACATCACTTAGACAGATTTCAACTATGCAAGTAAAAAGAGCAGTTAGAAAAGGATGTAAGATGTTCGCAGTCAATGTAGTACATGAGGAGTCAATTACAAAAGAGGACAAACTGAAACTAGAAGATATAACTGTCCTAAAAGAACTCCTCGATGTTTTTCCAGAAGAGATTCCAGGGTTACCCCCGAAGAGGGATCTAGATTTTACCATCGAGATGATACTGGGTGCGGTACTGAACTCCAAAGCTCCATATGGGATGAACATATTGGAATTAAATGAGTTGAAATCACAGTTGAAGGAACTGATTGATAAAAACTATATAAGACCCAGCGTGTCTCCTTGGGGAGCACCTGTTATTTTTGTTAAGAAGAAGGATGGCACTTTAAGGCTTTGCATAGATTATCGCCAACTGAATAAGATGACAATCAAGAATCGATATTCGTTGCCCTGCATCGACGATCCATTTGATCAGCTACATGGAGCAACGATATTTTCAAAGATTGATTTAAGGTTAGGATATCATCAAGTTCATGTGAAGGATAAGGATATTTTTAAAACGGCCTTTAGAACTCGTTATGGACATTATGAGTTCGTGGTCATGCCATTTGGGTTGACTAATGCCTCGACAGTATTTATGTGCTTAATGAATAATATTCTGCACAAGTATTTGGATAAGTTCGTCATTGTGTTCATAGATGACATTCTGGTATATTCTAAAAGTAAGGAAGAACATAACGAACATCTACGTATTATTTTACAGGTTCTGAGAGATCATCAGTTATATGCTAAGTTTAGTAAGTGTGACTTTCACAAGGATAAGATTTAGTATTTAGGTCACATAATCTCTAAGGAAGGAATTTTGGTTTATCCCGATAAGATAAAAGTCATTAATGAATGGACGGTTCTTAAGGATGTGTCGGATGTACGATCGTTTATGGGGATTACAGGATATTATAGAAAATTCATAAAAGGTTTTTCGAAGATTGCAAACCCATAACCTCCTTACAGAAGAAGGGAAAGAAGTTTGTATGGGATCAAAAGTGTGCAGACAATTTTAAGAAGTTGAAGGAATTACTAACTACAGCACCTATTCTGAGAATCGCAAATCCTAATAAAGATTTTATAGTATGCACCGACGCATGTAATGACGGACTCGATGGAGTCCTAACACAAGAGGGACATGTTGTTGCATATGAGTCTCGAAAGTTGAAAGTACATGAGAAAAAATTACTCTACATATGATCTGAAATTATTAGCAGTAATACACGCCTTAAAAATGTGGCGTCACCATCTTATTGGCAGAAAATTTAGTTTGATGACAAATAACATGGGGCTGAAGTATTTACTAGATCAAACGAACTTGAATGCTAAACAAGCTAGATGGCTAACCTTTCTAAGTGAATATGATTTTATTTTTTTTTGTAACTAGGGGAATCGGCAACCGGATTTGGGCTGGTACTCGCGTGACATGGGGTCCAGGGATCCAATCTTGCTACCACTATACCCCAGGTGCAATCACAGTGCCCGAACCATGCGCACGGGTAAGATTGGGGGGATTTGAACACGTGACCTTCCATTTACAACTTCACATCTTAACCACTTGAGCTGCCCCCAACAAGCTAAGTGAATATGATTTTGAAATTCAGCATATAAAGGGTAAAGAGAACAAGGTTGCTGATGCTTTAAGTCGTAATGAAAAGTTTAATTTTATTTCAGCCATCAGTATATACACAACAGATTTAGAAAATCAGATTTTCGAAGGGATTAAAACTGATGAAGAGTACAGAAATTTACATGAAAGGATAGCAGAAAGTAATTCTGAAAATTCTGTGGTAGATTTCAAGTTAAAAGAAAATGGATTGCTACTGTACAAGAACAGATTATATGTGCCCAATGTACCAAAGATAAAAATTATGATTTTAGATGAGATGCACAAAAGTCATTATGCTGGTCATCCAGGTTATCATAAAACCATAACTATGTTACGGAAAGATTATTATTGGCCCAGGCTGAAGGATGAAGTAGCAGAATATATAGCCAAATGCTTTGACTGTCAAAGAATAAAGGTTGAACATCAGCATCCGGTTGGACTGTTACAACCATTACCTATACCTAGTTGGAAATGGGAGATCATAAGCATAGATTTTATTATCGGACCGGACTACCCAAGAATCAGAAACAAAATGATTCCATCATGGTGGTAGTGGATAAACTCAACAAGGAAACACTTTTTATACCAGTAAAAACTACTTATAAGGCTCCATATATTGTAGAATTTTTTATGAAACAGATTTTTCGATTACATGGAATACCAAAAGTGATAGTTTCAGACCGTGATTCTAAGTTTACTGGAAACTTCTGGAGATCTTTGTTTAAATGGTTGAATACAACCTTAAACTTCGGCACAGCATTTCATCCACAAACGGATGGACAGACGGAAAGAGTAAATCAGATACTGGAAGACATGCTAAGGATGTATGTTAAGGACCAGCCTAATAAGTGGGAGGATTACTTGCATTTAGCAGAATTTCCATATAACAACCATTACCATGCATCAACTAGGCTTAGCCCTTTTGAAATTCTTTATGGTAGGAAATGTAATACACCAGTTTCTTGGAATGACCCAGTTAATAGAGTTATTTTAGGACCTGAATTGTTGAAGGAAATAGAACTAACTGTGCAACAGGTACAAATAAATCTTAAAGCTGCCCAAGATAGGCAAAAGAGTCAAGCAGATCTTAAAAGGACTCATAAAGAGTTCCAAGTTGGTGAGCATGTTTTCATTAAGGTAAGACCAAAGAAGAGCTCATTAAAATTGGGAAGCTGTGCCAAGCTGGAACCCACGTATTGTGGTCCTTTCGAAATTTTGTCAAGGGTTGGACCTGTGGCATACCAACTAGCTTTGCCACCAAATCTAAGAATACATAATGTTTTTCATATTTCAGTTTTAAATAAATATGTACACGATGCTACTCATGTTATAAATTGGAATGATGTACAAGTGGAATAAGACGACAATTTTCACATGGAACCGGACTGTATCCTCGAAAGGAGGGAAACTCTACTCTGGAATCACACCATTGGGTAGGTAAAGGTGCAATGGAAGCACCTTAGCCCAGAAGAGGCAACCTGGGAGTTGGAGAGTAGTATGCGGGTAGCATACCCAGCTCTGTTTCAGGAATACTCAGAAAATGAATAAACAACATCGAGGACGATGTTGAGACTTAAGGGGGGGTGTATGTCACTTACCCAAATTTTGAGACTATTTATTTTATTTTGCAAAAACATTATGTTAAATTATAATTACAAAATTATGACCAAATCTGGTCAAGGATGATTGTAATGACATATTATTATTATTTAATAAATTAAAACAGGAGACAAACACCCACGGGAGCTGTTAAATGAGTGTTCACTGACCCACTAGGAGGAATGGAAGCTGCTAGAAGGCATGGGATAGGTGTCAGCATTTGCACTCCACCACTAGCTATTGGTTATGGGACAACTACCCCTAAATTTGTGGCATTATCCCCCAGGTGGGTGGAAGAGAGTTGTGATCTCATTAATGACCAGGTTAACCACTAAAAAGGCCTAGGCAGCCTAGAGAAGGCAATTTCGAATTGAGCAGGGAGCTCCACATTATTTTCTGTAGAAATAATTCCTCAAGTGTATCAGGTGATCACTGAGAGATTCGAATAGGGAGGCAATGAAAGTGCATTGTGAGTCTGCTGAAAATTATTTTGAGAAGGAAACTAGAGGTGTTGGTGCAGGTCTCTTTAACTGCTAAGTCTATAGGACTGAATGATTTACTTTGTTGCTGCTAGTTATTGACCTAAGGCTTCTACAGATTCTTCTTCCTAGTGGTTCAGTGAACAGGCTCGGGGGTCCTAAGGCAAGTAATTTGGTTGTCTTCAGGAGTAGGTTGGGTGGAACAGGCTCCTTGGGTTGTTTGTTTCTCCTACATTCATCAGGGTCTACTGTTCTGTCTTGTTTATTTCCAGTTAAATGAATGATGTTGTTTTATTAAAACTTCTAACCCTTTTGTCCTGGTTTGATAATGAAGACTTACTGATAAAATTGTTTTAGCTAAAATGTATATTCTGTTAAGTTAGGATGGAAACTAGCATTTCATAATGCAGACATTTAAATATTTTTTTTTTACCTACTGTTAGAAAATAAATATTCCATTTATGTATAAAAAGCTAGGGTTTATACTTTATGACATCTACTTCATTTCAAAATACACATACTACGTTTTTATTATCATTTCATTCAAAAGCTGTAAAGTACTATAAGCAAAAACACTTAACACAGTTTCTTAACATTTTTCATTTTCTCTCCTTACAGTACTTAGACTTTTTGAGAAATAGCTGTAATATCCACTTAGAATTTCTACGATATTTCAATGCTATAGTTTCCTATATTTACACAACATTTTATTTTATTACATTTAACTTTCCCATGTATTCCAGATTTTATAGTAAGAATATATTTCATGTTTAGTACCAGAATGTATTATCATATTTTTGAAACCCTGGATACTGATTACCTTCTATAACATTCATCGTTCTACTAAGACTAATTCCCAACTTTGCAAAGTTTGCAAACACTTGTAGTTTTCATTTTTTAAAACCCTAAGACTATCATACAGCCAGCTTAAGGCCAAGCATTTAAAAACGTGAACATTGAATCCTTACATCATGTTTCTAAAACCAAAAACATTCTATTGTTCAACTATCACTTATACGATAGCTATCTATACAAGACAAGTTCAAAACAAAGTATTATTATTTTTATTAACCGTAATATTCTTTTAAGTGATGGTTCATTACCAACAACTTGTTAAGATTTAATATGCTAAGACAGAAAATATCAGCATTGCATTTCATTTCACAACAATAGCATATACAGGATCACTGAAAGAGCAACAAGCACAGCATAAACACAAGAGACACGGATTTATCCTGGGAAACCCTCATGGGGTAGAAAACCCAGCAAAGCTTCCTCAATATAGATGACCAGCAAATACAAAGATGTAAACCCTAGACATGAGCTCCTTCTCCTCCATAGCAGATCTCTCCCTCACCTATGCGCTATTCACAAGTGAGTGTAATGTGTGTTAAATGAGGAACACACCTCCTCTATTTATACACAACTCCGACTTTACTTTTACATTAACTAGGTCGGCCCCAACTTTAACCACAGGGTTAAACACCCCATTACAACTTACTCTAGGCCGACCCCACTAGGGAAGTCTAATAACCCAAGTTACCACATTCCAACGGAGGAATAAACATCTCCGGATATGTCACCTACCCAAATTTTGAGAATAATTATTCTATGTTATTATCCTTTTTGCAAAATATTTGTGCTAAATTACAATTTCAAAGTTTTTGAAATTATGACCAATTTGGGTCAAAAAGGCATGTAATGACTCATTATTGTTATTTTAAAAATAAAAAGGGGAGACAAACACTCAAGAAAGTTGTTACAAGAATGTTCACTGGCCCACTAGGAGGAATGGAAGCTGCTGGAAGGCTTGGGACAAATGGCAGCATTTGCACTCTACCTCTAGCTGTTGGTATGGGACAACTCCCCCTAATTTTGTGGCATTTCCCCCTCCAGGTGGAGGGAGGTGAGCAAGTAGCTCACTAATGACCAGTTAATTACAAAGACCTAGGCTTCCTATAAAGGCAATTCGAATTGAGCAAGGAGCTCTTACATTCTTTTTCTGCAGAAAAGTTTCTCCTCATATGCATCAGGTGATGACTGAGAGAGTTGAATAGGGGAGGATGAGGGGAGTGCAATTGTAAGGCTGCAAATCAATTCTGAGAGGAAATATCGGAGGTGCTGGTGCAGGTCTCCTTGACTGCTGAGTCTGTAAGACTGGATAACTACTTGCTGCTGCAAGATTGAAGACCAAGCTTCTAAGTTTCCTCCTCCTGGTGGTTCAGTGAACAGGCTCGGGGGTCCTAAGGTAGACATCTAGGCTGTCTTCAGGAGTTGGTTGGGAGGAACAGGCTTCTAGGGTGTTTGTCCACTCACTTACTGGTTCAGGTTCTACCTATTCTTTTGATCATTCTGTCTGCATGCTGAAATTAATGGTGATTTTAAGATCTGATGATTGATTGAGTTCAAATGATAGAATAAAGATTTTCTCTGTATTTTTCCCCATGCAAATACATGCATCGTACTCTAGTGCAGAGAAATAGTTAAGTAGATAAATTGGTAGGCTGAAAGCTTGATTTCAATGAATTGATATATACTATGATGTTCTTTAACAAGTCCTACTGTCCTAAGAAAAAATGCAAGAAGCTAAACAAGACAGTATCTCATGAACAGGTATAAAACAGTTGTTTATTTCTTATTCCAGGAAAAGAAAAATATACACTTTATTTCTGCATAAATTTCAGTATCCATTTCAGTCCTATCCTTTCAAAGGAAACAATACTAGCATCTCTAGGTAGAATTCTCATGTTTTATAAGCATCTCATAATTTAAGAAAATCTCTATCAAAAATTTTTGATCTGTCTTCGTGGATCTAAAAACTCAAAGAATCATACAGAATAACATTAACAGGTATGACAGCTTGCATCCATTTCCCATTTGTAAGCAATACTTCTATTCTACACATTTCATTATCTTTCTGGAGACAACGAATCGCATTTTGTGTTTAAATTTCAAAACTAAACTTTGAATACACAACTCAGGCCGATCATCTCTTCACAAAAATTTACATGCAATAAAGTATTAAACAGATCCCATTCCTTTACCCCTTTTTTTATATAGATCGTTTTGCAGCCATCAAACTGGAAACCCTAGAATTTTTCTGCCCTATCTTTCTACTCCGACAGTAACTATTTCTTTCATGCTTCAACCTAAACCCTAGTTACAAGACATCAACAAGCCACGACCATTATCAGGCCGATGCATTGGCATCAATTCTTTCAAGCATGCACTTACCTATTTATACACATTCACAGAATTAAAACTAGGATTCCAAGAGATAGCCTAAACCCCATCGATAAATATTCGAATCATGTTCAAACCCTGTCACATTTAAACATTGAAACAAGACGAGCTAATAACCGGCGGGGAGGACAAAAATCTCAACCCAAAAGCTTCGCCATAAAAAAATAACAGATAATAAATTAAGTAGAGACCTTCGAGTTTTCCTATGCATACAGGGTTATCCATTTTAAGAGTTTATTCATACAAAACAAATGTAGAATGATCCCGACAGCATTTCCATGACGCTAACAAACTTAGTAAAACGAGGATCACCCTCTTAACAGTCCAAATTATTTACAAACACGGCCATCCCGACCCTCGTCACACTACTAACACAAGCTAGACCCGGTCGAGGATGCCTACGAGGTTTTAAACATCGCCGAGACTTACCCGGGTTTAGCGCCATCGTGTTTTTCCCAAGCCATCACCGTAGAAAAGTCCCAATCGATTTAGCACCTATCGGGTTCCATAGAGACAGAGGTCATCACGAGCTCGAAAACGCTAAACAAAATAACTAGAACACTACTGTGTTAACGCAAATATTGTTGGGTATTTACCTTGGCACGAAAGAAACTCGACGGCCTGAGACACTACACACCTGCAAAACGATGAGGCACATTGCAGTTACGGCTTTGTTAGATTTGACTTGAAGAATTAAACTATTCACAGACTACGCAAACCATCAGGCGATTACTACCTAAACTTTTCTTACCTGTGAAACGTTGGTCCTCGACGAGTTCTCCCGTCACCTTGAGGGAGTTAGGAAGTCAACCTAGTGTCGAGAACGGTATCGTTTCCCAAACGCTTCGAGTTTTTCGGCCAAAACGATCCACTAAAACCCTAGACAGATGCTTCCTCGACATGAGAAAATCTACACAGAGACGAAGTAACTAGACTAGTTTTCCACTTCCCTGTTGCAGGCACACAACCCACAGGTCTTAGGTTCGAGCCTGGGGCAGGCTAAGAACCCCAAACCTTCCCTATAATGGTCGGTCAGCCTCTTGCTGCGAAAAACGAATAGACAGAATGAAGCCCAAAGGTCGCTCCAACGTAGTTTTGGCATCTTTTGAGTTAGGGTTCATACGACGGCCGAACTCTTTCTGATCAACGACGGGCCCTGTCTATCGTCCGCGTGGAAGGCGAGTGCCAGTGCATTTATTTCCCCATTGATTACTGCCTCCACGACGATGCCCAATCATCAATCCCGGAAGGCAATTGCTAGTTCCAGCAAGGATCCATATCACCTTTTGCTTCAACTCTTTCACGTGCTAACGGACAGGGTAGCTCGCACTCTGGCACTATTAATTGCAACCAGGCTGGGACATCAATACCTGTACCAGAGTCGATGGTGGTTAGATAGGGTTATGATTCCCTACGTGCATAACATGCCATGCAACATATCCATTTATTACACCATGAGAATATCGCGTCAAACCTATAGTTGGAAACTATAGAGATCATATCGTATTTGTTAATACTTAGCACGACCCTTAATATCGTGAAATTCATAATCTCATTATGGTAGCAATACTATAGTGTCACATACCCCAATTTTGCAAAAATAATGTAATTATTTTATTAATATTCCTGAGACATTATGTTAAATTTAATGCTAAGTAGGAATTGATGACTCAGCAGAGTCACCAGAAATGGAATGTAAATTATGAATATTTTATTTTTAATAAATAAATTATGGAGACAACAGCATGGGAGAGCTGTTAAAAGAGGTTACTGGTCTAACTGGTGGATGGAACTAGGTGGATAGACAAAAGACAAGTGGCAGCATCCTCAAACACTTCCTGAGTTGCAGGTGGCAACTTCCCTATATTTTGGGGTCATGATTCCCCAAGAAAGTGGAATCTGAGCAGGTGGCTCATTAATGACAGTTAACCCAACTAAGACCTAGGCAATCTTTTAAATAGTACTCAATGAACTGAGCTGGGGGTTCAGCATTGTTCTAGAGGGAGAATACATTCAGGTGAATGCTATTCAGGAGTCCCATTGAGGAAATGGGAAAAATAGTAAGGAAGTGTTTTGAGTCAGGAAGTTGCAGTAACTTGGTTCCAGTGTAGCTGTTTTGGCTGAGGGAATTGTTGGCTGTACCTAGTTCCAGCCAGTTAGACCAGAGCAAGCTCGGGGGTCCTGAGAAGTGCTGTCTGGGCACTCTCCAGGAATTGGTAGGGAGGAACAGCCTCCCACTGCTGTTATTGTCTGCCATTGATACAGGTTCTATCACTCTTCCGGCTGTTTATTTAATAAATTTTAAATGTAGAATGAACTATCTCATCTTTGTTTGAACAGTATTTATTTCAGTATAGTTAGCCTCTCTGTATCGTCATTTGATAGAATTTGCAGAATTTATATGTCTTAGAATTTCCCTATTTATCACACAGAACGAGTAATTAATTTATGCAGGATATGTTTGTGATTATTACATTAATAAAATATTAGGGTGACTTTATATAGATTTATTTTTAATAGTTAAATAATAAATATAGAATATTTATACAGTAGTTATTCCTGTAAATATACTTACTAAAAGCAATTATAAGAACAGACACATAGATAATTTTTAGAATTTCAGTGAAATATTCCCATAGAGAAATTAACAGGTATAAATCTTATCTGAGCTAATATACCAGTTTATATCTGCCTCATATTGTATTTAAACCAGAATACAGGTTATTCTCTGTATCCAGATATAGATGAACAAAATTTATATCAGTAAATTTATCTACATTCATAACATAACTGACTGCTATCGATTATCCATAGGTTGCGAATTGCAGTAAGATTTTTATTTATAAACTTTTCCATACGATCCTATTTGACAAAATATTAGTCAATACAAACAAGTAAACTGTAAATAAAGAATCATGGCGAGAGTTGTTTATTTCAAAACCTACTTCTATAGTATTTATAGCCAGGATGATTACAACAGAGTTGACAGAGCTATTTAAAAGACAAACATAATGACTAGCTCGAAGCCGAGTCTTACAACATAGAAAAATTCATTGTGCCTTTATCCAAATCTTTCCATTATCACAAGCATAGGTTACTGCTCATTATCGAGCTCATTTTATATGTAATACACAGCACTGTTGAGGTGTTTCCATAACAATAGTCAAACATCATAACATACGCAGAGAAGTTATCATCGAACTCAGCCATTGATTGGCTTTACAAACCCTACTATTAATTATTAACCAGGAGATATTGTAACCGTATGTAAAAAAAAAACCAAATTTTTACAACTCGTTCCCAGCCACAACAGAACTTAAACACTTCTCATATTTTTCTTATATATATTAACCTGGGAGAGAACCCCAACTCGCCAGGGTTAACAATCTTTTATTTGTCTATCACAGAAAGGGTAGTGAACCCCAACACTATCATTAACACTCAAAACCAAAGAAAATGCAGAGAACAAATACATTGTTATCACCTACAGCCGAATTATCATTCTCTGGAGGTATCCGAGTAAACTTAGAACAAACCCATAACTAAACAGTGTGTTCATTTAACAAAAACAAAACGCATATAATACACAGCCACTTGACAGGCCAAACATTACAGTATTTTTTTTATATAACTTCTACAGGGTTGGGTAAAGCCCTATATATTCAAAATATAATGACAATTAACAACCCCAAGGCCGTCATAACAGACTGAGCCTTAGATTGTTCCTCGTAAACATGCCGGGGTATACAAACCCTATCTATTGTAAGCAAAAAGATTAATACATGTGACTGTATTCATATTCACAAAAACGACAACAACCCAGTTACAAAGGAGGCCCTTCCAGACATAACCCTAGCCAAACAAAACCAACAAAGGGAGAGACAGCCATGGTATAACCAGGCTTACCCGGAGGAGCCAGCGCTAGTGATGAAGCCTCGTACACCTTCAGGAGCGGTTATGACCTGCACATTACAAAGCGACGAGTATTGTCAACAATCATTTTAAATATAAACAAACTTATTCAACACTGAAATCTACGAAAATCATTGATATTTCTTACCTGAGCTATTGGAGGAAGCAAACCCAGTGGACAACCTGGTAGCCACGATTTAAGCCAGGTAGCAAAACCTCATCATATTCGTCAGAAGGATGAGCAAGGAGAACTTTAAGTTCCTCTCTATTGATAGCCGTGACAGGTAATATATTGAACAAACCCTTAAGCTGTGAATGAACCAGTCGGGGAGCATGATTTAAATCCATTACACGACCATCTCATGGATAAAAACAACACAGAAAACCCTGACTCTAACTCACACCAGCAACAGTGTAAGACTGTAAGTAGCATGCGAATTAAACACAGTGACAACAAACGATACCATGATGCCCAATGAATTGTAGCAGACGCCAGTAGTAGAGGCACACAGATTTTTAAACCACCCGAGAGGCATACAGACTTTTAAACCACCAGAGGATAAAACTACGTAACCATAGCTATAAGAGAATTGCAATTTACAGTGCCCTACTGACGAACTCAGACAGGAAGGGTTTCTCTCTTACAACCCGAGCCCGAAGGCAAAGAAAATGACCAGGTAAGGGTTTCAAGACAGGCTTATATATCACCAAACACAAGGATGAGAGCCATCCACGTAGCCCTTTAGATTTTCAACCTACCTTGGGTTGACTTCCTATAGTCCAGCTGCAGCTCGAATCATTGCTCATTGATTTTATATCATTGCATGGATAAAAGTCTTATTCATAATATGGATAATCACTATGATTGATACACAATCATCGCATAGTGTTTGTCATGAAGACAAGCCATCGATAGTTTCGAGGGTACATTATATATCCCCTACAATTATTTGAAAGAGATGTAGTCAACTTCAAACTAGAGTTTCTCATAGTTTTAACATTCTAATTATTACCTTTGCAATATATATTTGGATACATTGTTGTTATATAAGATCTTATTACCATAATTCTTTCATCACCTTTGATAGCAATCAAAGATGAGGATAATAACCTCTAGTCCTGTGATGTATGGATATGAAATCATCTATAATTCCATACATTGAACGTAGATTAAAAACAAGGAACAAAGATGTTGGCATGAGTTAAACATTGTGAATTCATAAGAGAATTTACTAAGTAGACAAGGGATTATAAATTATAAATGAATATAATAGAACATCGCTAGAGTTATCACAATTCCAACTCATGCTAATAATAAGTGATCACAGCTGTAATCACAGCTAATAGTTGACAGTATATCACATAATGCTAAACGTCACGTTATGCATACGATGAACATAATACAAACAACTCGTTCCAGTGACAGTATACAGCATGGTCACAACGCAATGAATATGTCGGAGAGATTGTAATTCATCGAAACGCCTAATGATACTATCCAGAATAAGAGATATCATGTCAATACAGACTATCAACCATATATCAAGCATAAATTTCATGAAGAGAACTCTACCGTCTTACATGACAACCAGTAACAATATTTAAATATTCTCTGAGTTTTACAGTGCAGGGAAAAGAAATTGATGCTTACAAAAAGATAAGTTTACAGTGATCCATACTTTACCTGTGTACCTGTGAACAAAAGACGATTTATGCATTAGCTCGTAAGCTAAGTAAGCCAGTCAACTATGGCTAGTTCTCCCTTTGAAGTTAAGAACAAAAACAATCGATAACAAAAATCAAAACTCACATTAGTTTCATAACAGATCCTTTTAAAACAAAATCACGATCAGTTATGACCTGCACATTACAAAGCGACGAGTATTGTCAACAATCATTTTAAATATAAACAAACTTATTCAACACTGAAATCTACGAAAATCATTGATATTTCTTACCTGAGCTATTGGAGGAAGCAAACCCAGTGGACAACCTAGTAGCCACGATTTAAGCCAGGTAGCAAAACCTCATCATATTCGTCAGAAGGATGAGCAAGGAGAACTTTAAGTTCCTCTCTATTGATAGCCGTGACAGGTAATATATTGAACAAACCCTTAAGCTGTGAATGAACCAGTCGGGGAGCATGATTTAAATCCATTACACGACCATCTCATGGATAAAAACAACACAGAAAACCCTGACTCTAACTCACACCAGCAACAGTGTAAGACTGTAAGTAGCATGCGAATTAAACACAGTGACAACAAACGATACCATGATGCCCAATGAATTGTAGCAGACGCCAGTAGTAGAGGCACACAGATTTTTAAACCACCCGAGAGGCATACAGACTTTTAAACCACCAGAGGATAAAACTACGTAACCATAGCTATAAGAGAATTGCAATTTACAGTGCCCTACTGACGAACTCAGACAGGAAGGGTTTCTCTCTTACAACCCGAGCCCGAAGGCAAAGAAAATGACCAGGTAAGGGTTTCAAGACAGGCTTATATATCACCAAACACAAGGATGAGAGCCATCCACGTAGCCCTTTAGATTTTCAACCTACCTTGGGTTGACTTCCTATAGTCCAGCTGCAGCTCGAATCATTGCTCATTGATTTTATATCATTGCATGGATAAAAGTCTTATTCATAATATGGATAATCACTATGATTGATACACAATCATCGCATAGTGTTTGTCATGAAGACAAGCCATCGATAGTTTCGAGGGTACATTATATATCCCCTACAATTATTTGAAAGAGATGTAGTCAACTTCAAACTAGAGTTTCTCATAGTTTTAACATTCTAATTATTACCTTTGCAATATATATTTGGATACATTGTTGTTATATAAGATCTTATTACCATAATTCTTTCATCACCTTTGATAGCAATCAAAGATGAGGATAATAACCTCTAGTCCTGTGATGTATGGATATGAAATCATCTATAATTCCATACATTGAACGTAGATTAAAAACAAGGAACAAAGATGTTGGCATGAGTTAAACATTGTGAATTCATAAGAGAATTTACTAAGTAGACAAGGGATTATAAATTATAAATGAATATAATAGAACATCGCTAGAGTTATCACAATTCCAACTCATGCTAATAATAAGTGATCACAGCTGTAATCACAGCTAATAGTTGACAGTATATCACATAATGCTAAACGTCACGTTATGCATACGATGAACATAATACAAACAACTCGTTCCAGTGACAGTATACAGCATGGTCACAACGCAATGAATATGTCGGAGAGATTGTAATTCATCGAAACGCCTAATGATACTATCCAGAATAAGAGATATCATGTCAATACAGACTATCAACCATATATCAAGCATAAATTTCATGAAGAGAACTCTACCGTCTTACATGACAACCAGTAACAATATTTAAATATTCTCTGAGTTTTACAGTGCAGGGAAAAGAAATTGATGCTTACAAAAAGATAAGTTTACAGTGATCCATACTTTACCTGTGTACCTGTGAACAAAAGACGATTTATGCATTAGCTCGTAAGCTAAGTAAGCCAGTCAACTATGGCTAGTTCTCCCTTTGAAGTTAAGAACAAAAACAATCGATAACAAAAATCAAAACTCACATTAGTTTCATAACAGATCCTTTTAAAACAAAATCACGATCAGTTAATTAAAATAAACAGGACCAGGAATATAAATTAATTAACATTTATTGTTATAATAAAAAAATTTAAATTTTTCAGAAATTGCGGGTTTTGACATATAGTCTCGTTACCATTCCACGGTATATGCATCACTATAATATAAAACATATTACCACTATAATATAATTGCCCATTATATTATGGTTGTCCAATATTTAGAAAAAACAAATACCTTTGTGAGTGAAAGGAGCCTTCATCGCTAGTGTTATTTTTTTTAAGCATCACACATACCATTAGTCTAAGCCACCCAAGCCTTATCGATACTAATCAATGCTAGCTGAATTAAGATGCTCGAGAAAGACGGGATATTATCGTCACCATATTGGCATTTTAGTTGCAACATAAACTTACCAGATACATGTATTTTGCCCTTCCATCATGCACGTCGCTGCATTCAATCCTAGGATGTTATCATCACAATGTCTGAAACAGATATTTAGGCTCAGACGCACACCTAAATCTTGGAAGAGCTTAGAACCTGTGTCAAACTTGACACCTACTGAAAATATAGTTACCATTACAATTCTGGAAATTGTCGTGTTAACCTTACCTGCGAATCTGTGCAAGAAGGACAAGTACGTGTGCTTTAGCATAACAAGCTAAGTAAGCCTCAGGCGCCTCGTAGGACCCCTTTCATCGTCATAAAGAAACAACCATCAGTACCATCTCAAGTTAACTCGAAGTACTGTGGACACAGGCAAAATTAAAGTACAAACATGTCTTTGCTGCAAATATATCATTAGCCAAGAATCTCAAAAGAAATTAAATGTCGGCTGCAATTATGACTTTAGAAATTAACGCTGACCTTATGAGTATTTAGTACTTCGCATTTACAATTAGTAGCATTTATTGTCGAATTAAAATTTTTAAATTTTTTTGTAATTACCGAGATGTTACAGGATATACAATAGGGTCTTCACGAAGGAATGAAACATCTCCGGAATAATAAAGTACAAATATAATATTCTTAGAAGTTACAATATTTCAACGCTCCCCCTTAACGAGAAGGATATTATAACAACATATGCAGGAGCAAGGAGTCATCAACGACATCACACATGATACATCTATAGATCATTGGAAGCTTTCTCAACATCATCAGTAACTCAACCAGTTACTGGAATATCTTCAGGTCTTCAATACTGGAGTATCAACATCGTCAGTATTGAGTCTTCACCTTCTGCAGCACTCGAACAACTATAGTAACATCATCATCTAGATCACTCGATCAACAGCCTCATTGTCTGGATCTACTGATCATCATCATAATAACATCAATTGGATCCTCTCGATCAACAACATCACATCATCAACTAGATCCTCTTGATCAACAACATCATCTAGATCATCTCGTTCTACAACATCTGGATCATCTCGATCTACAGCATCTGGATCATCTCAATCTACAGCATCTGGATCATCTTGATCTACAGCATCTGGATCATCTCGATCTACAGCATCTGGATCATCTTGATCTACAACATTTGGATCATCTCGATCTACAACATCTGGATCATCTCGATCTACAACATCTGGATCATCTCGATCTATAGCATCATCATAGTAGCATACTCTACAATACACAAGATCCTATTACGGGATGATCAATCCCTCTCACTTTAGGACATAGGTCCATGGGCAATACAATCATGATCAAATTCTAGGATGATCAATCCTTATCAATTTTAGACAAGTCTCATGTCTATGGACGATGCAATCCAGATCTACTTCCAGGATGATCAATCCTTATCAATTTTAGACAAGTCTCATGTCTATGGACGATGCAATCCAGATCTACTTCCAGGATAATCAATCCTTATCACTTTAGGACATGAGTCCAAGGACGATGCAATCCTATCACGTACATTTTGAACCAAATGTCCACGGACAATGCAGTCCTATCATCAATTCTCGGAGACAGATGTCTACGGATCAATTCTGGGACCGAAGTTCGGGGATGATACAATCCCCACATTCTCGGAGACACCTGTCTACGAATCAATTCTGGGACCATCGTTCGGGGATGATACAATCCCCACATTCTCGGAGACATCTGTCTACGGATCAATTATGGGACCGTTGTCCGGGGATGATACAATCCCCACATTCTCGGAGACATCTGTCTACGGATCAATTATGGGACCGAAGTCTGAGGAAGATACAATCCCCACATTCTCGAAGACATCTGTCTACGGATCAATTCTGGGACCAAAGTCCGGGGATGATACAATCCCCACATTCTCGGAGACATCTGTCTACGGATCAATTATGGGACCGAAGTCCGGGGAAGATACAATCCCCACATTCTCAAAGACATCTGTCTACGGATCAATTCTGGGACCGAAGTACGAGGATGATACAATCCCCTCTCATCCACTAGGGACCACATTCTTGGAGACATATGTCTACAGATCAATTTGGGGACCGAAGTCCGAGGATGATACAATCCCCTCTCATCCACTAGGGACCACATTCTCGGAGACATCCGTCTACGGACCAATTCTGGGACCGAAGTCTGGGGATGATACAATCCCCTCATCATCTTAGACCAAGTCTAAGTACCACTCATCAACCTCATCGTCGGCACAGGTAACCTCATCATTGACCTTACCGTCGAAACAGGTAACCTCATCATCAATACATGTATCCTCATCATCGATACAAGCATCCACATCAACACAGGTATCCTCATCATTGACCTTACCATCAATATAGGCAATCTCATCATCGATCACATCACTCCCCCTTTCGAGGAGGGTCCTTTTGAATGACACCAAGCTTGTCTTAGAAATACTCAAACTTTACTCGAGATAGAGGTTTGGTCAACACATCAGCAACTTGTTTGTCAGTGCTCACATACTCGAGCTTGATAGCTCCTTTCTGCACCATATCCCGTATATAGAAATATCGGATCTCTATGTGCTTTGACTTATCATGGAACATTGGATTCTCTCTCATCTTGATACAACTCTAGTCGTCACACAGGATCACATTGGAGTCCATCTCTAAGTCAAATAATCCTGATAACAACTTTTGAAGCCATATCGCTTCACAACTAGCAGAGCAAGCAACTATATATTCCGCTTCAGTTGTGCTGAGAGCCACACTATACTGCTTCCTGCTAAACCATGAGATCATGGCAGATCCCATACAATAACATCCACCCAATGTACTTTTCTTGCCTGATACACTTCCTTCCCAATCAGCATCTGTGTAGCCATACAATCTGAAATCATGATCTCCAAGATAACATAGACCAAAGTTTATCGTACCCTTTAGGTACCTCATCACATGCTTTGAAGCTATCAGGTGAACATGTCTAGGCTCCACTAGATACTGTCTCAAGGTGTTTCACAACAAAGCATATATCCGGCCTAGTATTCGTCAGATACATTAATGACCCAATAATCTGTTTGTACAAAGCTACATCCACTAACTCTGATGAGTCATCCACTAACAGCTTCAAGTCGGAACCCATGAGAGTGGCCATGGTTGTACATTCCAACATATCAAATCTTCTCAAGATTTCCACAGCATACTTTCCCTGGTTGAGAAAGATTCCTTTTGAGCCTTGCCATACTTTCAGACCTAGGAAGTAATGCATCAATCCGAGATCTTTCATCTCAAATTTTTTAGCTAGCTTCTTCTTGCTTTCCATGATCTATTTCTCATTCCCTGTCAGAAAGAGATCATCCACATATAACAATAGTATCATCCATAACCTTAAGGTAAAGGTTAGGATTAGCTTTACTTTTGGTAAAGCCCAAGCTTGTCAAGAAGCTATCAATTCTCCCTCTGTGACTGAACATCATTCCTACTCTGAGTGATCTTATGCATATCTATCCGTGCCATCTCTCGTCAGATGGGTCTACTGATATGAGCCTCAAGATCATTCGAACTCTTTGGTGAGTTCCTTCTTGCATCCATGTCATCTGTATATAGAAACCATCTTCAACCTTGTAGCAAAGGTTGAAATTCGCATCACCCATGGTGATCATTAAGCTCATCAAATGACTATCGATCCTGGGTACCCGTACAGAGACTGATTCACATTTCTTCTTCAATTACACCATTAAGAGAATGGTCTTATCTAGCCACTCGTCATGATCCTCTTCCTCTTTCTAAGAGAATCTTCTAGCCACAAGCCTTCTATAGCATGTTTGATTTGTAAGTCTTCTCATCCATCACTTGTTTGGTATTCATCAGTCTTCATGATCTTTCCTACAAATCAAAGTTAATTACATGATTAGTAATACTTCATAATCATCAAATCATGTTGACATGATAATCTATTATGTATACAGATATGATTCACATAGTTATGCAACTATCTTGATCAATACTTTGGCACAACACTTTTCCATATCCTGTATGCATAGAGTGGTTATCTAGATGCCTTCCATCTCTACTAGAACATACTGTCAAGAGCGTGCACAACTCTCAGCATGTCAGCAAAGAGGTTTCATTCTAGATAAACAACAATGGAATGTTTGTCCAATCTTACCCATCATATGCATATTAGTAGTATATTATTCAATGCTATATGAATGCTTACATTATGCATGATATATTCTAGGAATACAAATATGCATACAAGCAATATCATTTACTATTTCAAAGATTCAAATAACAACTCAAATACTTATCTTTTATGTTGAGTGGTTGCCTCCCACTTGATCTCTATATGTCTTTGAACTTCTATTCATTCTGTACCACTATGCATGCTTGGTTTATGTCTTAACTTACCCAAACAATATCTTCTTTGTTCTCTTCAATGATTTAGAGACCTTGTGCTTGAACCTACATATCTCATAGGTTAAGCATAGTAGAACAAAGTCATACATACCTCGTAACTAGATCTTCTATGTGGTCAAAGACTATGGATGAGTCTTTGTCCCTATGTCATCATGGTCATAGAACTTGATTTGTCTTTCTTGATGTACCTGTATCTTGTTAGGAGACAACATCATCCTCATACAACACCATAAGTGCATTAGTACAATCATAAGTGTCATAACCTTAATCAATGAATGCCTTCTATCATTCACATGCATTCATTATCAAACAATCATAATTGTACTAATCTCAATAACATGAAGACAAACATAAACTTAACCATGAACAGATTTCAACACATACCTGTATCTCCTCAAGTCATACATATTAAGATTGCATTTAACCCAATCCACTTTGATTTGCTGAAACTAGATCTGGAGCTGGATTAGGGTTTGTCAGAGAAACCCTAAGAATTCAAACTTTGAATTTCAAACTCCTGAATGGATGGAAAGATGTGCCTTGATGAGCTGATCAAGCTAGCATACTTCAATTTTGAAATCTCCAAAATTTGACCCCTCAAAATTGCCTTTGAAACTTTTGGATCTTCTGGACAGGATCCCGAACTAGGGTTTGGTCAAGCCCACCCTTATGCCCAATCAAAAGGTTCGATCCAAAGCTCTAAACTTTGATTTTTCTTAGGAGCTTCCAGCCGTGGTCACAGACTTCAAAAATTCCAACTTTTGTAGAAGCCCTAATTTTCCACATTTCCAATCAAAATCCCGAACTAGGGTTTGATCAAGCCCAGCCTTCTGACCAACCAAAAATTTCGATTTTGATGAGGAGCATTCAGCCGTGGACTCCGATTCCAAAAATTCCAACTTTCTCCAAAGCCCTAAATTCCCGCAGCAGTGATAAGCCAATAATGAAGGTGCTCAGAAAACAATTCTGTTTTGACAAAAATATGCACCTGATTGTTTATGGTGCATATATGAAATTACGAATTCATAGGGTCTGAAATCTCGATTTGTGGTAGCCTGACCTGTCATCTTTCCAACCCCATAGGTCTGACCTCAATTGGATTTTCTGAGAGAGAGTTATGCCAAGTATCGCAACATGACCTGTTTATGGGATAAAACAGGAGAGCAAACTTGTACGGCACGCCACGTGTCACTGGTTCAACTTCGGCCTTTGAAAACCTTACCTGAGAAACTAGAGTCCGTGCTCTATTACGAAATTTCATTTGGAGCTTCCTAGCCCAAGTTGTGACCTTTTTTCTTGTGTCACCTGTTTATGACTGAGATCTGGAAGAGGCAGAAACCCTAACTTGTACTGATCATAAATCACAAAGTACAACGAATTAGAGGTTGTCCTTTGGACACAAGGTACATGGGGATGTTGTCTACGACTTGTAAAGGTTTCAGATCCCGAACCTTCTCTAAAATGGATTTATAGCGAAAGTTCCACGATCACTGGTTTTTTCTATACAAAACCCTAACCTTCAAATTGTCGCAAGTGAAGCAAGTGTCGTAAGTGCCATACATTGCCTTCCTTCAGGTTAGCTCTGATACCATGTTAATATTTAATATGCTAAGATAGAAAATATCAGCATTGCATTTCATTTCACAACAATAGCATATACAGGATCACTGAAAGAACAACAAGCACAGCATAAACACAAGAGACACAGATTTATCCCGGGAAACCCTCATGGGGTAGAAAACCCATCAAAGCTTCCTCAATATAGATGACCAGCAAATAAAAAGATGTAAACCCTAGAAATGAGCTCCTTCTCCTCCACAGCAGATCTCTCCCTCACCTATGCACTATTCACAAGTGAGTGTAATGTGTGTTAAATGAGGAACACACCTCCTCTATTTATACACAACTCCGACTTGACTTTTACACTAACTAGGTCGGCCCTAACTTTAACCACCGGGTTAAACACCCCATTACAACTGACTTTGGTCCGACCCCACCAGGGAAGTCTAATAACCCAAGTTACCACATTCCCACGGAGGAATAAACATCTCCGGATATACAATAGGGTCTTCACGGAGGAATGAAACATCTCCGGAATAATAAAGTACAAATATAATATTCTTAGAAGTTACAATATTTCAACACAACTGAGTCTCATCACCATTCCAAACTTTAAATTTAAACAACACAAACACAATGTTGCTTGATTTCGAAATAAGTTAGCCCACGACTCTCGGCCATAATCAACACAATATTTTCTAGTCAAAATAACGATTTATATAAACATGGAAATCACTCAGAAAAACTATTTTAAGTTATGTTTCAATGCAAACTCAATTCCATATTAACACTCAAACAAAAGTATAAATATTGTAGCACAGGACCTTCCATGTTTCGCAAAAATGAGTTAGCCCTTGGCTCTCGGCTAGTATTCACATTATATTAATTCAAACAAAATATTGATCCAGATAAATACAGAGTTTGAACTGAAACATTTCAAGTTTCCTAACACTGTAAACAACATAGGGTTCACCCCTTTAGCAACTACATCGTAAACAAGTTCACATTTAAACAAACGCCACAGCAGAGTACTACTGGGCTGAGTAGCAAATTAGGCTGAGAATTCATCCTCTGCCCTTGCATCATATTGCTCTAAAAACATCATAACTTCGACCATTACCCTTGCTAGGGACAGTTTTCCCATCTCTCATCAAACAGTAAGCATCAGCCAAATCGTGCCAAGAGTACCTACGAGGGTTTAAGAACCACCGAGGCTTACCAGGTGGTTGAGTAGCATCCTCACACCGAGCTTCAAACACAGCAAACCTTCGCCGAAGTATCACCTGCCATAAAAATCATTGAAAGGTTAAACGAAGAAAAAAAATGCAGAGTTGAACTTGGAACAACACATTATCATTATCATTTCAATTACTGAAACATTACCTTAACAATGCAGCTTCTGGAGTAAGAGACATCGTTAGCAAACGGGAACGACGGAGTCATCTAGCAAATGCAAAGAATAAGGGTTCAAAATTTGAGAACAACCATTTGTTGCTAGGAGAATCGAACTCTGGTCCAACCTTGCACTCAAAGAAACTAACAAAAAAACCCTGAAAACTATTTCAAAGGCTGTATCGTGGCTCGGCTGTATCGTGGCTCGGCTCTATAAGGAACACAAAGCTTGGAAACATTTAAGTTTTTCCCTACAGGTCTAGGGATCGAAACTGAGGAAAGAGTCCTCCAAACAATCAACTACCAAACCCTACATTACTGCAGATGGTCGGCCTCTCCACCTTACCACCACCAAAGTAAAATGAAAGCCGAGAAACCAACTCGATGCATTTTCATAACGAAGGACTAGGGTTCCATTTCAAAACCCAAGAACATGTGAGATCAACGATGGAGAAGAAGCCAACAAGGCACGTCGAAGTTCAGGCAACAACCATTTTAAATGCCATATTTATTATCATATCCACCAAGATGTCAGCTCAGTAGACCAAGGGACAACGCAGTGTACAACTCGGCGTATTGGTAGTATTGGAATTGCTATCACGTGAACCACAGCCACGATGGCACCCACAAGGACTCCACTCAACACAGTAGGCAGGTGAATTTAATGCTAAGACCTGTTACGACAACCTGCTAGCACACTAGACATTCATTGCCCGGTCATTATCACATCTCAGTACTAGTTAGGGTTTGCAGCATATCAATTCCTTGTATATATAAAGTATAAAGTCAACAATTGTTTATATAGTACATTCCAAATGTATTGATCGTAGAATGCATAGTTTACCAAATGACTTCATGTCTATATAGATCGCATTCATAAAAGGTATTCAAATACTTAGTGTATAGTTTAAAATCCCATAGTATGCACATCGTAACATTTGAGCATATTGCCATATCTATTTACAAAGTACATAGCATATTATAAAGTATAAATATTAAATTAGAAAGGTCTAAATACTACATTGTTGCAAATTCACAATAGTATCATCATATTTATGATGATAATATTATAATAACCTTTGCTATTCATAAATTATAAATTGAGAAATGTATAAGCTAATATAATCTCAAGTTAATCCACGTATTTAAAATAATATTTGTTTCATGTTTCTATAATATAGAACAATATACAAGTTGAAACATATACAATATTAATACTCTTGCAAAATGGAGAAATGATGACAGGATCATAATAGCACGTATACATTATAATCTAGCACTTATTTAAGAATTCATAATGTAAGTATCCTTTCTTTGAAGTTTCAGTAAAGAGTCTAGTGTAGTTACTATTAGTTACGACTCCTACGACTTGTAAGTATAGTCAAGGTAACACTTACAGAATTAGGACAGAGATCCATACCATCAACAACTCTCATGCATGGAAGTACTTAGAGTTACTATAAGCATTGACAGCTAACTGAAAACATATTTAGAATTGCTTGTGACATTTGAAATTGTCGTAATACTCTTACCTGCGTATCTGCGCAAAGAAACAGGTTCAAATGCTTTAGCTAACATAGCTAAGTAAACCTCAGGGTACCTCGTAGGACCCCTTTGTCATCATCCAAGAGCAACTGTCAGTACTTTGTCAAGAAAAATTTATCACAAGATAAACTTAATTACAGCTTAAAGATTACAATTAACACAAGCATAACTAATGTCGTAAATTGTGTTAAGAAGTATGAATTGTTGTTATCATTTTGTTATTAGTTAAAAAGATTAGCATTTATTTTATTTCCGCATTATAAAGTATAGCATTTAATGCTACTCTAATTTTTTTTTAAATTTTTGTGATTTTTCGGGATGTTACAGGCTCTAAGACCAAATGTAATGCCTTAAATTCACATTAAGGGGTATATTTAACATATAAGAGTAATATACATTTTCTTCATCTTAATTTCATAGCAGTGGTAATTTGCAACAGTAACAATAAATTTAAGTATTGTTGGAAAAATAAGAGGAAGATGTACTTGAACCCGAGTTTAGACTTACAATGGTGCCGTTGAAATGAGTAGGCTGACCAACATGAACAACATCTCCAGAAACCACATGTTGGGGGGGACCACTCTCTTCCCAACCAACCCCTTAGTGCAAGATTGAGAGCCCTCGAGCCATCAATCAATAAAAATGTGCTAAACAAATACCTCCTTACCATAGTAGGAAAATCCTCCCACCCTCCTCCTCCGACAAGCAATTCTCATGCAAAAGACTAACTAGACCTCCATAATCCCCCACCAATAGCCCCAAAGGAAGAAGAAAAAGACCCCATGAAATCCCTCCCCCTCCTCTTATAAGCCCATTTTCTTTATTATTAAATAAGTTTTATCTGCATGGATGACACTTGTCATCCATGCACTAATCCCACTTTAGCTCGATAAATTACTTTAACATTAAGTATGCATATAATTATTCTTTATGGGTATTTTCCTATTATATATTTCATTATAATTAACTTGCAAGTTAGGGTATTACACTAACTTTCTATATCACTACATTCTGACATCAGATCACAAAGAAGAGTTTGCTACAAAATGAGATGACTCCATAATCCAAGCTAATCCATTAAGAATATGATAGAATATTTAGGCATGATTAAAATTATACCATAACCCAAGCTTCATGTATAGTGGAATGATGTCCTCAAGAATTTTACCCAATTAAGAATCAACCTAAATTATCATTGCAAGTAGTTTGATAAGCATGGACCCAAGTATCAAAAACACTTTATGATGTCTCTATGGATTGCCTACAGATACTAAACTGCATAAAGAGCCGGTAGTTGCTAGCCAAACTACGAGTGAAATAAAGTTGGTAGCCTTGAAAAAACTTATAAACCAACAAGTTCTAAACAAAAATTCAAAGACAAAAGACAAGAAGCTATGGAGAGGGGCCAATGGCCAGTCGCGGCTTGGTTTGGGGTGGTTATGGAATGTCCACATAAGGGTCTGGAGCTTCTCTTTTGACGTTGCTCGTACCAGGTTCTACATGTGCGATGTTTTGCACCGGAGTCTTTGTCGCTTCCCCCTGTTCCTCTTCTTTCACTGCTGAAGGGTACACACCATGCTGAGTTTCAGCTGCTCATTCCACTTCAGGCTCCCAATGAACCACACCCTCCTCATCAATGCATGCAAGCTAAGGCAAAGGAATGCCGAACAAGTCTGCTACATTAGCGCACCAGTCAATGCGAGCCTGCACACAATGAGCGAGGTCCTTGACACATGTTTTCACGTCGTCCTCAACGTTGCGAATGTCGTTTGTGATTCCAGGCAGAGAGTTCATCATGGCTTCCAAGTGGTGGGAAATCCCTCCACTTCGGTTTTCCTGCGAACGATCCCATCTTCCTCGGCCTTGTTTGCTGGATGCTCGATGTCGTTCTCTAACCATACTGTCGTGCCCGTGGCAGGTCTTGTTCGCGTAACTAGGAAGAGGTTTAAACTTCCCAATCTGTTGAGCTGCGGGGAGGTTGCCAAAGTTCAGAATTCTTAAAACGAGACAAGCAAGATTGAGCCTGCAAACCACCACCCTGTGCGTTTTAAAGCCGTGAGTCCAGTCTATCTTGCGCATTGAACGTGCCATAATGAAGAATGTGCGAAGGGGTCTCTTCATATCTCGAAGGGGGAGGAGCATTAAAACTACATCACCAGCGGGATTGCCAGCCGTGCCTTGCCTGCCGTCGACCTGTCCAACGCCCCGTTCCCATTATCCCTGGCATTAATGCTTATCACATCGACCCTTGACACTCCATCCGAGAAGCCTAAATTATCATAAAATACATTAAAATTTTAAATTAATTAGAAAATGGAACCAATATTTACTACCAACTTCTTTGAATTGTGTTTGATAAACAAACAAGTATAGATCCATCTTAAACCCATATCTATCAAGCACCGAGAGGGATCCAATTTCTTGAGGTGTATTTTTTTTTTATAATTTAAACTCAAGAAATTTGATCTCTCTTGATTGATAGATCCGAGTTTAGGGTTTTTATTTTATAGACGAATATCGATTTTTTTAATTACTTTTCAAAATATTTTATTTTATGAGCCAAGATGGATTTTTTTAAAATACTTTCCATAATTTTTTTATTTTATGAGCCGACATAAATTTTTTTAATTATTTTGTTAGGAACAAACGTTACAACATCTCCCCATACTAGGTGGGTAATAGAACACCTCTCGGTGCAAAAATAAAAATTTCTTTTAATTTTGAAGTATTAAAACAACCATAATTAAGAATACTACATTACATTTTCTTTTAATTTAAAAGTATTAGAACAACCTTAATTAAAAATACTACAGTACGTTACCTTACCTTACTATACGGTTGAATGTAGGTCGGTTATGCGGGCGCGGTGGATAAATAAATAAATAAGGAAGAAGGCCCACAAAACACTGAATCGCTATTCCTCTATTTCTCCTCGTATATATGTTGTTGTTTTGCCCTTCTTTGTCCGTTTTAACTAAAACCCCACCGGGTGAATCAACAAGGAGGAGGACTGGAGAAACTAAAGACGCAGCCAAATACGAGGGCCTTGTAAAATATATACTCGATTCGCCTCTCCATTAAAAGGATTTTTCAGAGTGTTTGATTTGCAGTTTTTGATTTGATTGCTGAAGATCACTGTTTTTCGGAGTGTTTGATTTGCAGTTTTATTTCCTGGAAGCGAAAGTAATCACGGTGAGAACCAATATTGATTTTCGTTGCTTCTGGTAATCTTTCCAAGGGACATACCCAGTCGTCAATTAGGGTTTTGTGAGGCGTGAAATTTGATTTCTTCTGGTGGGGTTTTAAGTGGTGTTATAGCAAGAGGACAAGATGTATGGAGGGGAAGAGGAAGAATATGTAAATGAAGATGAAGAGATAACGCAGGAAGATGCATGGGCAGTTATCAGTGCGTACTTTGAAGAGAAAGGGCTGGTCCGCCAGCAGCTCGATTCCTTCGATGAATTTATTCAAAATACCATGCAGGAAATCGTGGATGAGTCTGCCGACATCGAGATTCGACCCGAATCCCAACATAATCCAGGCAGACAAACTGACTTCACAGAGGTAATCAATTATCCTTTGTATTATCTAGGGTTTTTTATTTCCATTGTCTTTTAATTTCATTGATTTTCACGTTTTGTTTTGCGAGGAATCAAGTGATCCAAACTCCTCCACAACAGTGAGGAAAGTCGTAAAATCTATTTTCCGATCGTATTCACCGTTCACACTACTTTGCATTTGTAAATCCTAATACCCCCAACCCCAGGTTTGGGTTTTTCATGTGTTAAAAACTTTAGTTCTCTGCATGAACTCTGGAGCTATAACATCTTTCTTTCAGTACGAACACCACAAGGACAACATTATTGAAATTGATATGGGGTTGTGTTAAGATTCAAGCACAAAGCTCCATTGCTAATTGCTGATGGTGGGTACTCATACATGCTTCCAGGGTCCACCTAACGGGTCAGAAACGCTCCCAAGTATGTGTTCCAATTGATAATAAATTCCGAAATCATTAATTTACGCTTCATTAGAACCAATTTACATAATTTATAATCATAAAAACATAAAATCTACGCAGCAACAGGAACCATTCCAGATGCAGGGGATCATCATTGTCATTGTTGGATGGCCCTTGGTGGGCTGTTTGGGCTCCAGAATAGTGATTCCTTATCCATCTTTGCCCTGCTGCTGTTCTTTTGGAGGCTTCTTTTCTCCAGAGATTGAAAGGGCTAGAGGAACAAACTTTTCTTTCAGGGACTTCTGAGGGGTGATTTTTGAGTAAAGGGAGTACTAATTCTTCTCTTCCAAACGAGGAAAAGGATTTATGTCTCGCAAATTGCTATGCTGACAGAAATTCTACTAACCAATGATCGTCACCTAGATGGTTTGCCACACTGACTGAAAACCTACGCTGACTGAAACTTCCGACCAATGATGTTTGTCACCTAGAATGTCCCATTTCCATGTGAATGGGAATGTGGAGAGATGACCACAGAAGGCCGAGGTCCACTGCCAAGCCTAATCAACCAAGGAACAAAACCAAATAAGATGCCTGAGGGATTTGGGTTGTTGTGGAATAGGCATTTTGTGTGGGGGGTGTCGAGGTTATTGAGACATTTGCTTCTGGCTATCCCCCTAGAATAAGTGACTAGGCAAATAAAGCATTCTTTGGCTCCAATGGAGCTTTCGAAATGTTATGAAGCCGAAATACCCAGGTTGACTTTTTGTTGTGAATTCCCAAAGTTCTTCAAACTTTTCTCATGTGGTTTCACACACAATTTGATTGACTTCAAGTTGTGGATTAGATCCTTGACTCTGTTTAAAATCATTTTGTTTGAATTGCTAAGCTTGAACAAGGCCTTCAGATCAGGTCAAGAATTCAAGTCTGAAAAGCCTTAGGGCTAAACACCAATGTTCCCCCAAGTTTCTGGGACGCAGGGAAACACAAAAATGACATATGCAGAAGTATGCCCCAATATGTCCAGGAATACTACAAAATTTATATTAGAATACATAAAAATTGAAAGTTAGAGCATAAGTCATTAAAGTCTTTAATTTTATAATCTAAATATTAATACAAGTTTACAACATACATCAAATAAAATAAAATGAAATACAACAGTACAGAAGCTATAACTGATAAAACAAATTCGGAAATACAACCATATTGAACAGCAAAATGAAATCGAGGCTGCTGAGAAGGAAAATAGTGGATGGCATGGCCATTTATCATTTAATTTTTTATTTTTTGGTAAAAAACTGTCAAAGGAAATGTAGGGATGCCATTTTTAGGAGGGAAACGTTTCCCTTCTGTGTTTCCTTGAGTTTCCTTCAAATGGGGACGTGGGGGGAACGTTTCCAATGGAGTTTCTGAAATGTGCACCCTTGGGGATGCATACCCGTGTAACACTGCTAAAAACCATTAAGTTTTGGCCAATGGCTTGTCCAATGTCAGTATGCAGTAGTATTGGAGATCACCAAAGGGAATGCTAATTCAGAGGTAAAGCTTGCTGCCTTCCACCTCATATAGGGATTAATGGCTTCCCAAGCTTTCTACATACTCTAGACCACATAGGTTTTATTAATTTTAACTTTGGCAAGGGCAATGATGAGCCTCTGTAGATTTATCCCGACCAAGATTGTTTGCCATAGGAAGCTTCTTGCTTGATGCAGTTCCTGATTAGCACTTTCCAATTTTACACAAAGGGCCTAAGCTTGTGTGTAGGTGTTGATAATGCCCATACCTTTCCAATCCTTTCATGTGCAACATATGGTCCAGTTGGCTCTAAGGAAGTCTTTCATGCCTTCAAAGTTTCCCAGAGGAAACATATGATTTTTTTCTAGTCTTTTGTAGGCCGTAAAGGAGTGAGCCTGACATGAAGAATATTACACATGTGACGTATGTGGTTGCAAGCACTTTAGTGCAGATAAGGAATCGAGCTGGCAAAGACATTGGCCTACAGTTCAATGACTATGTTTGACAATTGTCTGCCACTATAAGTGATTCTGTAGAACTGGGATTGTTTTTTTGTTTTGCATGATTTTCCTTCATTGTTAGTGGACCTATTACTTCACCACATCTGATAAGTTATTAAATACTAAATAATGTCATTTTGAAACCAAATTATATTGCAAGATAATACCTTGCTTCTGTTAACTTGATGTCTGTCTTTCAATTTTCTCGTTTTTGTTTTTTGTTGCTCTTTTGTGCCTTTGATAATCTTTGAAGGGTTGACCTTTTTGCTCTCCATTGCAAAGAAATTTTATTAATTTTGGATGTTTTGCAGACTATCTTCAAGATCAGCTTTGGTCAAATATATCTCAGTAAACCCATGATGACAGAATCTGATGGGGAAACTGCTACATTGTTTCCTAAGGCAGCACGATTAAGAAATTTGACCTATTCAGCCCCGTTGTATGTTGATGTCACAAAACGAGTGTTCAAGAAGGGCTTTGATTGTGAAGAGCTGTCAGAAAAACAAGAGCTTACGAAAGTTTTCATTGGGAAGGTATGCCTTTTTTTGTGCTTATTCCTTTTGCATCTCACCTACAAACAATGTTGTCTATATGCCTCAATATTTACTTTTTGTTCCAAAGTTATAGTTATCTGTTGATCCCTCACTTTGGGTACTAGTAGTGATGTTTTTATTAAATTTTTTCTTTGTTATATATTTATTCTTAACTATTGATGCCTTACTTTAGGTACCGATAATGCTGCGTTCTGCATATTGCACATTGTCCCCTACAAATGAAAAAGATCTCCAAGAGCTTGGAGAGTGTCCATACGATCAAGGTGGATACTTTATTATCAATGGCAGTGAGAAGGTTCTGATTGCCCAAGAAAAAATGAGTACAAACCATGTTTACGTTTTTAAGAAACGGCAACCAAATAAATTCTCTTATGTTGCTGAGGTGAGGTCTATGGCTGAAGCACAAAACAGGCCACCAAGTAGTATGTTTGTTCGCATGCTTTCAAGAGCTAGTGCAAAAGGGGTAAGTTCCTGTTACCTTTTGAAGTGTCTGACACTGGGATGCCAAGAAATGTTCAAAAAATTTCAAACAATGTATGTAGATATGTCAAAAAATGTGTGTTTGATGTATTTCTGTTTTCTAAATGTTAAAAAAAAATATCTTTATGCCTATTTTATTTCTGTAATTTTATGCCTATTTGCTTTTGAGTTCGTTTTATTAAGAACCTCTGATGGGCCCTTATATCTATCTTTGTATTTTGTGGAGCAGGGTTCATCAGGGCAGTTTATTCGAGCAACACTTCCATATATCCGTTCTGACATTCCGATTATTATTGTATTTCGAGCATTGGGGTTTGTGGCTGACAAAGATATTTTAGAACATATATGCTATGACTTTAGTGATGCTGCAATGATGGAGTTGCTGAGACCTTCACTAGAGGAGGCATTTGTTATTCAGAATCAACAGGTCTGTTCTTTTTTTTGAATTTGAATTTATGTTTCTTATGTATATGAATATTTGATTCAATTTCTTCAATTTTTTTTCTTCATTTATTTAAACCCCCAGGGGACATACTAAATTCTTCATTATTGTAGCTAGATTGCCAAATTGATTGGAAGTTTTATACATGTATAAAGTTTTTGTATGGACCATCATTTGATTTTGTAGCAATTTTTTTTGTGGATTTTTTCCAAGGAATTTGAATCTTTTCGAGAACAATTGAACTAAAATTTTCAATTTGATGTATTTTCGATACAGCTTGAATTTGAATTATTATTATAAATGTTTTCATGTGTCCTACAGAATTTGGACTACAACTATGATATATGCATGCTTTGGGATTAACTGGCACTAGATTTCCTTTGATACCATAGCATTTCCTCTATAGCTCTGATACAAATGCTTTAGGGGTTAATATCTTTGTGGTCTTTAGACTTGTAACTTTTATGATTCCCAGTACTTTTAACCCATGGTTTCTTTAAGGTGTTTACGCAAAGCGGTACAGAACTAATATCAAATGTGAAACTGAATACAAAGAAATAGCCAGAATATAGTGCATGTGCTGAGAATGATACCAAACTAATATCAAATGTGAAACTGAATACAAAGAAATAGCCAACAGAACTAATATCAAATGTGAAACTGAATACAAAGAAATAGCCAGAATATAGTGCACATGCTGAGAATGTTACGGAAGGATTCATAGCAATTACTTTTATTACAAGTTTGTTAGTTAAGTACTCTTAACTTTAACACTTACCCAATGGGTGAAAACCTTAGTTCATTCTTGACTTACCCTTAGATTCCTCCTTTCCCATTATAATTTTATACCTATTTATACGAAAATGTCATTTGTAGGATGGAATCTTAGAAACCATTGAAACTAAAAGGCCAGTTGCTGTAATGGCTGTTTGGCACAACTTTTGCAATCTCAGTCATGTTCTTGCGTGATTTATGAACCCTGGACTGCAGCTTTCTTGTGTGCTATTTTTGGATCAGAAAATTTAGAGGTTGATCAAGGGTGGGATGCCAAGGATGTGGAATCTTTGTCATCAGTTAGGTTTAACTAATACAACACAATACCTTTGGTTTATAAGATGGTTAAAATCAAATAATATATATTATAAAATATAAATTAATAAAAGTTATATTTAGGTTGAAATCACTCTTGAGATGCCAATGATTTAATGGTATGCAATAACTCATGGACACTTTTTCTCTCTCTTCAATAGTGTGCTGGCAGACTTTGTGCAAGATTTGTTTTTGGGACTTCCATTGCCCTTTGAGGATTTTATTCCCACAACCCTCGCCTTGCTGGTCTTCTGTAGCATTGCAACATTGGGCTTGCTGGTTCTCCATGGCTTTACCACTTATATTTACTTTGCCTCTTTTTTATTCTATAACTTTCTGCAACTTGCAAGTCTGTATGTGTTTGCTTACATAGGTCTCTGTCACCTTGCAAACTCAGTTTAAAGAATTTGAAAAGATCGGTATTTTACTTTTTTTGCACCAAAGAGGTGCATTCTACAGCCTAGTAGGGGATGCGTAACTCCTTCCGTGCTCACTCGAGGTGACATGTGTGCTTGATAGATCCATCCTAAACTCGGATCTATCAAGCACCGAGAGGGATCCAATTTCTTTTTTAATCTTAAACTTAACAAATTTGATCCCTCTCAATCCGTGTTTAAGTTTTTATTTTATATTTTAATACTTTTCATAATTTTTTAATTTATGAGCCAAAATGAATTTTTTAATTAGTTTTTATTTTTGGTAATGTTATGTTACCTTACGTGACAACATCTCCCCCATACTGGTCTGTAGAGCACCTCGCTCCTCGGTGTGCAATAATAAAATATTATAAAAAATAACATGTCGGCCCAAATTAGATTTAAAATATTTACAAAGACATATATATAAAACTACACAAATTAGATAAACTATATGCCAAAATGCACCTGTAATGGTTTTCTTGTTATGTAATGCTACTAAGCATCGGCAATATATTTTTAAGAAAATTCTTCACAGATGAAAAATCCTTTTAGGATTTACTTGAGTAGGGAACTAGGTACAAAAAAATTGAGTTGTGAAACATACTGAACCCTCATTCCTTGTTCACGTAATGCATAATATGTTTAGTCTTTTCTGAGTTTTATTTTGTCCACATACTGAAGTATTTTTATATGCCCAACATAAAAGATTACGATGAAGCAGTTGGGTATCTATTGTACCAAAGTCACCCAGGACTTGCATCTGGCCCCTCTGCAATAAATAGCTCACTGATGCATTTGCATCAGCACATGAGAGGTGGGAATGACTTTGGGGATATTGAAATTTGATGAGGAGAATAACAACACCCCTGCTTTACCAGCCAACCATGTCCCTGTTGATAAGTCTGACTATTATTAATTTATTATTATTAATTATATATATAAATATCCTATTGTAAATATTATATACACACGTAACTATAAAAATTACAAAATAGACTATTATTAAAGATTCAAACCCATGTAATTATTCATAATGACAATTCTTTAGCTAATGGTGTTTAGGGCCTAGGCATGTAACATTTTGAATGTGAAAGCTGGTTAGGTTTTTAGATGTTTGAACTTCAGAATTGTAGTGGTGATCAAAATTTCTAGTGTTTATGAATTAGTGTTGAATCTGCTATGTTATTGTACTGATCCATAATATTTTTGCCTCAGGTTGCTTTGGATTACATTGGAAAACGTGGCTCCACTGTCGGTGTTACTAAAGAGAAGCGTATAAAGTGAGATGTTTTTTTCTTCTGGTTATGAAATTAGCAAGTTATACTATTTGTGAGCTTATTCTTTTGTCAATCAGAAGTTTGGGTAACAACGGTGACACTGAAATGAATGGATTTTGCAGGTATGCAAAAGACATTTTGCAGAAAGAAATGTTACCTCATGTTGGTGTAGGAGAGCTTTATGAGACGAAGAAAGCATACTTTTTTGGGTAATTATGGACTTCTGTTATTTCTATTTTCTGGTTTGGATGTTGTTTTCTCTTTCTCAGAAATAATTCTATGTATGATAAAGATGTGATGTGCTGAATCATGATTCATATGTATTTTTAGATACATCATCCATCGACTTCTATTATGTGCTCTTGGTCGGCGGCCAGAGGATGACAGAGATCACTACGGGAATAAAAGATTGGATCTGGCTGGTCCTCTTCTTGGAGGATTGTTTAGAATGGTCTGTGAATGCATACTTCTATCTAGTTGTTTAAGTTCATATTTTATTTGCGTTCAAATGATCAAAACATATTACATTATTTTTTGATTCTGAAGGAAGTTCACTTACATACTTTGTCAATATATCAGCTTTTTCGGAAGTTGACCAGGGATGTGAGGTCTTATTTGCAAAAGGTTCGTCATACTTTATTTCACTTTTTTTTTTAAAATTTACTTTAAATATGTGTATTAATCCTATAACTGTGGTACCGTGAGCAGTGTGTTGATGCTGGAAAGGATGTAAATCTACAATTTGCAATCAAAGCAAAAACAATTTCTAGTGGCCTGAAATACTCCTTGGCTACTGGAAACTGGGGCCAAGCAAATGCAGCTGGCACAAGGGCTGGAGTATCACAGGTACTTCCTGTTTGGAAAATGGTTTTTTTAAATTTTTTCAGTTATTTTTACAGTTGATACTGATTATGCGCTTTGCATTTCTTGATACAGGTTTTAAATCGTCTGACATTTGCATCAACTTTATCACATTTAAGAAGGTTGAACTCTCCAATTGGTCGTGAAGGTTAGAATGCTGTATGATTCTGATATTTTGATTCTCAACCAAATACAATGGCCTACATTGTTAGATGACTATATCTTCAGTTACGGTCTTGATGCAACATAGATGTGTTTTTTGATGTGCAGGAAAGTTGGCAAAACCCAGACAGTTACATAATTCACACTGGGGTATGATGTGTCCTGCAGAAACCCCAGAAGGACAGGCAAGAATATTTTTAAAACATTTTTCTAAAAATTAAATTTCTAGTAAGCACTACTCTTGAAAACTGAAGTTGGAGCAAGGGCTTGGTGATTCATTTTTTCATTTTGTAATGTTTAGGCTTGTGGGCTTGTAAAAAATTTGGCCCTAATGGTGTACATCACTGTTGGTTCTTCTCCTAATCCAATTCTAGAGTTCTTGGAAGAATGGAGCACAGAGAATTTTGAGGTACATTCTTTTCTGCCTTTTGAACCTTTTCTCAAGTTTTGCTTACACTTATAAATCTATATAAACCTCTTAAATGTTTTGTTTTAAAACATTCATTGTTGTTTCAGGAAATATCTCCAGCAGTTATTCCAACGGCAACAAAAATTTTTGTAAATGGTTGCTGGGTTGGTATTCACCGTGATCCTGAACTTTTGGTGAAAACATTGAGACAGTTGAGAAGACAGGTGTGTGGCAACCTGAATTGTTTTTGTTCAGTAATTTTATATTTGATTGAATTTGATTTAGGAGATTAGGTTTTTGTTTATAATATTTTTTTAAGGAGCCCTACAATGTATTCTGTCAAGGGGGATGGGGTTTGTCCTCCTCTGTTTTCTGGCATCCCCAGAAGGTGTGGGACTTGCCAGGATGTCTGGGTGTTCCTCTCCTCTGAGAGATATCTGTACGTCCTGCAACGATTGAGAGACATGCAGATGTCTCTTGAGGGATAGAGGGTCTCGTGGACATCCTTGAGGGATTTCTGCATGTCACTTGACATTGAAGGCTTGGTGTTGGTGTCTATTCCTCCTTAGTTCTCAAATTGATCTGCTTGTGGCCTTAAGCATTTGCCGATTTTCATCTTCCTCCCTCTAGATTCTTTGTTGTCCAGTCCAACCCACAAACTATTACTATGCTTGAAATGTTGGAAAACAAATTGATTATACAGTCTTGAATATAAAACCCCAATGGATAATTTACTTTCCTAGCTGATGTTTGAAGGCTGTATGAACAACATGTGGCAGCTGGATACATTGAGTAGTGAAGGCCAAGACAACTATCCTCCTTAGTTCTCAAATTGATCTGCTTGTGGCCTTAAGCATTTGCTGATTTTCATCTTCTGCCCTCTATTTGGATTATTTGTTGTCCAGCCCAACCCACAAATTATTACTATGCTTGAAATGTTGGAAAACAAATTGATAACCCAGTCTTGAATATAAAACCCGAATGGATAATTTACTTTCCTAGCTGATGTTTGAAGGCTGTATGAACGACATGTGGCAGCTGGATACATTGAGTAGTGAAGGCCAAGACAACTATCCTCCTTAGTTCTCAAATTGATCTGCTTGTGGCCTTAAGCATTTGCGATTTTCATCTTCTGCCCTCTATTTGGATTATTTGTTGTCCAGCCCAACCCACAAATTATTACTATGCTTGAAATGTTGGAAAATAAATTGATAACCCAGTCTTGAATATAAAACCTGAATGGATAATTTACTTTCCTAGTTGATGTTTGAAGGCTGTATGAATGACATGTGGCAGCTGGATACATTGAGCAGTGAAGGCCAAGACAACTATCCATTGTGATTTGGGCATCTGGCAATGCAAGGAGCAGTGGGGGATGCCCTTAATTATTATCACGTTGAAGATTTATTATTAATTCAACATAATTTTCTTAAATTTTTTCTTATATAGTCCAATCTATTTCTTCTTTAGACATTCGTAGCCGGTTGTAAAGGGGGCTTGAGTCAAAGGGCCCAACTGCATTTTAAAGGGCATACAAGTATTTTAAGGAAATTAATATTAGTGGGATTTATTTTGCGGGGCATTTTCATATTTTATTTGAGCACAGTTTTATCAGAGAGAGAGAGAGATCCTATAAAGTCAGTTTTAAGAATTATATGAGGTTTTTTCCAATGGTACCTTGTGTATAAATTGATTTTTTTTCCCTCTACCTTTAACAGTTTTGCATGAGGCATTGGAGGGATAATTATGTAATATCCCTTGCATTAATTTGTTCTATCAAAGTAGAGGTGAGGTCTGTCCTAACTACTTTTGTTGCTTTACCAGGTTGATGTGAACCCAGAAGTTGGAGTTGTTAGAGACATCCGTCTGAAGGAATTGAGGCTTTATACTGATTATGGGCGATGCAGTCGACCATTGTTTGTTGTGGAGAAACAACGCCTGAGCATAAAGAAATCAGACATTAACAGATTACAGGAACGGGTCAGGAAATCATTCTTTTTATTTTTTCTTTCCAGATATAAAAAGTTATTTTACTGTGAAGCAGTTTTTATATTACCTGTGCCTATCTTTTTTAACAGACTAGCCCAGATGAAGGCTGGCATGATCTTGTTACAAGAGGTTTTATTGAGTATGTGGACACAGAGGAAGAGGAGACAACAATGATTTCCATGACAATTAATGTTAGTATCTTATATGCTACCAGTGGCATCTAATTAGATCGATAATGCAAATACACATTTTCCTTGACATTTTTTTTCCAACCAGATTTTCTTGAGATAATGAACTTTATGATTTTGTAGGACCTTGTGTCTGCAAGAAATAATCCTGCAGAAGCATATTCGCATACGTACACCCACTGTGAAATTCATCCTTCATTGATTTTGGGTGTTTGTGCATCGATTATTCCATTTCCTGATCATAATCAGGTTTGAATCTTTCACAGCTCTATTTTATGCTACTTTTAGTTTGCTCTAATACATTAAAGCTGGATACATTCTAATTAGGCTTTTAGTTTGCTCTAATACATTAAAGTGCATGCCATTTATGTATTCCCACTCTGCAGTCTCCACGTAACACGTACCAGTCAGCTATGGGAAAACAAGCAATGGGTATTTATGTCACAAATTACCAGCTTAGAATGGTATTGTACTTTTTTCACTAAACTGAGGAGAGTGCATTTCAGTAGCAACTTCAGCTTTTCTAGTCTTACTCTTAGCTCTCTAATATTGTTCTGGTCATCTATTACTTTTTCAATTTGTTACTCTGCAGGATACCTTAGTTTCTCACAAGATTCACTTTTTAAATTTGTTACTCTGCAGGATACCTTAGCATATGTACTCTATTATCCACAGAAGCCACTTGTTACAACGCGTGCCATGGAACATTTGCACTTTAGGCAGCTGCCAGCAGGAATTGTAAGTGTTTTTTCTAATCTAATTTTTGTCCACAGATTTTGGTTTTGGCTATTTCAGGAATAGAAATAATTATTTCGATCTACTTTTAAAAGATGGATTTTTGGCTATTTCAGGAATGATAATACTCTTAGATCAACTTTATGATGGATCTTCTCTTTTTGATTTCCAAATTTTTAACAAGTAATTTTAAAAATCTTCTCTACCATGATTTCTTTCAGAATGCGATTGTAGCTATTTCCTGCTATTCTGGATACAATCAGGAAGATTCTGTCATCATGAACCAATCTTCTATAGACCGTGGATTTTTTCGTTCGTTATTTTTTCGGTCTTACAGGTTGGTTTTCCATGCAACTGATGATGGAAATGCTTTTTGGAAATGATTTTGCATTCCATCATTATACTGTACGCCATTTGGGAAATATTTCTGATTCTACTGTTTATTTAATCTGTATTGTTGTAGAGACGAAGAAAAGAGGATGGGGACACTTGTTAAAGAAGAATTTGGCTGTCCAAACAGGGAGAATACATTAGTGAGTCCTACCTACAGTTAAGCTTTATTCTATTCTATTCTTCTTTTTACTGGAGTGATAATTTCCTCACTATGGCAAATTGCAGAACATGCGACATGGTTCATATGATAAATTGGACGATGATGGGCTTGCACCTCCTGTATGTCTGAATCCTTTTTGAATTTATTTAATATGGCTTTCACATTCCATAAAAGCTCTAATAGCATATGTAATCTATTCAGAGCCTTTTTTGACATGATTGGTCTTTTGTCAGGGGACTAGGGTCTCAGGAGAGGATGTCATCATTGGTAAAACAACACCTGTAGCACAGGAAGAGACAACAGGTCAGCAACAACGTTACATAAAGCGGGATCAGAGTACAGCCTTGCGTCACAGTGAAAGTGGGATGGTTGATCAGGTAGTTTACAGGTTTTACTGTACATGTGAGGCATTTTATAGTTCTATCGTGGATACAAAACTAAAGAATTTTGTAGTTTTTATACCACCTTTATTAATATGTTTTATGACAGCATACAAATGGTTAATAACTTCTGTGCACTTATTCAGGTTCTGCTGACAACGAATCAGGATGGTTTGCGGTTTGTCAAAGTTAGAATGAGATCTGTGCGTATACCACAGATTGGGGATAAGTTTAGTAGTAGGCACGGTCAGAAGGGAACTGTAGGTATGACGTACACCCAGGAGGATATGCCTTGGACAAGTGAGGGAATTACACCTGATATTATAGTGAATCCACATGCTATTCCCTCTCGAATGACTATTGGCCAACTCATTGAATGTATCATGGGAAAGGTTGCTGCACATATGGGGAAAGAAGGAGATGCAACTCCCTTCACTGATGTCACTGTAAGTGTAATTATTGTTTTTTTGCCAATAAAATCTGTAGTAAATTTCCGACTCATTGTGTTTGATTCTACAATCTTTGTTGACCTATTTTAGGTTGATAGCATCAGCAAGGCGCTTCATAAATGTGGTTATCAAATGAGAGGTTTTGAGACCATGTACAATGGACACACGGGTAGAAAATTATCTGCTATGATATTTCTAGGTCCTACATATTACCAACGATTAAAGCATATGGTGGATGACAAGATCCATTCTCGTGGTCGTGGCCCTGTTCAAATTCTCACCCGACAACCGGCAGAAGGACGTTCTCGTGATGGAGGTCTACGTTTTGGAGAGATGGAACGTGATTGTATGATAGCCCATGGAGCTGCTCATTTCCTGAAAGAAAGGCTATTTGATCAAAGTGATGCATATAGGGTCCATGTTTGTGAGCGCTGTGGTTTAATTGCCATTGCAAATTTGAAGAAAAATTCTTTTGATTGTAGAGGCTGCAAGAACAAGACTGATATTGTGCAGGTGAGTTTTTTAATAACGTGTTTGCATATGTACAGTGGACTGTAATATTAAGTTTTTTTCTACTGTAATATTGATATCCTTACTTTTCTTTCTGTTGATGTTTTAGGTGCACATACCATATGCTTGTAAGTTATTGTTTCAAGAACTCATGGCCATGGCCATTGCGCCAAGAATGTTCACTAAAGAAGTTAAGGATCTAAAAGATCAAAAGAAGAAGGCAGGAGCTTGAACATTGTTTCTTCATCTGGGTTCTCTGTGCAACTAATTGGAATATGATCTCCTCTGCAGTGGAAGATATCTGTTTTTGAAAACTGGACTGGAAACAGTGTGTCAAAACTGCCATTCTAGCATTGTGATCTGAATTAAAATGAAATAAATTTGTGGGTCAAAGTGAGATCAATTTCATTAGGTCGAGTGAGAAATTTCTTTAGGTTGGCTAGGCCAAAGTTGGTATGCAATAATGTTCTTTTGCCCCAGGTTAATGGGCTACCATTCTGACTACCTCCTTATATAAACTCTTAGCTCAGCCAACAGCCTTTCTTATACTGTATTGCTGATGTATAATGTTTAGTAAAGAATTGCACTTAAAGCAGTGCATGGGCTCTTGTTTGTGCAAATTATTCCAATATGCTGCAGGGCCCTGGGCTATCCGACGTCAGGTCAGGAACATCAGATAGCGGGAAAAGATTGAATTGCTTGGATGCCTTCTGATTTTATACCTATGTCATAGAATTGGTGTTGTAGCTGAAGTTGTGACAATGAACTGTTGAGCATACAAGTTACGAAAATTTTGAAAGAGGCGCTTCTAGAATTGAGAGGATGAACTGTTGAGCATATTAATTATGCAAATTCTGAACTCTTATTAGAACATCCAAGTGTGGATTGAAAATTTTAAACTCTTTTTAGAACTAACCAGTGTTTATTATCATTAATACCTCTGTTTAGAACTACTATCAAGTGTGCAATGTTATTTTTATTCATACCTTTGTTTAGAACTACTAAGTGTGCAACATGATCATTCATTGCATTAATGAGCTTCAGAGATTTACGATTCTATAATTTATCAGCAGTTAGCATGATTTTAAATTTCTAGTGTTAAAAGATGGAAGTTGGAATTTATTGGAGGTCCAGAACTTGGCATCAGTGAATTTTTATAATTATCAGTGAATGTTGAAAAATCTGACCATGCAAAAATTTGGCAAGATATTTCATGGAATCTGCGGAACCTGTTTGATTATATTTTAGAAACATAAAGTGATATTGATACCAATTTTTTTGAAGCTGATATTTTTCATCCCCATCTGCAGCTGGATGTTTTTTGGTTCCTTGTCAATCACCTTGATGGGATGCCGAGTGGTGAGAGTCGAGTCTGTATCCATGGAGAAGAGTGATTCAGAGACCAATGCCTCTTTGGCATTAATGCCTTGAGGCATTGGAAAAATAGATTTGATCCAACAAGACACTAGTAATTTTTTAATGTAAATCAGGGTTTCCATTTAGAACTGTGCAAAATAAGAAGGGTAGGCTGTCCTTCTGAGCAGGTCAACAAACAAGGAAAATTAGATTAGATGAGCATGGATTAAAGACATCTGGAGAGAGGACAGCGGTGATATGCCAGCTAAGCATACAGTTACCAACAAGGACAAGGATCCAACCTTATCAAAAGGAGCTTTTCATATCCTGCGACCCAATATTGACCCTACTTTGAAGGTACATATGTCACTCCACCAACCCATAACCCCAACTATCCTTTCCCTAGTCGTTTGCCAATCTCTCCAATGCAACATCATCTTATTCGACCACCTCAACCTTCCCATTTTTGTAAGGGTAAGTTTATGTTCAACAAAACATGCCCAACCAACAACCTGCACCCAAAAATCAAAACATGTGGCCTCACACCAACAGAAAGAAGAATAAGTGAAAGAATAAAGGGAATAACCGAAACCAAGAGGCTGGGAACAATCCCCCTAATCCTCCTGCTAATAATTGAGGTAATCCGAATCCCACAAATTAGATCCCAATAAACCCCACAAGAAGGGTAAGGATCCTCAACTACAAACTAACTATCCATGTTCTTTTTGCAGAGTTTATGGGCATTATACCCACCATTTCCCACACCTTAACTGAGCCCATATATGAGCCCATATATTGTGGGATGAGTCCAACAAACATGAAGCTTCTAGAACCCCTCAAGGTCAACCCAATACTCACCTAAACCCTCTTCCTACCACCCAACCTATGGTATTGCAAAATCCATTTCCCCCATAAGGGCTAGTAACAACCCAATCGAAGATACCTCAAACAAATCAACTATTAAGGTTAACCAACCCTTGCGATTCTTCTTTCTAGAACAACATGAACTCTAGTGATGTCAATATCCAAACGTATTGTAATTGATATGATATGCCACTTAAGCATATGATTTACCTCAGTAAAAGGAGCTTTTTCATATCCTGCGACCCAATATTGACCCTACTTTGAAGGTACAGATGTCACTCCACCAACCCATAACCCCTACCATCCTTTCCCTAGTCCTTTTCCAATCTCTCTAATGCAACATCATATTCCCCCACCTCAACCTTCTTATTTTTTGTAAGGGTGTAAGTTTATGTTCAACAAAACATGCCCAACCAAGTACTTGCACCCAAAAATCAGAACATGTGGCCTCGCACCAACAAAAAGAAGAATAAGGGGAAGAATAAAGGGAATAACCAAAACCAAGAAGATGGGAGCAACCCTTCTAGCCCTCTTGCTAATAATTGAGGTAATCCCAATCTTACAAATTAGATCCCAATAAACCCCACAAGAAGGATAAGCATCCTCAACTACAAACTAACTATCCATGTTCTTTTAATAGAGTTTGTGGGCATTATACCCACCATTTCCCACACCTTAACCAAGCCCATCTATTGGGGGATGAGGCCAATAAACTTGAATCTTCTAGCAACCCTCAAGGTCAACTGAATGCTCACCCAAACCCCCCTCCTACCACCCAACCTAAGGTATTGCAAAATCCCTTTACCCCACAAGGGCTAGTAGCAACCCAACCGATGGTACCTCAACCAAATCAACTATTAAGGTCAACCAACTCTTGTGTTTATTCTTTCTAGAACATCTTCATGAACTCTTGTGTTTATTCTTTCTAGAACATCTTAATTCCGCATCCAACGCCATCATCATGTTTGTCAGGTATTTCTTTTTTTTTGGGATAACGTGGTCCGTCAAAAGTATGCAGTGTGGGTACTCGTTGAATGCGGAATTCAATTCCACATCCAACGAGTGTTCCCGCTCGAAATTTGAGTACAAACAAAAAAATAGTTTTTTCTCTCTTTCTCTAAAATTAATAAATATTATTTTCTTATTTTAACTATTATTTATTATTTTCCTTAGGAGGCCCATTTTAGACTTCAAATTTCTTCTAATACAAGTCTTGTTCCTCTTTCTTCCTCCCAGAAGTGTAGGGACCCATAAGATGGATACCTTCAACCTTCCAACACTCTCTTTAGGGTTATCTATTTGGTACCTCACTCCAACAAACCTTCCTCCCACCCCTCAAATGGTTGTAAATCTTGTTTAACCAATTGGTACTTCTAATATCCCACACCCATGGTTAGTAAGGAAGCCACCCCTTCCACCCAACCTACCTAAACGACAAATAAGGATGGGGCAAAGAACAAGAATAATGTGGATCATCCCACCTTGGATATCACTGTCACCATGGATATCCAAAGAAGGCATTAATGCTTTATGCCATTTGTGATATACTTAGTCACACCACTAATTAGTGTTTGGAGCTTCCTCTCTCGCATATCCATATCTTGGATGATTCAACACCATGCTCCTTATTCATGCTCTATATGACTTTGAGAAGAATATGGCCAAGATATCAACACCATTTAAGCGGATATTTTGGTTACACTAGACATCTCTAAAAACATTTTACTTGGTGCTTCTCGCATTTTTGAAGAGGTTTCAAACTATAAAGCTCTCTTTCAAGAATTTTGTGACATTTTTTTTATTGTCTTACTTCAAAATGTCAACACTCAAACTGATTATCAGGAACACCACATTGAAACATGGCTTGACTTTGATCTTGTGCGGAAAAACGACCTATTCACCCTTCCAAATCCCTAATCGTTAAAGCCAAAATTGACAAACTTTGGGATGTAGAATTCATCCGATTACCTATACCAAATGGGTATCCAATCCTATCCTTGTCAACAAAAAACAAGGCTCCATTCACATCTATATTGGTTTTCAAGATCTTAATAAAGCTCATTAGAGGAAATTTGGAGTCTAAAATGAGCCTTATAAAAAAATGTGCCGTGAATGAGTTGGATTTTTCAAACCAATAGAATTTCAATCAATTTGGTCAACCATTATGGTTGAGTTGGACATATAGAAGTCAAAGATGCTTAAAAAAATGTGCCGTGAATGAGTTGGATTTCTCAAACCAATAGAATTTCATTAAATTTGGTCAACCATTATGGTTGAGTTGGACATATAGAAGTCAAAGATGCTTGTGTCATAATTTTATTTGATACTAGCTAATTTCATATAACCCTCACCTTGGTTAAGATTTTGAAAAGTTCATCTCGAAATATGATAAAAATATTTGAAATAATAAATATGGAGTATTTTATATTATCACTATTTTTAAGTCATTTAAAATATAAATTTAGTGGAGTAATTTTAAAATTATAAAAACATTTATATAATTAATCTCTTAAAAATAAAAATAAATAATATTTAAAAAAGTATCATAAATAAGAAAATAGGAGAGAGATAAAATAATCTTTCGCCACTTTTGCAATAACTTTATCTTCCGAACTTGAAATTTGATGCTTTTAGTACCGTTGGAAATTTCTTGATGATAGCTACAACTTTTATGTTTTAAATTTTTTGAGATTCTGCATCGATTTTTTGGGGTGGACATTTTAGTACAAGGGACTAAAATGTCCGTTTTGGAAAATTGGCGTGGAATCTTATAAAACTCAAAACACAAAAGTTGTATCTTTCATCAAGACCTTTCCAACGATACTAAAAACATCAAATTCTGAGCTCGGAGGAAAAATTTATCACAAAAAGCTAAGATAATATAATTTTATTAATGCCCAACAAGTGGCTATAGAAATGTCAAAAGTACTGCCACGTACATCAGAAACATAACATAGTGGGACTACGAGTGCAACTCCAATAAAAGCATATCTATCATGTAAGGTCAAAGACCTAGAATCTAAAACTTTAATAGGTTCACTTTGACGATTTCTAAGAAGCTAAGCATATCATCTTAGTATTTTACTTGTTAGCAAAGAATGAGGTTAAAATTATTATTCAACTGGAAAATATGCTAGCCTAATCGTTGTGTAGGGTGAGAGCAATCATAACTCAAGACCTCCATAAGAAGACAACATTGCAGTTGTTGTCAGTGACCTTGTTAGCCTACACGCTAGTACAAGGCCTCCTTGCTAAACCTACTTACTCAAAGAAGGGAATTGCCATCCTTTCTAGCTTGCTCACTAGCACAGGGAGATGCCCAAAAACTGCTAAAAACAAGCCTTTGTGTTTGTCACGAGAGCATGAAATCAACCTTTGCAAACAACAAAATGCCTCCATAATTCCAGTTGTAGTTCTAATATAGGTATAGACTACAGAGTATATCTCATTATGTACATACTAACACCAATAGATCCTTTAACGATGCTTTTGCTTTACGGGGATTTTTCCTTACCTCCCAATTCAAATGACATTATAAGGCCCACATATATGTTCAATTATATACAACCACATCAAGGCATTAATGCAAGAATGAATAAGTTTAATACGTACACATAGTATGTTGAATGTGCACATGTGAGATTTCTTTGGGTGCTCCATGTGTATGATGACGTGCTACCTTACAGTGATTCCTATTGTATACTCTACACAACAGATTCTTGATGGTTGTACATGCCACAAAGTCGCCCTTGCTAGACCGTTTCTATTATCAACTATGCAGCTTAGTTTGATGTGGTGCTAAAACAAGAAATATTTATCCTTTTTCTAAAATATATGTGCACCAACATTTTCAGACAATGAAGTGAATAATATACATACACAAGATGCCAATCCAAACCCCAATTTTAAAATATACTCTTTTTAATACTAAAATACCATAGTGAACTGCATTGTTCTTTTGATCAACGAGACTCTAGATAAGATTTATTATGCATCTTAATTGAAAAAAAAAAGATTTATTATGCATCCATCTATATATTTGGATAAACTAAATTATATAGTTGATACCACGATAATATGATAGATAATATGGTACTTTCATAATGAATTACATTTTGTTCAATCTAGTTGAATTTATCAAAACTTTAACTTTCATTAAGGAAGGACCGTAATAAATATTTAGCCCAAAAGAGTAGGATGAGGTATAAGGAGGACCGTATTGTTGGTTTTGGGAGTTAAAGGTTCAAATGACTGCAACGAACATCATTATATGCAAAAGAGAGAAAAATAAAAAAATAATTTTGTCTCAACGCGCTGCTTCCACACTCCCATTTTTTATTCTCATGGATGTACTCTTGCACTCCCATCAACCTACTTTGTGGGCATTCATTTACATGAATAAAATTATCATATCTCAAGACATCTTAGCAAAAAATGCATAGAAATGTTGAAACGATTCTTTAATTGGTAGGAAAAAAACTCTTTTAAAAGCTTAAAGTATTTCCCAATATGTCATTATGTGCTACTGATGACAAGGAAATGTTGCATAAGCACTCCAAGGGAAGAACAAGTGAAGGCTCTAGTGATTGACCATAATGAAGACCTCCTACATAGCATATTACTATACTTTTCTCATTTTCTCATTCTTTCACTGCCAAATTTTCTCATTCTTTCACCCCGCTTCTGAAATCCCCATTTTTTACTTCTCTGTCTATCAGAAAGTGTCCAAAACCTACTCAAACCCCAATTACCCCTCCGAGTTTTTCTGAAATCCAAATTTCCCTTTACTAAATAAGCTTTTGTTTGTGTTTTTCTATCCATTACCAAAAAAAAAAAAAAAAAAAAATCCTGGTTATGGTTGTCACCCGCATAGGAGCAACAACCATGGAGGAAGCACTTGCAGCCATCCCAACCAAACTCCAAGATCCGGATGAAAAATTTCTCAGCCTCCATCTTCAGCATTCAGCCAAGAACAATAATCGACAGCAAGAATCTTCTGCAGCCAATGGGTTCTCTTCTTCCAGCAATTTCCGTGGTCCAAAGCTTGAATTTCCTCGCTTCAACGGTACTAATCTGATTGGATGGATCTATCGTGCAGATCAGTCTTTCAGTTTGCATAATACTTTTGATGTCCAAAAAGTTCCACTTGAATCCTTTCATTTGGAACAGGAAGCCCTTCAATGGTACTGTTGGTACATCAAGGCTCATGTCGAGCCAAAATGGACAGATTTTTGCCAACTCCTTTTGCAATGATTTGGTCCTAGTGCTTTTGATGACTTCACCGGACCACTCACTAAACTTTGTCAAAGTGGCACTGTGAGAGAGTATCAGACATAATTTGATAAACTAGCCAATCACAGAGAAGGGTTGTCTGATGAATTCTACAGGAGTTGTTTTATCAGTGGTCTTAAGGATGAAATCCGGTCAGAGGTTAAAATGTTCTGTCCCAACACAATGATGGAAGTCCTAGGGTTGGCTAAGTTGGCAGAAGACAAGATTGCAGCCCAACAATGCTCCAAACCCACTTTTGTTCCCTTCCGAAATATGGGTTCTCAACGACCTCCCATCCCGCCAGCTCCTCGACCAACTCCTATCAAGCATTTGTCTGAAACAGAGATGCAGGCACGCAAAGAAAAAGGGCTTTGTTATAATTGTGATGAGAAATTCACTCAGGGGCATAGATGTGTTCAACAAAATCTCTATCTCTTGGATATGGATTCTCCGCCTGCCTCTACAATTGGTCAAGAAACTCCAGATATAATGGATGATCAGGTCAACATTCAGGAGCCGCCTATTGACCCCCCATCTCAGGATGAACAACTAGAGATATCTATCCATGCTTTATCCGACGTCACCACACCCCAAACAATGCGGGTCAGGGATTACTTCAAGAAGCTTCCTCTTACAATACTCATTGATTCTGGTAGCACTCATAACTTCATTGACCCTTGGATCACCAAACATGCTGATTGTTTTGTCCATCCTTGCTCCAACTTTGAAGTCATGGTTGCCAATGGGGGCACCTTACCTTGCAAGGGGAAGTGTCACAATGTGCGTATCTCTCTGGAAGATTATAACCTGCGCTCTGACATGTTTGCCTTGTCCCTGGGTGGATGTGATGTGGTTTTGGGCGTTCAATGGTTACGCACACTTGGCCCCATCTTATGGGATTTTGTTGAACTTTGGATGTAGTTTTTTGTCAATGGGAAATAACACAAATTTAAGGGCTTACAAGAAGGGTCTCTCCGCATCATCAGTTCACATAGCCTGGAAAAGATTCTTAAGAAGAATTCACATGGTGTCATCGCTCAACTCCATTCCATTCAGATGCACCCATCAATGGTCTTCCCTAATTCCTTGGATAGATATGCAGGTGTCCTTGCTGAACCAGTGGGATTATTGCCTTCAGGAGACCTTTCTGGTACGAATTTAGCTGCATCTACATCTCAGTAGGAAATGATGGCTATTTTGCATGCAGTATAGAAGTGGCAGCCATACCTATTAGGGAATTATGTTTGCATCAAGACTGATCTCCAGAGTCTGGACAATTTCCTGGAACAATGAGTCTCCTCTCCAGCACACCTGAAATGGGTTATCCAACTCATGGGTTATGCCTATGTGATCACTTACAAGAAGGGTAAGGACAATATGGTGACAGATGCTCCTTCTCGCACATTTGATGATCCAGCTTCTCTTACAGTTATTTCTTTGCTTGTTCCAAATTGGTTCCAATCTGTTCAACAGGGCTATCTCTTCTATGAACTCCATGCTTCTTCATCAGCAGGGCACTCTGGGTTCCTCAAAATGTATGACCAGGAACAATGTAACTTCTTTTGGCAGGGACTGAAAATGACAATTCAACAGATGGTGGCTGACTGTGATACTTTCTAGGTCAACAAGGGTGAAACGAAACTCCTTTCAAGATTGCTCGAACCCTTTCCCATCCCTACACAGACGTGGGCAGCTATTTCTATGGATTTCCTAGAAGCGCTTCAGTGGTACAATACCACATCTAAAAGGACACCATATGAAGCAGTTTATGGACAGGCACCACCAGTTCTTCTTCCATACACGCTCAACAGCTCCCCAGTTCAGGCAATTGACTCGGTTCTTCGAAACCGTGATCAGATTCTTCTCATTCTGCAGGACAATCTTCACATGGCAAGAATTCGACTGAAACAACAAGCCAATCGACACCGTTCTGAGCGCACTTTTCACGCAGCTGATATGGTCCTTCTTCATCTACAACCTTCCAAGCAATCCTCCCTGAAACTCAGAAGGCGTCAGTGGGCTGGAATGCAACTCGAGGATGCTACAGGGGAACCACTCCTTTAGATTCTGCATCAATTTCCACATCTAAAGCTTTGAGGACAAATCTTTTTGTAAGGGAGAGGGGATGTTAGGAACCCATGTCAACCCTTCTATTTACTTTGTTAGTATATTGTTGTTGGACGCATATGCTTTGTAAGTCGTTTGGTAGTATTTGTTGATCTATAGTTTGTATTATTGTTGTTGGACGCATATGCTTTTTAAGTCGTCCAGTAGTAATTGTTGATCCATATTTTGTAATGGCCCATGGTTTGTATTGACACATGGTATTGACGCCTAGACTTAGTATATAAGTTTGTGTTGAGACCAATGAAGGTACGGTGAAGTTATTTGTATTGAGCTTGCTCAAAGGAGGTTGCCCCCTCGAAGTGGCCTGCAATCAATATAAAAGTGATTCTGAGTTATGTTATTTCTGCTATCTCGTGTGTTTTCATTAATTAATTATTGCAGGTTCTTCACACATAGATACCCATCTACAACCTATTCCTCTGTAGCAAGCACCCCATTAAACATAATGTTTTTTTAAGTGAATTGAGAGTGGTTTTTCCCTCGCCCTCATTTTTCGTCCTTTGTTCCTCTTAGATAAACAATACCTAGGCCATATTATCCTAACAATTGCTCGATATACATCTTTGTTGCACCATTTGAGTTGTTGTTGATTCATCTTGTAGTTTGGGGCCCTCTTCTTTTAGTCTTAGCTTGATTCACTCCATCCTTATCAAAATTTGGACATGGGTATTGTCCTTAAGGTCACTCTGAATAATATATTATATTGTTTGTATTTCAATGGCTATGGAATGATATCATTGTTGCTTCTCATATCTACCGTATGACCTACGTATGTTTTTTATTCTATAGAAGCTTTACCTAATCCATGGACTTCTACAACATCTCGAGGTTCTACATGCTAGTTTTGTGGGTTCATTTCGATGGTCCTCGTGTAGTATTTCACCACCCATATCAAATATTGAAATGGTGTTTTTTTATTTTGGCCCATCTATTAAAACATGTGAGTTGGTTATTGTTCATCCCTTTCCTATGATTGTTCATGGTTGTGGTTTCATTCTCCCGATGATCCACAATGTTGTTGGCCAACAATTTAATAGATGTAGATAGGGAAAGAGAGGCCTTATAAAGGTTGTGAAAAATTGAATAGTTCTACAAAAGTATTAGGGACAATTAGGGTAGCAAGGAAACATGAACAAAGCTCGAGAAGGGCATATAAATGTATATTTTGTTTTCTATCTTGGAACTATAAAATAAAATGATTTTTTTTATTTGGGGAAAAACCACATAGAATTGACAAAAAGTGTGTTCATTTAAAATAATAACATTAAAATAGATTCTACGATAAAAAAATAGTTGTTTACTTTCTTTTCTATAAACATTCACATCAATTTATGAATGTCTATGAATTATCAATCATTAATTACTAATAAAAAAATAGCAATGATGCATCATTAATGTGTTCAAGATGGTGTGGTCAATTTAACAATATCCGGATGCGTCCCAAAATTCAGATATTTAGGTACAGAAAATCACTGGGAAACAAAAGTTCCATCTATCATGATGTTCAATGCATATTGTCTAAGAAATTTCGTAGCAATTTTTTGAGAACAAAGAAGACAAGATTTTGCGAGTGGACCCTAATTCATAGGGAGCAATGGCTTTTATATACATTACTGAACCTTAAGCCTAAACCCAATGGATGGAATTATGGGGAAATGTAACAGTTTGTGTGAGGATATGCATTAAACTCAACCCAAACAAAGGACTGGTTAAGATTGTAAACATTAAAGTGCTTTAGTTGGAAGCATTGCAAAGGCTTGAATATAAGAAATTACCATTCAAATTCTCACTAAATCAAAACTTGTTATTATGATCACTTTTACAAAGACTTAAACACCTATAAGGACTCATAATTTAACCAATGTGTATGCCCCGCATTTCATACAAGATAAAATAAATATCTAGATTTTTTTTTATATTGATGGCTCTATCAACTCCCCTATCAAATGAATCATGTCTAACCTAGTTATCATAAGTGATGTGAAAAATAGGGGACTTTAGATCGATTATTCTTTATAAATAAAACAAAGAACTCATGGATAGCTATCAACCTCAAAAGATTTCTTAAATCCCCAATTTCAGATGGGCAGGCGTGTTTCATATAAGGAAAATTTTAAACATAATGCATGTTGCTTCAAGAGGCTATCAACTATGCTTAAGATATTGAAAAGTCCACTAATCTTCATCAAGATAGGCATGGAAAATTCCTTCAATGGGGTCAACTGAATATTGACTTAGAAGGTAAGTTAAGTGGGTCATGACTAATAGAGAAGGTTGTGGTTTTATGTCCTTAAAAAATATTTTATGTCCTCTCCCCCCCCTCATTGTACATATTTAGGGTAGAAACCTTGGAGATACATTTAGATAATAAAATGGTAGGATGGCATCCTATTTAAATGAAAATTAAGCACAATCCTGAAAATAAGCAAATAGTAGGAGAGAATCCTATTGGACAGAAAATGTAAGCACGATAAAGAAAATATTTGGGTCTTTTGTTCTCTATTAAAAGGGTTAAGCTCAAATATTAGACTCAAATATCAAACAAAATTACTATAAAATAAACAATTGTGCCCTTGGACAATTTAACCCTGCAAGAGGAAAGCCTAAATCAAATTAGTACAAGTAAGTAGACCCTAAGGAAGTTTCTTTGGAATGGAGAAAATAACTCATATATATATATATATATATATATATGGTTGGCACGAGAAATGTTTGTTTAACTAATAAGAAAGGAAAACTTTGGCTAAAATCTCTAATTATAGTTCATGCAGTTTTTGGAGGTGGAATCCTTCAACCCATGGAAACAATTATTATGAAGGAATAATGTAAAGGGAAGTCAACAAATTGAAGGAAGTATCTCTACAATGAAATAGTAGCCTCGAAGAATTGGGCTTATTGAAGTAAGGTTTCACAATACATAGGAAATGACTAATTTTTTATATCTAGAAACATTATCTTATGTAAATACCTAAATTAGGTAGATTGCAAGATATTTAGAATTAAAGGATTGATTCGGAAAACGGGGTTGGAATATTTATGTGAAGAAATATTCAGATTATGGGATACTACTCAATAAAGGATTTGACAATCTTACCTATCTCTCCTTCATCTAAGAAAGTAGGCCTAAAAAATTATGAAAATCTATTTGGAATATAAATATCTCCAAATTAAACTTCTTAGTTGCATTCATGGACCATCATAGCATATATTATTGACATCAACTTGACATTAACTCCAATAAATCTAGATTTACTTTGTAAACTATTAATTCTTGTGTGGCCTAATATACATGTTTATGTTTTTTTTTTAATTTTCAATTGATTATCTATTTTGAATTTTTTTATTATCAATTGATTATCTATTTTGAATTTTTTTATTATCAATTGATTATCTATTTTAAAGTTTTTTAGTATCAACTGATCAATAATACCATGTAAGAAACTAACTTTATCAATTATAGGTGTTTATTCTCAAACATTCACACATTCCATCAAGCATCAAGAGATTTTTCAACAAAGACGGTTCATAACACATCTATCAGACATCAATGAAATAAAAAAACTACTCAATATCATTATCATACATCAAGGATGTTCAAATAGACTTTGAACCAATAGAGATTTAATCCCTCCCCGATTTATTAAAGAAAAGGCCTAATTTTTTTTTTGTTTCCCTTCTTCAAAGAACCGCCGACATAAGATATCAAAATCAAACTCAACAAGAACTATTGGTATAATATATCAAAAATTGAACAAGATATTAAAATTGGGTTGATGTCAACATAGTAAAAATAGGAAGACTATCCATAACATTTGAAACAAGATGAGAAATCCAAATAACATTCTTAAGGCCATCCATAAATGTGCCTACAAATACAACGCCATTCATAATTGAAATTCCATTCTATAGTCCAAAAATGTATCTACTATACATTACATATACCCAATATACCCAAGAAAAAAAAGATAAGTCCAAAAATGAACAAGGACTGATATATACATAACTCACTCCATAGTTCCATATACAAGATATATGGAAATCAAATACAACATATAAAAATAATTGCATGTGGATGTAACAAATATACATATGGAAATATATATTGTAGCATCAACTACATGCACATTCTCCCCATGGTTGACTTATAACACATTTCCACGTGTATGTAAATATTTAATTAAATGACTAAAGATAAAGTGACATTTTGGTACTAAATTAGACATAAATAAAAATAAATTTGAAAATAAATTATGGGGCATAACTTGAGTGGTGAGCCGTTTATTTTAATTCAATTGGCCAATATCAACATTGTTGAAACCCACCGCCACCCTACCGCCTTGAAAATTGAAGTTTCTTATTCATAGATATTCCATATAAATTAAATTACACTTAAAAACACAAATATATAGTTGAACATTTAGTACTTGTGAAGACCCAATATCTAGAACATCTGGAATATCTCCCAAGATTAAAGGGAGTCACCCCATACCCAAAGTCCATGGTGATGGGAAGTGAATCCGTGAACAACAAATTTCAATTTTAGAAAGTTTGTTCACATAAATTTAGATACAAATTTGTTCAGTTTAACATTGCTAAAGGTGTCAATATAAATAATATGTATGTATATATAGGAAAATGTACCTCGTTTACCACATCCAAGTTTAAACATGATTATACCCTAAATGAATGATCATTCATCAAATGTGCCAACTACAATTAATGAACATGGAAAAATTTCATTGTTATATATCTAAACTTGAGCAAATGTGTGCATCTAATAACCAAATTCTATTAATATATGAAACAATAATCAATTAACACATACAAATCTCATGCCCTCTCCCTCATGTATGAGTAAATATTTCCACCCATCTCAACAACTCTTTGTATAATTCATGAGGTATTCATAGCTCATAGATTCTAACTCAACATTTATTTGATAAAAAAATGCATTTGAGAATTGGCTCATGCTCTATGTTGGTTCAAACCAACATTGGTCCCTACAAAATTTAACTATAAGCTATCAACTATGGCATCCCTTATCTCTTAACCAACTTGAGAGGTAGCCTCCATCTTTGACCGTAAAGTTACTACCCTTGGTTGGTGAAATACCAAGGGATGTGGAGGTCAAGAAAAGCGAGATCATGAAAGGCACCTCTTAGATTATACATTTGACCTTTTCCAACACCATAAGATTTATATGGAACATCTATATAATTAGACTTCATGTTCTCAAATTTTTTTGCATAACCAATCTTGACAAATAATGTGGTACCTCATCATTCCATGGCATTCTACCATATGTTGCAAGGAACCAATCATAAAGATGATAAGTGATGTCAGGGTGTTTGAAATATTCAACCTTCAACATCGGTTGTTTTGGTCCTTCAACTATCAAACCAAATCCACAAATAAATGCCTATATGGAGTTTATAATACTAGTAGAGAAAGGCCATATACTAGAAAAGAATACCAACAATACATATATACCAAGATTATTCCCTTGTTTTGAATTATCGAGTTAGGGAAATACTTTACAGAAGAAGATGGTTCATCATCAATAAGATCTCAAAGAAGATTTATAACTTATATAAAAACGAGATTAATAGAACCATTAAAAGCTTAGTATGATTAATCTAAGAGTGGAAATTTACTCTCATACCCTTTTCATTCTCAAGATAGTTTCCAACTTCGAGTTATATGCATCCATAATTGTCTCAAACCAATATTATAGATTCCCTATTCGTCAAACTAACCAATGACCAAGGTGTGTTAAGGGTGTTCGGGTACCGTCTCAAGGTCTTGCAAGTTCAAAATATTTTGTTAAGGTATAATAATGGGTTAGGGTGTTAAGGTGTATCAAGGTTGAGCAAGATGATGATGTCTAGGATGTTTAAGATGTAGACAAGAATGAGGATTGTGATGGTGATGATGACGACAATCATCATGAGAATGATGGTGATGATTATGATGATGACAACGGTGATGATGTTGATGATGATGAAATAAATGATTTGTTTTATTTTGGGCAATGGCCTTTCCAATGCCATAGAAAAAAACATTAACCACGTCAAAATTATATAATAGTCGTCATTAAGAATTAAAAAAACATGAAACGTCTCTTATTCGACATCCAATAGAATATTATTATCAAACTATACCAAAAAAGTCAATGTGTCAAATTGATGTCTCTTAAGCAATGTTAGGGACATTTATTAAGCGATGGTAGTTCACTAATGTTGCTTAAGCGATGTTTGTCGAGACCAAAAATAAAATAAAAAAATCCCGAATTCTCAAAATTTTAACTAGATTTTAACTTTAAAAAGGGTTTTTTTAATGAAACGTTACTTCAAATGTTGATTGTTTACCCTAAATGTAAATGTAATAGTGTATATGAATGAATGCAATTAATCAAACTATCTAACCAATTGTCTAGTTCATGGATACATCTAAAAAGGAAAAGATTGCATACCCAATAACAATTATTCAGTGACAAACAACTAAGAATCAACATGAACACTAAGGTGATGAAAGCATAATTGGAGGAAATCAATGATGAGGCCAATCACTTCACTGCATTCCACCTGACTATTGGTGGAAACACCAATACACACACCATTGACATGGATGAGGGAATGTGACGTGGAATAATGTGTCAATGTATTTCGGCCTTGAGACAAACGTAGGTTACTCTTACAATGACAACAATATAAGTGAGTGGTTGCAAATGCGTCATGTTGCGTTAGTCTTATGACAACTGCCATTGATTGGACAAGATACAGAGAGGTGTCACATTGCATCGGTCTTGAAATGTCACCGTTTAGCCTTCACTCGTATGATGACACCATGCCACGTGGCCACCTCTGTTGGCGTCTCCTAGCGTTGGTTTTATGACTGCATCTGTCGAGCTTGCGAGGAGTGTAGGTTTCTCTTACCACCTAAATGGTCGTCGTAAGTCCGACACTCAACTTGAAGTTGCGACAACTTTGCGACACCATCGACATAATCGTTCACCGAAATTTAGGTGACCCTAAACAAAATAATAAAATAAATAAAAACATTACAGACCTATTGTGTATATTCTCCACCAGTTTTCATTTACCAATCGTCTTACAAACGTTGTTGCATCATTGTTTCCCACTGTTGAGTTGTTATGACGACCTTACCTTCATGATAAATAAATTAGAGTTAAAGGCCATATGGAACATAACCTTAGGAGTATACCAAGAATCAAGAAAATTTGAGCTAGAATTAAGAGTAGACTGCAGATCCTTGTAAATGTTGCAGATGAATGAATTGGGAGCTACTCTTATGAATGATTGAGTGACCAATTCCTATGAATGAGTAATTGACTGTCATAGCCACTTTATCTGTTTTTTGCATGGATACTTATATAGTTGACCAACTATTGTTACATACTGAGAGCAGATTATATTCGTATCCTTCCAATCATAGAAGCTATATTGGATGAAGATATTCAAATAAATTTGTGAGATGAATTTATTTTTCAAAATTTAAGCATATTCTTTTTTAATAATTTTAACGAAGCTTGTAAAATTACACAATGACATTGAGCTTAATGCATTGGCATCAAGGCCACATATTGGTGGGGATAGAATTGAACCTAGAGATAGGATTTTACCGTTCAATTGCATTAAATAAGCACATTCTTCTTTGAAATCAACATATTATTACTACAAAATCATTTCACAGTATGGGCTCTTATTTGCAGTGACTGCATTATTATTGTTATTATAATATTATTATGATCGACCCATTGATTGTATATTTTGCATGAACATTTATTTATTAAAACTGGAAGTGATGTTTTTTTTTCTTTATGAATAAAAGCTTTCTTTGACTATTAATAAAAACATTATCCCCATGGATGGATTCTATACAAAAAAGGCAAGTCACAACCATAGCCTCCACAATCACTATCAAAGCTTAAAATTGGGCTGGCTAGTTACCAAATTGCCTAAAGTATTCATTGTTTTTATACAAAATGTTGCAAATGATAAATAACTATAGTCCATGAAACTAAATCATTAAACATAATGCTTCATTCTAAGCACAAACACATGAACATCAAGCAACAATAGGTAAGAGCATGGCATCGGGATGCACATCATCATGATCGTTGGGAATTGTCCCCCAACCAGTTCCAGGGGGTTCAAAATACCCTATATGGCTCCTAGATGTTGTTGCCAAGTTCTAGTGGCTTGGTAGTCTTTGACATATCTAGTTTTGGGGTTGGAAACTTGTTTTGCTGCATTGAGGGAGAAGGGTAGTTGTGCTTCTGATGCATGATAGGATTAGTAAAACCAATCCAATCTGCTGTCCCATGATTTATCTGGTTCCAATTTTAGAAGAACCTCCAAACTTATCAAAAAATAGCTAATTCTTTCTTCCGCAGCGGTCATTGAAGGGCAGACTTCAAACTGGAGGTAACCTGGATTCTATAAAAATTACGGGTCTCACCTGATTGCGGAGCGTCGAAAAAATGTGCCTTCTTCCATCCTCTTTCGCAATTTCCTTCCGCAATTGTCTTCCCACAATCGCCCTTCCACAATCGTCTCCCTTCCGCAAGTGCGGGTGTGCCTTCCTTCCACAATTGCGGGTGTGTCTTCGCAACTCCTTCCGCAATTGGCTTCCGCAAAGTTCCTTCCGCAACTTCTTTGGACCGTCGGACCCGTTCGAACCGTTGATCTCTTCGCAACTTCTCTTGTTCGTTGATCTGCGATCAAATGCGAACGTTCACTTAGGAATTGCCTAGGTCTATCTTCCACGTACTTCACCTCTGCGGAATACCACATGGGCCGTCGATTGTTTCGGTCTCGATCTCCACCATACGATCTCTGCTGTCCACGGCTCTAACAATCTTGCACCTTGTCTTTTTGGAATCCGTATTGGACCGTCGATCTCTCTCCTCTTCTAATCTAGATCGTCCAATATTTACTCCACGGATTGATCAAACTGTGATCTCGTAAATTGATCAATTTCACTCGCCTTGCATTCATATGAATATACCATAGCCTTCGACTTTTGGGGATCTCTGGTAAATACACTATGTTCACTCATACACAGGGAATTTACACACATTTTTGGTTATTGAAAGAAAATAGTGAATATGCAATTAAACACAGAGTCTTAGAGCCCTGTTCTTCATTTCATCAACAACCCTTTGATCAATTACATTCAATGATTAAATAAGACTTCTCAAACCTGTCAGATCTGAATAAACAGGACTTGGACTCCTACATAAATCAAATACATAACAAACCCATCCTCGAGCAACCTCTTGCAAGATATGAGGACATCAACGACAAATTTTCCATTATTACATTCAAACTAATCCTATCTCAAAACTAATTACAATTAAATAAATAACTAACCCTAGACTTCTAGAAACTATAACAAGGAGCAGAAAAATAGCATTGGTTGCTCATTCAGAGAATATAGAACTTTGGGTCGATGCTCCTGCATCATACTCTAGGGGAGAAAAAGAACTCTTCAATAGGTCTTCAGGATCCATATTAAACTTGGAAACCTCCATTATTGTCATCCACACTGCATATTCAGATGGCTGATCTTTCCACTTGACTAAATACTGAAAATAATCCCTGTTCCTGGTTTTCTTTGAAATCCTCTTGTCAAGTATAGCTTCAATATGTGGTTGCTTCTTCTGAGGTAAATGTTATTTCCAATATACCATTTGACCATCTTTACCTGAAATCATTTATTCTGTCTGAACACCTGAATCTGTAAAAGGATACAAATATGAAACATTAAAAATGGGAGAAATTCCAAGGTTAGAAGGAAGTTCTATTTCTATGCATTTGTAGAAAACTTCCTCAAAATGTTACAAGGCCCAATTTTCTTGAGTTTCAGTTTATTGTAGGTTCCCTTAGGAAACCTCTCCTTCCTAATATATGCTATCACTAAATATCCAACCTAAAGATTAACTTCCCTTCTCCTCAAATCTGCTCTCAGTTTGTACTTTCTAGCACTCTCTTGCAATTTCTTTTTGACATTTTCTTGTAGCTCCTGCATTCTATATGAAAATTCTTCACCATATGCACTCCTCATTCCTAACTCTCCCAAATTTCTGAGTTCATACACCCCTCTTGGATGCATCCCATACACAATCTGAAATGGGCTCATACCTGTACTCCTGTTAGGTGAATCATTATAAGCAAACTCAGCTTGAGCAAGAGCTAAATCCCAATGTTTTGGATTCTCATAAACAAGACTTCTCAATATATCTCCCAAGATTCTATTTACCACTTCAGTCTCACCATCAGTCTGAGGATGATAATCAGAGATAAAACTAAGATTGGTTCCCAATTTCTTCCATAAAGTTCTCCAAAAATGACCAACAAATTTAGTGTCTCTATATGACACAATGCTCAAAGGAAGACCATGTAATTTAACAACTTCTGAGAAGAACAAATTAGCCATATTTGTTGCATCATTGATCTTTTTACAAGCAATGAAATGAGCCATTTTTAAAAATCAATTCACTTGTCACCTACCCAAATTTCTGAACATTATTATTTATTTGCAAAAATACTTTATTTTAAATTTAATTACAAGTTTTCTAATTATGATCAGTTTTGATCATGGATGAATGTAATTACTGATTATTATTATTTAAATAAATTAATTAGGAGACAAACACTCAGGAGGACTGTTGAATGAGTGTTCACTGGCCCACTAGGAGGAATGGAAGCTGTTGGAAGGTATGGGACACATGGAAGCAGTTACATCACACCACTAATGGTTGGTTATGGGACAACTTCCCCTTAAATAGGGCATTATCCCCCAGGTGGAGGGAGTGATCAGGCAGCTCATTTAATGACCCAGTAACATTTGAAAAGGCCTAGCTAGCCTATAAAGGCAAATTCGAATTGGGTAGGCAGCCCTTAATCAATATTTCTGCAGAATAGTTTCCTCTTGTAAATCAGGTGATTTCAAGAGAGAGTCGAATAAGGGAGGTTAGTGGTGATTGAAAACTGATTTTTTGCTTATTATTGAAGAGAAACAGAGTTATAGGAGCAAGTCTTTTGGACTGCTACTTATTGAAGATTTAGAAGATTACTACTACAACAAGAAGAAGTCCTATTTCCTAAAGCTTCTTCCTCCCGGTGGTTCAGCGAACAGGCTCGGGGGTCCTAAGACAGTATTTGACTGTTTTCAGGAGTTTGGTTGGGTGGAACAGTCTTCCTGAGTTGTTTGTTTCCCTGTAGAGTTTTCTCAGATTCTTAAAAGATTTCCCAACTTATCTCAGTAAATATTTCTCTTCTGTTTATCTAGTATTATTCTGTTTATTTGCTTCCGAAAATAATCTAATTTTGGAAATGTTTAAGTCTGAATGTTTAAGTTTAATGTTAAATTGATAAATCAATATCCCCATTTTTCCACATGCTATTTGGCAGCATCGTACTCTAGTAGAGATATGCAAATTAAAATAGATTAGAAGATAGGCAAAATTTGCCATTAAATTCGATAGCTAGATAATATTCTTATATGTATCAGTTTTCTGTTCTTAAGTTAAATAATTGTAGGAGGTTTGTATAATATTTAGTATATATAATATTTCCTCATTTATATGATAAAAAATCAATAAATAATTCCTGTACAATCATCCTGCATTACATTTAAATAATGTTCATGGAAGGTAGATAAATTATATATTGTACATTGTTTTAAGACTGCTGGTATTAAATAAAATATTCTTTATACTAAGCTGGAAAAATAGTTTTTCACATAGACTTCATATTCATATATCTTACTCACACATAGTTCCTTTTCAATTACTATACCAGTGTTATATGTATAGAAAATTAAATGATAGATAGAATTATAGTTTACACAATCTTTATGATTTTATGCAATATACAATCACATTGCTTTCATTTTCTATGATACTGTTGTATCATTTAGAAATTTAATAAATGATAAGAATTTACCGAACACAACTATTATCATCATGTGTTTACTTCTCGCTTTTAGATCTGCTAACATTGTTGAGATTATTGTAAATCTGAGTTTTGTATCAAAAGAAGAACCCTAGCTAGATTCATATTTTCTCTTTTATTATTTCATAACAAAACTTTACATTCTTTTCAAAACCTGAAATCAAAACCGATCCAGTAACTTTAATAAATGATCAGATTATCATTTTCAACAAAACACGAATTAGGGTTTGACCCTATTCGTTTTCCTTGCAAAATATTATTGAGTTATTAGTTCAACCTTCTACTCTACTTAAATTGCCAACATGAACAAATAAGGTTACACATTATCAATCTACAGTATTAGAACAAACCATACAGACTTATACGAAGGGCTTTGCATATATTTCCCTCTTAAGGTAGAAGTTAAATTATACACAGAACCTTATCATCAACGATAACTTCAAAACCCTAATTTAGCTCAAAGGACATTGTAGTAACCTTTAGCATGAAGACGATTTACGACATCAACTTACAGTTTCCAGGCGAACAAACCAGATATCTATACAACGTTTTAAACATACAATGTATTACTAAAAATGAGTATTATTCTTACACATAGATTGAGCCCTCGGCTCTCTGTCGTACTGTCACAAACGATTTCAAAAACAAGTCGAATCTCATAAAAACCTCAACATCACAACAGAATAACCTCTAAAACAAAGACGAAGCTCGAGCAACGTTTATAATATGTTTTAAAAAAAAAAACAAAGTTACACAGGGTTTAACCCAAAATTTCAATAGGCAGAAGAGCCCAAATATTCAAAATCGACGAGTTATATCCCCAGTCGACAAACAACTAAGTTTGCAAAATATAGTACCCAGGTATCACTGTTAACAAACGTGTTTCGAAGATTTCCCAAACCATCTTCATTGACAAAGCCACGACATAGACGAAGAGCACTACGAGGGTATGGAAGACCCGAAGCTTACTAGTGTAAGAGTGCGTGGTTTTTCCTTTTACCATACCCTAGCCAGACGTTCTTTTTACACCCTGCAACTGACATTAAGCCGGAGTTAGATATTTGATATTTCATAAACCAAAATTTGAAATGCAAATACCTTTGCTAAACGAAAAACTTACCTTCATAGCTTTGACGAGAACATTGTCACGAACGAAACCAAGGAGCCATTATCCTCGCCTAAACTCTGTGTTTTCTCTCATTTCACTCTTGCTTGTCTCAGAGATTTTAAAGCGTAAAACTATAACCTTTCAAACCAGAGAATATAACCCTTCAAAACCACTTCATCATCACAGTAAGAAAACCTGCAACGTCAACTTCTTTAGAAGGTCTCGGGTTCGAAACCCTTGCAAACTTCCTACCAAGACTTCGGCAGCCTGTCGGCCACCCCAGCCGAAACAATAGCTCAATGAACCGCTTTTCCAAGTTCTTAACTCATTACACTGTAGATGTTAGGGTTTCCATCTGACGGTTTAGATTCATCACCATCTATGGTCTCCACATTACCAGCAAACAGAGCTTTGGTACAAACGATGTCCACAATAAATGCTAAACCTACCTTACAGGTTGACAATGCCACCATGGCACACAGTGGAGCATGCACAACCTACGCGTGGTGCATTATTCTTACACCTTGACAAGTTTGGAGGCGTTCACGTCTACATGGATCAATGGACATCCAACTCGGCAAGGATATGGCCTCAAGCTTTTAATGCAAGATCAATGCATGATCTCTACCACAGCTCAAGACTGGCGTCATTTATTAAACCAGCAACTTGTCAAGTTTCTAATTAAATGCCTGTCAGCATCCTCGACGTGACTTTAAACCCTGCATTGTTCATGTTAATATAACATTTAAATTCACCATAGTATTAGTAACTATATGCAAAGGTTTCATTATATCGCTTGCCCTATATTATAATCGTTTCGACATATTACAATGTGATAACAATTGCAAACTAATTATATAGTTTAGTGATAAATCTAATGTTTGCATTTTATTACAATGAGTTTCGATATGAATATATAATGTTGATAATAAACCAAGAATTGACATAGTCACACCACTATGTACATAGGACTTGAATATATCACGATATGGGATAATAGTTAAATAGTTCAAATCTTATTTTGCAACATAGTTAATCTATGTGTTGTATTTGATTATTATGCAATTGCTACAAATGTCTAATCTTTGGGAAAGACTAATTTTGCTTATATAAGACTCAAATAATTATAGTGATGAATATGAATGGTGAACCATAATACTTATATAGACAATCAATAGTGTTGTATAAAACTCACATATATATTTATGCTATCACATATAGTTGGTAATTTGGGAATAATAAGTTCTCCAAGTTTCCTACCCACTTTATTCATGCGATACAATGGTACTGTACCATCTTGGTACTACCAATTAACTGGCGACGACAAGACAACTAATACAATGACGACGACAGAACCAGCTAGCACAATGATGACAACAGAACCAGCTAGTATAATGACGACTACAGTGACGATGTTTACTTAAGTTGATACAAGACGAACCTTGGAAAGTTGAAGATAAGCACGTAAATAGTACCTATATGCTTTTACATTTGCAACAGCCTCTAATTATTTTTGAACTCACGCGAACTAGAATTTATTACAATCATGAAACTTCTCACCTGTTGTCTGCACATAGAACAGGTCCAATGTTTTAGCATTACAGCTAAGTAAGCTTCGAGGTCCCTCATAGGACTCCCTTAGACAACAAAGAAGCAAACTGTCAGTATCGTCTCAAAGAAAAAGTACCATATCATATCTCTAACCTGGCATTTCATTATTAAATCATTCGTACATTTCATTGTTTTAAAAAGTGTCGCATCAAAAGTCTAATCTAACCATGCATTTGACCATATTAATGATAGATGTTACAAATGTAATTAAGTTGTCACTGTCGCATTAGTTAATCAGAAATATATTTATGTTTAGTACAAACAGCTGTTTAGTTAACATTGTTACTTTAAGCAATTATATTTTTCCGCAATTATAAATTATCATATATTAAGCTATTATTGCCTTTAACAATTTTTATTTTTATTTTTATGAAAATATGGGAAGTTACATCACTACTACATAAATAGAATAATCCCCCTCTGAGTTCTAGGAAATCCCAGAACAAAATCCATACGGATGGAATCCCAATGCCTAGTTGGAATAGGAAGGGGTTGATACACTCCAGTGTTTTGTCTCCTCCCTTTGGCATGTTGACATATCCTACAATTCTCAACAAATTTCTTTACATCCTACTGCATTCCTGGCCAAAAATAAAAAGCACTCACCTGAGCAAATGTTTTGTCATGTCCAAAGTGACCTGACAAACCTCCACTATGCTTCTCCTTTATCAAGTTTTCTCTCATAGAACATTTAGGTATGCACAATTTACTGTTTTTGAACAACAGTCCTTCTTGTAGCATGGAGTCCAACCATTGACTTCTATTATGGGCAATTGGATTCTCACAGGCCGCATATATATCCTTGAAATCCACATCCTCCTTATACATATTAATCAAATTTTCAAATCCCAAAGTGCTGACACTAATTTCCTGCAAGATCAAATTTACTCTGCTTAAGGCATCAAGCACCTTATTAGATTTTCCACTTGTATGCTTGATCACAAAATTAAAGTTCTGGAAAAATTCCACCCACTTAGCATGTTTCTGATTCAATTTAGGTTGACTATTTATGAATTGAAAAGCATGATTATCTGAATATAATATAAATTCGTTGGGCATCAAGTAATGCCTCCACTTCTTAAGTGCTCGCACAACAACATGCAATTCTTTGTCATATGAGGAATACTTTTGTTTTGATTCATTTAACTTCTCACTGAAGTATGCTACTAGTCTTTGTTCTTGACTCAGAACAACACCTATTGTTGTCCCACTAGCATCTATCTTCACTTGAAAAACTTTGTCAAAGCTTGGTAAAGCCAAAATAGGATTTGTAGTGATCTTCCTTTTCAACAGATTGAAATTTATATCAGCTGCTTCTGTCCACTTGAAAGGCTATCTACTTTCCCTGAAGGTGTCTATTATGGGTGCACAAATTTGACTAAAATTCCTGATGAATTTTCTATAAAAACTTGCAAGACCATGAAAACTTCTGGCCTCAAAATTACTCTTTGGGACTGGCCAATTGAGAATTGCTTGTATCTTTTCTGGATCCATCTTTAACCCTTCTTCTGAGACTACAAAACCCAAATAAATCAACTCTTTCTTCATGAAACTACACTTTTTCAAATTTATCAGTATTTTTTCCTTTTGTAGGGTATCCAACACCAATTTGAGATGTCTCAGATGTTATTCCTTACTCTGACCGAAGATCATAATATCATCTAGGTACACTATCACAAAATTTCCAGTGCATTCCTTCAAAACCTCATTCATTAATCTCATAAAAGTACTAGGTGCATTAGTAAGTCCAAGGGGAATTACTAACCATTCATACAATCCATTATTAGTCTTGAATGCAGTTTTTTTCCATTCATCCCCTTCTCTAATTCTTATTTGATGATAACCACTCTTCAAGTCTATCTTTGAAAAATACTTGGACCCACTCAAACAATCCATCAAATCATCAATGCGGGGTAAGGGAAATCTGTACCTGATAGTGATCTTATTGATTGCTCGGGAATCAGTACAAATATGCCATGCACCATCTTTATTTGGGATAAGCACTGTGGGAACTGGACAAGGACTCAAACTTTCTTTCACCAAACCTTTATCTAGTAATTCCTTTACCTGTTGTTTAATCTCTTCATTCTCTTGAGGAGTCAGTCTATAGGTTTCCTTATTGGGTAAGCTTGCACCAAGTATTAAGTCAATATGATGACTAATACTTCTCACATGAGGTAAATCATTTGGTAACTCATCAACAATAATATCATCAAAATCATCAATCAAGATCCTAACTTCAGTAGGAAAATCATCTAAATTTGTGGCAGTTAAAATTACCTTTGGTTTGCCAATAAGGGAAAAATGTAGCTCCTCTTCCTTCTTGAATTCTTGTAGCATCTCTTTCCTAGTCATCAACAAAATGCTAGGTCCTGCATCTTCTTGAACTACTTCATCTTGCAAAGGTAGCAACACATGTTCCTTCCCATCCTTTTCCAGAGAATAAGTGTTTCTCCTTCCATCATGAACATGTTAGGATATTTCAATACTCCATCCTTGTCCTACCTAGCATTATTTATTTTTCCTAGTTGTTGATGATGTCATTTTCCCCCTAGTGGTGTGCATATGTCATCCAAGATCCATCTACCACCTTCTAATCCCTGCATGCATCATTTTAGGACCACTTCATTCAGTTTTCCATTTTACAAGAACCTACTGAGTGTTCCGGTGCAGTCCACCTGAGTTATCTGACTCTTATGGGGGGTTAGAGCTCCGGATGCCACTGATTGTCGCCTCATGCACCCTTTTTTGACTGGCATGCATGACAGACTCACTATTGCACCCTCCTTAGTTAGTTAACTGATTGTGACTTTAGTTAGCTGAGTTTAGGTTCAGTTCAGTTGACTTTGAGTCTTCTGGAGCACTCAAGTGGTGATAATCCTTATGCTAGACCAAATGAGGTTCGAATTATCCTACATGATTCAAATTCTCTCCATTGTATTATAATTGTTCATTATACTAATAATTTAGTAGTGTGACATTATTCTGCTCCTATCTCAGTTCTGTTGCATTATTATTCTTCTGCTCTTTTTACTACAGTTTTCACTCTTATTCTAATTTTCTGCTCATTCTTTCTTTGTGAGGTATCCATCAGCTCGTAGATCTGTTGTGACATATAATTTCACATGGTATCAGAGCCTTTTGAGCGAATATGTTGAGCAGCTACGTTCGGTAGTGCACCAAAAGCCTCTAGATTTCCATAGCAAATCCTGGTGCCATTGCATTGAATTCATTGGAGAAATCCAATGAGGTCTATCCAGGTGTGTAGGATCCAGATAAAAGTGCCTACTGTCCTAAATAAGTGCTCAATAGTAGTCTACCTCCATTATTGAGAGTTTTTTGCAGGTTATTCGAAGTTTTTGAGTGCAGCGGCATTTGCGGCAGTTTTCTGCAGTTGCAGTAGTTTTGCAGCAGTAGCAGTAGCATATATTTTCCATTGTTTTTGCAGGAATTCTACAACAACTTCCATGTATCTGAAAGGAATTCTTCCCCTCTCTCCATTCAACTATGATGAGTGGAAACCAAATATGATAGCATATCTGAAGAGACAAGGTCTTTTTGATAAGTGTATTGGTGATATGATAGATTTTTCTTCCTATGAAGAAGAGAATGATTGGCTAAATGAATGTGACAGAGCCTTTGGAGCAATGTGTATTGCTATGTCTCCTAGTATGCACTACCTCATGGAAAATGTTGAATATCCAAGTGAGTTATGGGCCCAACTGGACAAAAAATTTGGAAAGCAAAATGAATGGATTGGTGCAAATTATTTGGAGAACAAGCGCAGTGATACCTCCTTAAGTGTTCTCTATAATTATGTCTCGGCCTCAATCATATCTCATGATGAAGTTGTTCAAGATGAAGAAAAAGCTGTAGATTCAACACTCATGTTCTCAATGTCTTCTATTTCGAATTCTGAGCAAGATAAGCTAGTTCATACTCTAGAATCTAAAGAGGTTCTTAAATCCTCTCTTTCACATGAGTTTGCTGGTGTGTAGAATGATGATCTATTGAATGTTTTGGAGGTTAAATCAGAGTTTGGAGGTGATGCATTCTCCCTCATTGATCACATTCCTTCTATATACTTCTATTCGATCATTGGCACATGTTCTTAGAGTTTCATTGAAGATGGAGGACATTACCATTCGCTTGGGTTCAAGTCTCAGGCATATTTTGGTTTTGATCTCACCCCTGTTGGTTCAAAGGAGATCACAATAAGCCATCTATCAATTCTTGGAGCTGATTTGAAGTCCACGCCACCACCATCATGTCATAGTTCATGATATCACCTATGTTGGTTCAAAGGAGATATCAAAGAACTATCTACACATTCATGGAGTTGATCCTACCTCAGTTGGTTTGAATCACAGGTTCCAAGATGATATTCATATCTTTGGATTTGTTCTCACCATGTTCAGTCTGAAGAGCAAGTTTAGAAAGTCTCCATATTCGCTTGCATCCACTGAAGGAGAATACAAGCACATGTTTTTGGAGCATGATCCACTTCTTCCCAAGAGGGAGATACCTCCAGACATATGATCAAGCATCACACCTACTTGAGTTTGGAGTAATTAATCTTTTGGTGTGTTTCAGTCCAATTTGAGAGGGGGGGGGGGGGTTTCCCATGAGGTTTTCCCCATTTACTTGGTTCATGGACTGTTATTTTTTTTTATTATCATTTATTTGATTGTATGGGTGACCTTTGGTCTTAGTAACCAGGGATTAGGATGCAAAAGTATGGATTAAGGGGGGGTGTTAGGTTATTTCAATACTCCATTCTTGTCCTACCTAACATTATTTATTTTTCCTAGTTGTTGATTATGTAATTTCTCCCCTACTGATGTGCAGATTTCATCCATGATCCATCTACCACCTTCTGATCCATGCATGCATCATTTTAGGACCACTTCAGTCAGTTCCCTATTTTATAGGAACCTACTGATTATTCCAGTGCAGTCCACCTGAGTTATCTGACTCTTGTGGGGGTTAGAGCTCCGGATGCCACTGATTGTGGCCTCATGCGTCCTTTTATGACTGGAATGCATGAAAGACTCACTATTGCACCCTACTTAGTCATTTAACTAATTGTGACTTCAATTAGATGATTTTAGGTTCAGTTCAGTTGACTTTGAGTCTTCCGAAGCACTCAAGTGGTGATAATCCCTATGCTAGACCAACTGAGGTTCGAATTCTACTGCATGATTCGAATTCTCTCCATTTGTAACTCTACCTTGCACTACTCATTCACGAAGAGTTGATGTCCTTTCTGCAACTAGGACACTTTATAAGGAGTGGGATGTTTCATCCTCTTCAATCCCAAATTCTCTACCATCTTAGTGGAGACCAAATTGTTTGTACTACCACTATCAATGATCACCTTGAAATACTTCCCTTGTGACTTGCACTTAGTCCTGAATAGACTCTTCCTTTGTGCTGGTTCATGTACTTCTTTTTTTGTTTTCACCAAAACTCTCTTCATCATAAGAGACTCTCCTTCCTTAGGAGGATTTACCATCTCTGCCATCTCATTAGTCTCCTCTTGAGCCTCAACAAGGTTTTCATTCCTCTGAGCTGCTTGTTCCTTGGGCACTCCCATGACATGTGTCCAATCTCATCACATGCATAGAATTTCATTTATTTGTTTCTGCCTCTTCCTCTAGCACCAAATCTGCCTCCCCTGAATCCTCCTCTTTGGGGTATTTGGCTGCTGGAACCTTCTGCTTCATTCCTAGAAGCCTGAAACTTTTCTCCTCTGTTTGAGGATCCTTTCCCTCTTCTTTTACTTCTTCCTCTATTCTTCTAGTTCTGTTTTCTTAGTAGCTTCTCTTCTACCCTAGAGGCTTCCTGATAAGCATCTTCAATAGTCATGAAATTCAATAAGCTGATCTCATCTTGTATTTCATATCTTAATCCATTTAGATACATGGCCACTCTTTCTATGTCTCCTTGTATCTGTCCAGCTCTATGTGACTCAGCCGAAGGAACTCTTCTGTGTATTCTTTAACAGTCATACCTTTTTGTCTAAGATTTTGCAACTGCCTAATGAGAGTTAACTGATAATCCTTAGGCATAAACTGACTTTTAATTTTACCCAGCATTTTATTTTGGACTTACCTTTTCTTTCCCTATGGATCTGTAGTTCATCCCACCAAATGGTTGTATATCCTTTCAGTCTGGTTGCTGCATATTTCACCTTCTTTTTGTCTTCAATTTCTTCAAAGTCAAAATACTTTTCTAAAGCATTGATCCAATCCATGAGCTCTTCAACATTCAGGTTACCTTCAGACATGGTGTCACATACCCCAATTTTACTAAAATAATGTAATTATTTTATTAATATTCCTGAGACATTATGTTAAATTTAATGCTAAGTAGGAATGGATGACTCAGCAGAGTCTCCAGAAATGGAATGTAAATTCTGAATAATTATTATTTATAAATAAATTATGGAGACAACAGCATGGGAGAGCTGTTAAAAGAGGTTACTGGTCTAACTGGTGGATGGAACTAGGTGGAAAGACAAAAGACAAGTGGCAGCATCCTCAAACACTTCCTGAGTTGCAGGTGGCAACTTCCCTATATTTTGGGGTCATGATTCCCCAAGAAAGTGGAATCTGAGCAGGTGGCTCATTAATGACAGTTAACCCAACTAAGACCTAGGCAATCTTTTAAATAGTACTCAATGAACTGAGCTGGGGGTTCAACATTTGTTCTAGAGGGAGAATACATTCAGGTGAATGCTATTCAGGAGTCCCATTGAGGAAGTGGGAAAACAGAAAGGAAGTGTTTTGAGTAAGGAAGTTGCAGTAAATTGGTTCCAGTATAGCTGCTTTGGCTGAGGGAATTGTTGGCTGTACCTAGTTCCAGCCAGTTAGACCAGAGCAAGCTCGGGGGTCCTGAGAAGTGCTGTCTGGGCACTCTCCAGGAATTGGTAGGGAGGAACAGCCTCCCATTGCTGTTATTGTCCACCATAGTTACAGGTTCTGCCACTCTTCCTGCTGTTTATTTAATAAATTTAAAGGTAGAATGGACTATCTCATCTGTGTTTTGAACAGTATTTATTTTCAGTAAAGTAGTCTCTCTGTATTGTCTTTTGATAGAATTTGCAGAATTTATATATCTTAGAATTTTTCCTATCATCATTTAAATCGAGTAATTATTTTATGCAGAATATATTTGTCACTATTACAGTCAAAAAAAAATATTATGGTGACTTATCACAGATTTATTATTAATAGTTAAATAATAGATATAGAATACTATATAGTAGTCATTCCAGAAATACACTTATTAAAAACAATCCTAAGAACAGACACATAGATAAATTTTAGAATTTAGAGAAATATTCCCAATAGAGAAATGTACAGGTATAATTTCTATTAGAGCAATATACCAGTTTATATCTGTTTCTTATTTCAGTCAACTAGATTACAGGTTATTCCCTGTATCGAGCTAAAGGAGAACAAAACTTATCTCAGTAAATTTATCTATACTCAGAACATAACTGACTGTTATCGATTATCCCAAAAGATGTGGTTGCAATAATGTTTCTTTAAAAAAAAAGAAACTTCCCATACAATCTTATTCAATAAAAATCGTAGTCCAATACAAACACATAAACTGTAAATGAAGAATCATGGCGAGAGTTGTTATTTTCTTTTAAACCTAATACTGTAGTATTTATAGCCATGTTGTCGCAACAGAGTTGACAGAGTTATTTTAAAACAAGACAAACTTATTGACTGGCTCGAAGTCGAGTCTTACTACATAGAGACTTCATTGTTCTTTTATCCAAATCACAAGCATAGATTACTGTACGTTATCGAGCTTATTTTACATGTAATACACAGCATTGTCGTAGGGTTTTCCTATCAATAGTCAAACATCTTAACACGCAGAGAAGTTATCAACGAACTCAGCCATTGTTGGCTTTTACAAACCCTATTATCAACTATTGAAAGGGAGATATTCGTCACTGTATGAAAACACAAAACCAAAATTTTACAAAGCATTTCCAGCCACAGCAGAATTAAAACACTTCTCATATTTCCTCATCTATTACAGTTAGGAATATCAAACCCCATCATTATCATTAATACCCAAAAACCCAATAAACGAAGAGAACTCATTTATTACTATCCCTACAACCGAGTTATCATCCCCTGCAAGTATCTGAGAAACTCGAAAACAATCCTTATATTTAAACACTTCGTTCATTTAATAAAAACGCAGATGATACACGGCCACTTGACAGGCCCATTAGTTACAGTATCTATTTCAAATATACAGGGTTGGGTAAACCCTACACATTGAAAATACAATGACAATAACAACCCTCAGGGCCTCATAACAGACTGAGCCGTAGATTGTTCTTCGTAGACATGTCGGAATAACAAACCCTATCAACTTTAAGCAAACAGTTTCATACATGTGACAGTACCCATGACACCAAAAACGACAACAACCCAGTTACAAAGGAGGTCTTTCCAGACATAAACCTAGCACAACAAAACCAACAAAGGGAGAGACAACCATGGAATAACCAGGCTTACCCGGAGGAACCAGCGCTGGAGAGGAAGCCTCGTACACCTTCAGGCAAGGTTAAAGACCTGCACATTATAATTAACGAGTTTTGTTAACATTTATTTTAATTACAAACAATAATTATTCATACTGAAATATGTGAAACCATTGTTAATTCATACCTGAGCCATCGGAGAAAGCAACCCCGTGGACAACCTGGTAGCCACGAGTTGAGCCAGGTAGCAAAACCCCATCACATTCGTCAAGAGGATGAGCAAAGAAAACTCCAAGTTCCTCTCCTTGATAGCCGTGACAGATAATGTTTTGAACAAACCCTAAGATATGAATGAACCAGTCGGGGAGCACGACTTAAAAACCATTATACGAACACCTCATGGTTAAAACAACGGAGAAAACCCTGCCTCTAACTCAGACTAGCAACAGTGTAAGTATGTAGGTAGCATGCGACCCAAACACGGTGACAGCAAACGGTATAAGATGCCCAATAAACTGTAGCAGACGCCAATAGCAGAGCCCACAGACTTTTAAACTACCAGAGAATAAAACAACGTGACCAGAACCTTAAGCAAATTGCATTTTTACAGTGCCCAACCGACGAGTTCAGACCAGGGAGGGTTTCTCTCTTACAACCCGAGCCCGAAGGCAGAGAAAATGACCAGGAAGGGTTTCAATACTGGCTTATATATCACCAAACGCAAGGAGGAGAGCCAACCACGTAGCCATTTAATTTATCAACTTAACATGGGTTGAATTCTTATAGTTCAGCTGCAGCTCGAATCATTGTTACCAATTTTAAATCAATGCATGGATAAAAGTCATATTCGTAATATGAATATTCCCTATGATTTATACATAATCATTGTATAGTTCATACTTTGAGACCAAGCTATCGATGGTGTCGAGGGTACATTATATATTCCCTACAATGATTTGAAAGAGATGTAGTCAACCTCAAACTGGAGTTTCTCATAACTTTAACATTGCAGATACTACCTTAGCAATATATTTGGATACAATATCTTTATATAAGTTCTTATTACCATAATACTTCCAATACCATTGTAATCAATCAACGACGAGGATAGTAATCTTTTAACTTGTGAAGTTTCGATAGAAAATCAACTATATTTCCATGCTTTGGACGTAGAATAAAAACAAGGAACAAAGATTTTGACACAAGTTAAACAAAAATACTAAGTAGACAATGGATCATAATTTATAGTTGAATATAATGGAACATTGCTAGAGGTGTCGCATTTCCAGTTCATGCTAGTAACCAGTGATCACAGTCGTAATCACAGCTAATAGTTGACAATATATCACATAACGCTAACGTCACAATATGCATACAATAAACGATACAAACAACTTGTTCCAGTGATAGTATACAGCAGTAACATAGAGTCATGGTCACAACGCAAGGAATATGACGGAGACATTTTAATTCATCAAAACGCCTAATGATACTAATATCATGTCATTTCAGACTATCAACCATATATCAAAGTATGAATTTCATGAAAAGAACTTTACCGTCTTACGTGACAACCTGTAATAATATTTAGATCTTCTTTGAATTTTATAGTGCAGGATCCTTACTATACTTGTGTACCTGTGAACAAAAGATGGATAATGCATTAGCTCGTAAGCTAAGTAAGCCAGTCAGCTATGGCTAGTTCTTCCTTTGAAGTTAAAAACGAAAACAATCAATAACAAAAATTAAAACTCGTATTAGTATTATAACAGAACCTTTAAAAAAACAAAAATCACGATTAGTTAAATTAAAAGAAACAGGACCAGGAATGAAATTTATTAACATTTATTGTTATAATAAAAATTTTAAATTTTTTCAGAAATTTCGGGTTCTGACACATGGGGACTTCCACTTTAAGCCTACTACTAGCCTTTACCAACATCCTCAATACCTTCACTTCTTCATCAACCTCCTCTAGTTTCTCTTCAGAGGATTCTTCTTCATCACTGACATCTACAATCCCTGGGTTTATTCTCTCCATAGCTTCCATCCTATCATGGAATTGTCTCAATTCTCTTTGCGTATCTGCATCTGCATCTGCAACTTATCTTCCTCGACCACCTCCAACTGGAACTCCATGTGCTCGGCCTCGTCTTGGTGGAATCCTTCTTCTTGCTATGAACTATGCTCTGATACCAATTGATGCAGGATAGGATCAATAAAACCAATCCAATCTGCTATTCTAGGATTTATCTGGTTCCAAGTTTATCAGAACCTCCAAACTTAGCAAAAAACAACTAAGTCTTTCTTCCGCATCGGTCATTGAAGGGTGGAATTCAAACTAGTGGTAAGCTAGATTCTTAAAAATTACGGGTCTCACCTAATTGTGGAGTGTTGAAAAAATGTGCCTTCCGCCATCCTCTTCCACAATTGCATTCCGCAATTTTCTTCCTGCAATCGCCCTTCCGCAATCGCCTCCCTTTCGCAAGTGCGGGTGTGCCTTCCTTCCACAATTGTGGGTGTGTCTTCACAAATCCTTCCGCAAATTTCCTTCCGCAACTGCTTTGGACCGTCGAACCTGTCTGAACCATTGATCTCTTCGCATATTCTCTCGTTCGTTGATCTGCGATAAAATGCGAACGTTCACTTAGGAATTGCACAGGCCTATCTTCCGCGTACTTCACCTCTGTGGAATACCACAAGGGCCGTCGATCGTTTCGGTCTCGATCTCCACTGTACAATCTATGTTTTCTACAGCTCTAACAAGCTTGTACCTTGTCTTTCCGGAATCCGTCTTGGACCGTCGATCTCTCTCCTCTTCTGATCTAGACCGTCCAATATTCACTCCATGGATTGATCAAACTGTGACCTCGTAAATTGATCAGTGAAACAATCAATTTCGCTCACCTTGCATTCAGATGAATATACCACACCCTTCTGCTTCTGGGGATCTCTGGTAAACACACTGTGTTCACTCATACACCGGGAATTTACACATGTTTCTGGTTATTGAAAGAAGACATGGAATATACAATTAAACGCAGAGTCTTAGAGATTTGTTCTTCATTTCATCAACAACCCTTTGATCAATTACATTTAGTGATTAAATAAGACTTCTCAAACCCGTGAGATCCAAATAAACATGGTATGGACTCCTATAGAAAGCAAATACATAAAAAACCCATCCTTGAGCAACCTCTTGCAAGATACGAGGACATCAATGGAAAATTTTCCATTATTACATTCAAACTAATCCTATCTCAAAACTAATTACAATTAAATAAATAACTAACCCTAGACTTCTAGAAACTATTACAAGGAGTAGAAAAATAGAATTGGATGCTAATTCAAAGAATATAGAACTTTGGGTTGATGCTCCTACATCAACTTCCTTTCATACCTATCTTTGATGTTGCAACTAGACCTATGACATGGTTAACCTTATTCTCTTTATCATTGCTTAGATTGAACTAATTTCTTTGGAGGGTGCCAAGCATAGGAGCTAGTTGGCTCCATACTCATGTTGTAGGAGGCACCTCCCCAAAATTCTAACAACTGCTACAAGAGGCCTATTTCATCCCGCACCTTGCATACCTGAATACTAATCTACAAGGACAGGTTTGCATAGAATAGGGATTTTTCAAACCATGATAAATCTTTAACATGTTCCTTTTTATTATATAAGAAATCATTCTTGTTATTCCATAATAAAAAAAGGATTTCCACATGAACAAGGCACCATGCACCCTAGAGATCTATGGCCCAAAAGAGTTTTCTTCCAATGAGAGGTTGAAGTTATCAAAACTCTATTACAGTCCCAAACAAGAACATACCATTTGTATTGATCAGTATGGGCTAGTGTGGGTCATCTTTGTCTCCAAAGTGTTTGATGTTGTTTCCTCTTTGTAATTATAATATATGTCCTCTTCAATTGATTAATATGTCATATTCATAAGTCCGCTTATTAATCTACTATTTAAATGTATCTTCCTAGTTTCTTAATGTTGAAATCTAGATGATATCTATATTTTGTACTGAAAAAACAATGTTGTGCCTTTCATTCTACTAGAATGTTTTAAATTTCAACGTTTGACATTGCCTTTCCTTTTCTTTCAACTTTTTTTCATCTGACAAATGGAAATTATAAATTATTTGATGTAGAGAAAGACTGAAACAATCCAAACAAGCATATTTATGACAAGGAACCAGGGGGGCATCAATTAGAAACTGTTGCAGATTGGGATAGGTAATGAACATATTTTCCTTGAACATATTAATGTAATTTCTTTTCCATGTTCTTTCTACATGATTTTGAATATGCCTGTCATGTTGTAATTTAAGGTTGTTGCAAAGAAAGATGTGGCTTGCTAGTTTTCATTGCCAGCTTTGGCTAACAAAAATGAATGTGCTAAGTTGTGAAGGGGAAAATTGTCATTACACTTCGTGATCTTGTATTGGAAAAGACATCGATAAGCATTGTGCCCCTAACTGCTCCCCGTATATGGAAACTGCACTTCCTTTCTTGACATCTCTGTAGGGTGTATTTTTAGCCTTTCAAACTTTTGATTTCAAATTCACGACTTTGTGTATATGTTGGATTGGTATATACTACACGATGAATAATATCATAGCTCTCCTTCGAAAATAAAGGGTTTGCACATCCCATAAAATCTGGGCTACTCATGAAAATAGTATAGTAATATGCTACGTAGAAGGTCTTCATTGGTCAATCACCAAATCCTTCACTTGTTCTTCCCTGGGAGTGCTTATACAACCTTACCATCAGTAGCACATAATGACATATTTGGAAATACTTTAAGCTTTTAAAATATTTTTTTTCGTGTATCCAATGAAAGAATCTTTTCAATATTTCTATGGGTGTTTTGCTAATATATCTTGAGATATGATAATTTTATTCATGTAAATGAATGCCCACAAAGTAGGTAGATGGGAGTGGAAGAGTAAATCCATGAGAATACAAAATGGGAGTGTGGAAGCAATGCCTAGCTCGATGCTAAGAAAAATCCAGTTTTTTATTTTTCTCTCTTTTGCATATAATGATGTTCATTCCAGTCATTTGAACCTTTAACTCCCAAAACCAACAATATAGTCCTTCTTGTACATCATTCTACTCTTGTGGGCCATAGAGTTTTGATAAAGGTTACTCTTTTGGGCCAAAACTCTATTATTGTCCTTCCTTAATGAAGGTTAATTTTGTTATAAATTCAGCTAGATTTAACAAAATGTTATTCATTGTGAAAGTACCATATTATCTATTTTGTTATCCTAGTATCAACTATATAATTTAGTTTATCCAAATATATAGATGGATGCATAATAACTCTTATCTAGAGTTTCGTTGATCAAAAGAACAATGCAGTTCACTTATATTTTATGGTATTTTAGTATTAAAAATAGTATCTTTTAAAATTGGGGTTTGGATTGGCAACTTGTGCATATATATTATTCACTGCATTGTATGAAAATAATGGTATACATATATTTTAGGAAAAGGATAAATATTTCTTGGTTTAGCGCCACATCAGAGCAACCCGCATAATTGATAATGGTAACGGTCTAGCCACGGCAACTTTGTGGCATGTGCAACCACAATATGGGAGAATCTGTTGTGTAGAGTATACAATAGGAGTCATTGTAGAATCTGTTGTGTAGAGTATACAATAGGAGTCATTGTAGGATACCACGTCATCGTACACATGGAGCACCCAAAGTAGTGCCACCTACGCACATACAACATACAGTGTGTGCATATTAAACTTATGCATTCTTGCATTAATGCCTTGATGTGATTGCAAATAATTGAACATATATGTGGGCCTTATAATGTCATTTGAATTGGGAGCTAAGGTGAAAATCCCATAAAGCAAAATACTTGTTAAAGCATATATTGTTGTTAGCATGTACATAATAAGATATACTTTATAGTTTGTATATATATTAGAACTACAATTGGAATTATGGATGCATTTTGTTGTTTGCAAAGGCCGATTTCATGCTCCCGTGAAAAACACAAAAGCTTGTTTTTGGCAGTTTTGGGCATCTCCTTGTGCTAGTGAGCAAGCTAGAAAGGATGGAAATTCCCTTCTTTGAGTAAGTAGGTTTAGCAAGGAGGCCTTGTACTAGCAAGTAGGCTAACAAGGTTACTGACAACTACTACAATGTTTTCTTTTTATTGAGTTCTTGAGTTCTGATGGCTCTCATCCTACACAACGATTAGGTTAGCATATTTTCCATTTAAACGATAATCTTACCCTCATTCTTGCTCTAACAAGTAGACTGTCAAGATATTATGCGTAGCTACTCAGAAATCGTCATAGTGAACTTATTCAAGTTTTAGATTCTAGGTCTTTGACTTTACATAATAGATATGTTTTTATTGGAGTTGCACTCATAGTCCCACTATGTTATGTTTCAGATGTACCTAGCAGTCCTTTTGACCTATCTATGGACACTTGTTGGACATTAACAAAATTATATTATCTTAGCTTCTTATCACTCCATAGACCAACCTTTGGGGGTGGCATTCGATTAGGGATAACTAAGGTTTGGAGATGAATTCTCCTTTGACCACTTTCACAGTCTACTACAATTAAAGATTAGTGTTATATTTTTTGGTATTCAACAATGTTCTCTTAAATTTAATGAAATGATCTATGGTGTTTCCAATCTGAAATAACTTTCTCCCAAATTTGTAAAAAAGGAATCGTTGACAAAGTTTGAAGTCGGCAATCAACCTGAAGAAAAAAAGAAGGCAAATGTCACATAGGAAGGTGAAATGATTCATCTGTGGTTGAGATTCCAAGGCAACATTATAATAAAAAATGCTTGCTTGTTGCAAAGATCACTAAAGGGAGATGGGAAAAATGAAGTTTGTATAATGTGTAACTTACAACTTATTTGTGAATTGCAGAGTGCCATTCATCTTTTTAATTGCTAGTTTTGTGAATGCGCAGAGTTATAACTCTTAGAATGCAATAAATGAGTTGGAACTATGTTCGCAAAGTTTAGAGTATTGGTTTTGAATTGGTGTAAATAGAGTTTTGTTTATTTTAGTGGCATTGTAAGGATAGTGGATCACTCCTTGTTTGGGCTCCTTGGTTGGGCATTTGCCATAGAAGTATTCCAAAAGACCAACACCTAGTTTTCAAAACTAGTTGTAAATTGTGAACATACAATCCATGCAGGACATGTATAAATAAGAAGCAAGTTGGAGACTTGAAGTAAGCTTGATATCAAGGATGAAGAGCTTGTAAGTGGAAAGATGAAAGATACAGATTTATAATATTCGGGGCATCAAGGGCTCGTGTAACCAGAACATGATGATCTTGCAGAGAGCCGAGTGCGCACAAGAAGAGGAATGGAATAGTTGATGTGCAGAATGATGTTGTAGAGCTGTGACATTTGCACAAAGACAGAAAGAAAGGATTACAGAAGATGCGCAAGTGCGTGAGGAACTAATGACAATATCGCAAACAACATGCAAACAATCACAAATGATCTAAGATAGAAGCGCAAATACATATTTGAAGTATATCTTATGATGCGTGATGCGAAGAAGTTTCACCAACACACAAAGACTAAGTTGATGTGTGTGAAGTAAGAAATTCCATCAGATGCGCAAAGATAGAGTTGCAGCAGAATCAAGAGTGCGTGTCATGATGAGGATGATCTAAGACAAGTGTGTTAAATAGAAAGGATGAATCATATGATGCTTAGAAGGTCGCAGATTTTCTAAATACTGTGTCACCTAAACATAACGGACACATCTTAGAAGGTGCATAGTTCCATCTGATACTAATGCTCGAAGTCAAAACAACAAGATATCAGTTGATGTGCAGTATCAGTTGAGAGTGCAGATGCATAGTTGCCGAATGGAATATTGAATATTAGCACAGAATGCAAAAGTTGAAGAAGTTTCACATAGTATATAAAGTGCGATTTCAGTTGAAGTGAAGTGATGTATGCAGCATAGTGATAACAATTCTACAACATACAGAAGCTGCGCACAACATAAAGAACAGTAGTATATCAAAAGTGTGCGTGGATTAGAAGTTCAATAAAGTAACATATTATTCTTATATATCTGGGTGGCAGGATGGGGCAAGGAGCAGGGGGTCGAAGCCTCCTTCCAATTGGTGCTGGAAAACTCAGGGAGTTGTAGCTTCCTTCAGTTCAGTGCCTGTAAAACCAAGGGGTCGGTGACTCCTTCCAGTTGGTGCTAAAGAACACAGGAATTCAGTGCTTCCTTGAATGTAATATGTTCATTATAAAAGAGCATTCCGTGGTTTTCTCCTATTTGGGTTTCCACATAAAAATTATGCGTGTTCCTTGTTTTGGTGCATATGTGGATGAATGTTTTATTTACGGTGGATGCATAATTAAAGATCAGATTAATTAGTTAAGAATTTAAAAATTGTTCATAACTGCGCTAATACTGATTCACCCCCCCTCTTAGTATTAAATAGATTTCAACATTAAATAATAGGAATTTAATGAAGATATTCATAAATACCTGGTAGTTGAACTATATTCATGGGAACCATGTTCTCGTCCATGAGAAACTTGGCCATGATTGTTCCCTTGCTTGTGACACATATAGATCCTGGATAGCATTGTGTAGAATCTTGATCAGTTTCCTGGTATGCTCTATCATGTGCACGGTCTGTGTTGTGGGGGCGTCTCACAAACCCCAGAAGGTACACTATTCATCTGAGCCACATCTGTACTACTAAATAACCTCGTATCTCATGCCTACAGGATGCAAGGGGGACGATGCACCACCACTGCTGCCAAGGATGTCGCCATGACCAATCGGCTCCTATCGCAGAAACTGCTATAGAAAGAAAAACGTTTTTTATTAGCTCATATAAATATAGCAAATCAAAATTCATAAATTAATATGTATTAAATAATCTTGTTAAATAATGTCACTTACCCCATAATGTTCTATTATCCCACTTAAAACTTCCATCCTTGCTAAGCTCTCCTCTGTAGGCGAATGCCCGACCAAGTTCGCAAGTTATTTATCGGCATTTATCAAGCACTTTTTAATTGTGTCAAAGGGGTTGAGGGATACATAAATCTCGTCATCATCTATGACATCATTTGTGTCAGTGGGTGTGCTATCTGCAGTGGATATGAAATGAAGACAAATAAAATGTGGTACAATATTCACAACTATCTATGCCAAGCTCTATATACACAAATTGAAGTAAAATAACAATAAAAATTGAAAGTTATTTATGTTTGAAACGTGAATTAAAATAGAAACCATGATTTATAGTACTAAGTAAGAAAATTTAAAAGTCTAATCATAATACCATTCTTGAAACGACATACCATATTCAATATTGAAATTTCAATTTGAACTTGATAATAAAATGTGTCCCAACATTTACTAATTTAATTGTCCAAAATCAACAGTAATGGGAAAATGTTCAAACTTCAATATATATAGTACTCAAGTGTGACAACATCATCAGTTTTTTTTGCTTCATGTTGATTTGCAATTTGCAACATTTCATTGCACTACTCTTCAAAAGAATGGTTTGTTAGCTAGATATATTTGATGAAACTTGAAAGGCTTGCAAAGGGAATTTGAAAACAAAAAACCTAATGTATGATTCTCAAATGATGAAAAAATGTTAATTGTTACTTGAAGAATATAACTAGCCCAGATTGGAGGTTCATTGTTTTCTAGTGTTGTTTGTTACTTGTTGGGGTCAAATTAGGCCTCCCTACCTCTGTTTACAAGCCCATATTTATTCTAGGGCTGAGTTTGATTGTTGTTTGGGGCCAAAAGTGTCCAAAATGTGATGCAAAATGCCCAAATTTGCTTTAGAACTTCCCGTAATTGTTTGGTCAAGGATTAAGTGTGCCATAGATTGTTGTTTTGGGTCCATTTATAACTCCTTTCATGGTCTAAAATGCCTAGTAGATCTCAACATGTTGAAATTTGGAAAATACATTGTATAATCCCATAGAAACCAAAAGTGTGACAACATCATCAGTTATAGTTTGCTTCATGTTGATTTGCAGTTTGCAACAATTCATTGCACTACTCTTCAAAAGAATGGTTTGTTAGTTGGATATATTTGATGAAACTTGAAAGGCTTGCAAAGGAAATTTGAAAACAAAAAAGCTAATGCATGACTCAAATCATGAAAAAATGTTAATTTTTGCTTGAAGAACATAACTAGCCCAAATTGGAGGTTTAATGTTTTCTAGTGTTGTTTGCTACTTCTTGGGGTGAAATTAGGCCTCCCTAATTCTATTTTCAAGCCCATATTTGCTCCGAAAGTGCCTGGATTTATTCTAGGGTTGAGTTTGATTGTTTTATGGGACCAAAATTGTCTAAAATGTGAGGCAAAATGACCAAATTTGCTTCAGACCTGCCCATAATTGTTTGGTCAAGGATTAAGTAAAAGGTGTCAGTATCACTATGTGTTCCAAATTGTTGCAAAGTGCTGTCATTGATGTCAAAGTCCCAAGAAAATGGTGTATTCTTACCTGTTGGTTGATTTGTTTTTGATGAAGTGCCATGAGGACAAGTGAAGAAGTCTTAAAGAAGTCCTATAAAATAAGTAAAATTCCTACACAACACTTTGGAAAATGCCCGCACAACACTTGGGACAGTGCACACACGACATTGGGAAAATTCCTGCCAAACTAAGTGAAATATTCCCTCCAAACCAAGTGAAATGACCGCCAACCAAGTGAAACGCCCGCCAACCATTAGAAATTCTCACAGAACGTGAGGAAATACCCGCAGGCTATGGGAAATGCCTGCAAGACATGGGGAAATTCTCGCAGGCCATGGAGAACTGCCTACGATCCTTGAGGAAAGGCCCACAGGCTATGGTAAATGCCCGATGGACATGGGGAAATGCCCACACGCTCTAGGAGAATCACTTAAAATTCCCTCCAAGCTAATAAAATTCCTGTCAAGTTAAATTCCTACCATAGGAAGTGGACACAAAATGCCTGCACAACACTTAGGAAAATTTCCGCACAACACCAAGTGAACGCGTAGGATAAAAGACAACTAAAACACCCCTCTTTTCTGGTGATTTTTAACAAAAACCGGTCAAAATTGTTCCTGGAAATTGTTATTTTTGCAATTTTGCAATCTTATCAATCATATTTCTCCGTCCTAGACCAAATGCCTGATTTTAAAACGACCCAGATCGCCGAAATTGCCATTTGAGCACTCCAATTTGCGATTTCAGCAACAATTCTTCTGCCGAATTCCGGTGATTCGGGGGTGTTTTAGTTAGAGCTTATACTGTTCCCCAAGTGAAATTCCCAGCAATCAAGTTGGGATTTCATGATTCAAAATCTGATATGGAATATTCCTTTGAATCTCTAAATTGCATCAAGAGCAAATACATCGTGCACCATCCTTTACTTTAAACATTCCCAGTTTTTCATAAGTTTCCAACTTTGGTGCATGTCCATTTTGCCTCAAATATACCAAAGAATCCATGTTCAATACAGCATACATGGCGTTGCAAGCTCATGGTCGGTGCCATCCCACGATCACCTTGCCACAATATAAGAAGCAGGGAATTTTATCATTAAAATGTATGTTAATTATAAAAAGAAAAGACTAATTAGAGGTTGGGTTTACTAATTTTTTTACCCAACCAATAGAAGCGCCTATATTGACTCAATTCAAATCGTAATCCACCAACAACTCTTCACGTGGAGCTATTGTTTTCATAGCACATACAAATATCCTATTTCCTTCACTCTCCTAAAAAATGAAATTGGTTCTCTTTCTTGTTGTCCCGAGTCTTGTACTATTTACAAGCCCTGCAATATTCCCTGATGCCTTTGGCCTTCCATCAATATACAAAATCATTCCTTTATTTTGATTGTTGGATTTTAGTTGTATATAATTTGTTGTGACTGCATATATCCTCATACTTGACATATATTGGACCAAACTCAACCAATCTCCATAGCTATAGCATGGCACAACATACTCCATCAATTCAACTGCTCCTCCATGTCTCACCTTTATGCCATACATGGAGAATAGACCAAGGCCATGTATGGAGGACAGAGTAATGTGATACATCCTCTCATTGACATAGAAGTAAGTATCCAACTGAGGAAGTTCCTTGGGTACCCATGGTTTCACTGGATTTTTGTACGTCATGGGAACCTCAATATCACCTATGTTCTCAGCATCATAAGAGCATGATCCTCCTTCAACAAGAAATAATTCCACGTTCCTACAGAATTTTCTTCTGACCTTTTCACCTATAGTTGATTTTCCATGTTAGATGTGTTGGAAATCACGCTTTCCCCTTTCTCTCCTAAAATTCCCTCGCTCAAGGATGATGTATCTAACAGGTACCTATTAGGTTGTACATGCACTCCATCGAACGAGAAAAAATGGTTCGATGTGAATAATTAGATCCCTCATACATGGCAATGATAGTTTCCATAAACATGGCTCTCAAACTTCTCCTATGAAGCACATTCACGATTCTCTAAGTGATTTCTTGCTTTACATCATATATTACATATATAATTGGATGACAAATGATGCCACATTTTTTGGAGAACGAATTAAATAGGTTCCAGGGCAGGTCATCACTTTCTTGCAAGGTGATGATCCAATGAAGAAGCCTAAACTAATTCTTACCTTAGAGATAGTGTTGAAGGGATTCTTTCACTTGGTGGAGCTAGGGTTTTGATGTTTGTCTAATTATGGTACTCTAAGCCTACATGAAGCCAAGTCATCAAGAAAGTAAACCAAATACAATGAAGTTAGTCCCTCTTATGTCCTAACGCTACGACTTTTGATTGTTGTAAAAATTCTATGATTAGAAATTCTAGTACTCATGCTACAAGGTTTTAAACAATATAAGTGTGACTACTAAAGGAAATCATATTTTTTCTTCAATAGTGTCCAATATTGTAAGTGTTCTTGTTAGAGAAACACTAGTTGTACAATAGCCAAGACTCAAGGGATTTGTGTTGGTGAAAAATCATCAGGGACAATGACAACCTAACTAAATAAGTCATCCCTAGAGCTAACTCTATTTCATGGTAGAGCTGACAAAAATTCAAAACAACACTAGTTCCTTTATGATGCAATCTGGAATGCATATAGAACCATGGATGTCATGTGCCTAGTAGAATTCCAAATGACACTATGGGAGAGAGGGTTGAAATGGTATATGAAGTGTAAGCATAACACTAATGCATAACACTTATGTTTTCCATGGTTCAACTAAGGGAAAAATTTGTGAAAGAATTTAAGAAGCTGAAGTCAACAAAAGAGCACTTAATAATTAAAGGAGATTATGCTAAAGGTTGGAAAGACCATCTAGGAGTATGACCAATGATTTTGAGACTTAATGATTTGGTTGAACTGTGCCATCCAAGAGATGTAGAACAAGGAATGGTTTATTCCCAAGATGCTATCACACCTACAAACACCATTTCTACAAAAATGTTTGTTAACATGACAAAAAAGTTTGGAATTCCCCATATGGCTAGATTCTATTAATGAATCAGCTAAATATTTGGTCCTAGGTTTTTCTATGGGGTTAGTTTAGTTGAAGTAGCAATTTACCACTATTTTTTACTACATTCAAGAGACACCAAAGGAAAAACAAAGTATAAGAGAGTCAATGTGGTGCACACTGTGAAAACATAAGGCCTCATACAATATGATTGCCTCATATACTCCTACAAATAAGTTGTGGAATTATTTAATTCATATGTGGGAAATATGTTAGGAAAGAAAAGTGTCATGCTTTTTGAAATTTGATTTAATTCTAGATATCATACATGTCATTACCCATTGTTACAAAAGTATAGTAGCACTTCACCAATTGTACATTGTGAATTTTGTAGGGTAAACACACATTGTATAAAGGATTATCATGCATTATATGTTCTCACTCAGGGATTTGAGAAGAACATATTCATTGTAAGTTTAGATGGGGCATGTCAGACCATGGGGGAAAATAGAATCAAGATAAATGAGCCTCAAGGAATGATGTGAATCATCCTTCATGATGAAGTTTATATTTTGATGAGTTGGGGCACATTGTGTGCAACTGTAAACAGTTCCATCAACCCTTTTGTCGCCACTTCCAGAAGACTGGGCATAAAACTCAGGATTTTTTAAAGCTAATTGAAAAGTGTGAGGCATGAAACAAGAGGTAGCACCATGTGAACACGATCAATTCAGAGTCATTGTGACAATTTAGTGGGATGCACATATATAGTCATAAACATTGGGATTGCATGGGAGATGAGATCACCTGCAAAGGTAGTTAATCAACCCCTACATTGGGTATAAAGGAGAATATTAGAGAAGGAATTATGATTGAATACATTGATTGGATTATATGAAGTGGCAGAAGGCATCCTATGTCTCAAATAGGAGGTGAACATATTTCCCAAAACGTCTTGAGAGTTCATGGGATATCCTATCTTGGCTTAATCACCCATCTAATAATACAAAGTAGATAACTAGTAGTGTATTTTTCCAATTTACAGGATGGAAAAAATCGAGGCTGATTTGGATGGGGTCAAAACTTATTCATATTTTGAATTCATTAAGATATTAGACAATAAGAATACATACCTTGCACTGTTATGGATAGATTGGGAATTTGATAATTACATTGTTTTGAACCCATAACGATGATGAATTTCATCTAAAAAAGAGGGTTGTAGATCCATTCAAACTTTATATCCAACCTAACATGGGAATTTTCCAGAACCAATGGAAGAGGTTTTGGATGAGGGTGCTATAAATAAACTACATAATCTTACCATTAGGCATTGAGATGATTACATAGATCCTACATTGGATTAAGAGTTAAATTGCACTACATGAACTACAACAAATTTAAAATATAAATAGGAATAACCACAGGAGAGAGAGAGACAGAGAAAATGAAAAAGTATTTGATAATCATTTAGGGACTTTATTATCACAATCTAAGATAAAGGAAAAGAAAGTTGAGAAGGGGGTAAGCATCACCGAGAATGCTCTAGCTAGTTTTGTGCCCTCTCTTGAAGAACCAACTGCCAGTGATCATCGATGAGACTTCTCGAATAAATTTCAACAAAGTTTTGCATATCCTTGATAATTCAAGATAGCTATAGGTCCCATAAGTTTCGATCGACTCAAAAAAAAAATTGGGGTGGTTTCACCAAAAGTGTGGGATGCTAAGTTTTAGTTGGAATACATAGCATCCTCAATTACCATTTTTTATTGGTTACTTGAAGAAACCCTTATGACGCAAATGTACCAAAAGGATGCACTAGAGAAAACCCTTACCAACATAGTTTTTTAGAAAGTCCTGTCTTCAACTCAGTCTATGGCCACTTCCACCGTCCACTAAGCTATCGCTTCCATCACCCACTGAGCTACCTCTTCTTTTCAACTTAGTCTATGACCACTTCCACCGTCCACTGAGCTCGCAATTTTTCCCCGGTTCGACTAGTTTGATTTTTTATTTCATTTCGAATTCGATTGGTTCAATAAGCTTGGTTCAAGATCATGCCAAGCTAATACTTTTAAAAATAAACCGATAAATATAATCAAATATGAATTAATATTCCCTCGAGAACTAAAAATAATTTATAATTTATGTTAGGGCCATGGATTTAGGTACCCAACATAGATAGTGGTCACCCATCATAGATAGTGGTGACCCCCTTGGATTTCACCACCTTAGGCATGTCTATATAATTGCTCATTTGAACCTTCATGGCTCGCATTACCTAGTGGATTTTTTCACTCTTGTTTGAGACTTTTGGAAGGTGCTTTCAAAGCCACTATTTATTAACTGTGCTTTCTTAGAATGTCTAAAGTGTGATTATATCCAAAGAAAACTCGTCACCAAATCCAATTTTTGTTCATAATTGGAAACATACTCGAACCCACTAATTATAATACCTACACCATTTTCCCTTTGGAAACATGACTTTGGTGACACATTTATTTAAACACCCCTACTTTGATTGAACACTTTTCTAGCCATGATCATAGTAGGAGGAACATGTGTTCCTAAAAACATGCCATTCATGGCTGGTTTGAACACTTCGTACTTGTTAAGTATCACTAGTGACCCTATCCAACATGATTCCACTTGCTTAATAATTCCTTCAAGGTTTCCCTCATATGTCCAAAATTTCAAAGGTGAACTAGAGTAGACTGATCCAACCATTTTATGACCTTTCATCTATGTTGTTCCTCCAACAACACTATGGAAGATTTCATGTTGCATAGGTAATTTCAAAAAAACATCACCATAGTCGTTACAACATGTACATTGAACTTACTTCATGTACCTATGATATCTAACCATTCACTAATATGGTCTCGTTAACCCTTTTTAATTACCAATCTGTCGTAGCATTAGATTTGAGATCCTTGCCATGTGCCATTGAACCATTGCCACCCATATCGTAGAACATATCCATGAGTGGTGTTAACATAACCCTCATAAGGTCAACCTTAAAGACCCCATTTTCATGGAATGAATTTTGAAATCACTCCTTCCTTTTGCACCCAAAAGCATGGAAACAACCATGCCCTAAAGTAAAAAAGAGGTGACCTTAAAAGCCAAATCATTAGTGCTACTTATTCACAATCATGGTTCTTGTACATCATCATCCCTTATGCTCAATGGGAGCTTTCACATGAGCCAAATTTGACAATATTAGGGACATCCCATGCCATTGATTGTATCATGGTGTTAGTCTCTTTCCCCCCAATGTAGCAAGTCATGATAAAGAAAGATATAAATTTTATTAATGTCCACAAGTGACCTAAATATGTAAATAAGAGTAAAAATTATAATTCACAATAGCAAAATGGTAATGTTAAACACAAATCCTATGAACATAAATAAATGGAAATGAAAACATAGTATGACAAATGCAATGCAGACATTGAGGATGTTATCAAACTATCTATCAGAATGCCTAAAAGTGCCATGTTTTCATGGAATACAATGGTTGGAGGATTTTATATCTAGAGATGATGAGGCATTATATAACTATCTTGATATGCTATGCGAAGGTATAAATACAAAATACTCCACCTTTATCGATGGTATGATAGTATGAACACGTATATTAGCAAAGGAACATGGTAAGCAATTCCATTGTCACATCATCAAACATAAATTTGACTTGGTTGTAAATTTAGGATGTGCATTGGCTAACATGTATGCTAACTTTTTGGTGCATGGACGATGCACACAACGATTAGCAAAATTCAATATCAATGCAAAAAGAATGGAGGGTTTTCTATCATATAACCTTTGTGTAAAATGCAAGAAATTTGTCCCCATTTTAGAGGGCCTATTCAACATCACATTCAATGTTATGGACACCATAACAATGATATGATGGCAATATTGATGATGATGATGAGGACGATGATGATGATGATGATGAAGACGGTGATGATGACAATGATGATGATTATGATGATGACGATGATGGTAGTGATCATAATGATGATGATGATGGCAATGTTGATGACAGTGATGATGATGATGATGATGACGACGACGACGATGATAGTGATCATAATGATGACGACGATGACAATGATGAAGATAGTGATGATGACAATGATGATGATGATGATGACGATGGTGATGATGATGATGGCGATGATGAGGATGACGATGATGGCGATATTTATGATGATGACGATGAGGAGGAGGAGGAGGACGACGACGACAATGACAATGATGAAGACAATGATGATGATGAGGATGATGATGATGATGATGATGACAACGATGACGATGATGATGATGATGAAGAAAATGATGACGACAATGATGTTGATGATGATGATGCTAATGACAATGACAACGACGATGATGATGATGATGATGACGACGGTGATGATGATGATGATGATGATGATGATGATGATGATGATGATGATGATGATGATGACGATGACGATGATGGTGGTGGTGGTGATGATGATGATGACGATTATGATGATGATGATGATGAGATTCTCTTGGTTTCAAGAATAATTTATTCTATACTGAATCAGACCAATCACGTGAAGGTGTAAGCTCATATAGTCCCTCCCCCCCTCACATCATTCTCAATTCCCTATATAACCCAATCATGACTATATAACAAGTAGCAAAATAAAAATTAAATGTAAATGAAATAAATGATGATGATGATGATGACGACGAAAATGATCGCGATGATCAATGATGATTCTAATGTCCCCATTTTGACCCTTGAAATTATTGGATTGATATGTAAATATTGTAAATATGCGATGTATGCTACCTAGCGTGGAGCTCAAGGCCAAGGCCCCGCTAGTGAATGCCTAGAATTACAAAGGCAAGTATTTTATATATTGTGGACATGTGCCAGTTGGCCATGGAAAAATGTAACAACATGTAAATATTTATAATACAAATAAAAGTCCAAGAGCTGGCTATGGAAGCAACTAAAAAGAGGGGGTTGTGTGTATCCACTAGGGAGAGGTGAGGGGTGTGTGGTGTGTGGGATCCAATCCTTTGTTTCCAAGTGTCATATTGGGAACCCCTTATTCCATAAATGATGAGAAACTACCCAAGTGAACTTCCATGCTGATATTTATTTCTATTGTAAGAAGGCAACTAAGAAATCGGCTCATGAATTTAATGGAGCATGGGAACAACCCATAAATTCATATGACTGAATATGGGATCAGATTTTGGTACCCATAAGTCAATATTCCTCATGGGAATTCATTTCTTACCATTCCCAATCCATTGTTGGGAAACCTAACACCATTCTGATTATGTTATGCATTCCCACAAGAGAAATTGCAGAAATCGCAACCTGAGAAGAGGCCACATTTTAAAGTGTCAAAAAGCGACTAGAAACTCGTGTTAGTCGTGAAATCGAGTGGGGGATCCATAGACCTGAACCCTAGTGAAAATTTGAGAGTGTCAAAATCCAGAAAATCCGTGGGAGAACCTAGATATGGAAGCCCGAAAATTGAATCTCGTGGCTGCAAATTAGTGTTTCCTGGAATCAGAAAATCCAAAAGACCATTGAATTATGAGAGAGATGAGAGGTTGGAATGGCTTGATAAACCTAGAGTAGGAAAATATCTCTAAAGTTTTAGCATCTTGGAACTTTCTATTCCCACCCTAAATAGCATTGGAGGGAAGGGGCGCCTGAGGGACTGTGTAGCAGAGAAGGGGACCTTCCTTGTGTTAGGTGCGGTAGGTATTGTGGGTGCCAAGGATAGTTGAGACAAATTGATATGCTTGTAGCTCTGTGGGTGAGCTCATTGGCTTATTATTCACCTTCATTTCCTCTTTTCATGCTTGATAAACCCAGTTGTGCGTTGGCTTAGCATGAATGTGTGTTCCTATGGTTGTGAGTGGGCATCTGTAGTTCCTCCCTATTGGATATATAGCCCAGCTCAGGGTTGGCCTCTCAACAAAGAGATAAAGTGCTAGAAAAAGTGCCTATGGATGGGTGGAACGTTTCTCTTCCATAGCCAATTTCTTGGATGAATTTATTGAAAACATAAGTGTATAATTGTTAATTTATTGTTTTGTTGAATGTGCATGAATTATTGATATTATTATTATGCATGTGATAAGTATGTTGGTATATGCATGATGTGTGTGTGTGAGATGATTTATTTCCATTGTGTACTTTATCATTCACCTGCACATGCATTTAAATGTTATGAATTTTGTAATATGGCCATGGGGGCGAAATTTAGAATCCCCACATATCGCTCATGTCCCCTTCATGTTCGGATTGATGGGTGGGGATGTGACAATGATCATGATGATGATGACGATGATGATGATCATGACAATGAAGACGACGACGACAATGATGATGATCATGACAACAACAATGGTGATGATGATGATGATGATCACGACGATGATGATGACAATGAAGGGAGTGATGACGACAATCATGATGATGATGATGATGATGATGATAATGATGATGGTGATGATGAAAACGACGATGACAATGATGATGATGATAACAAAGACGATGCTGATCATGATGATGATGATGACGATAATGATCATGATAATGAAGAGAGTGATTATGACAATGATCATCATGAAGACAGTGATGATGACAATGATGTTGATGATCATGACGATGATGATGATGACAATGACGACGAAGATGATGACGACGACGACGACGATGATGATGATGACAATGATGATGATGATGTTTATGATGATGTTGATGATGATGGTGATTATTATAATGATTGTGACGATGATTATACATTTCATTAACATTTTATAAATATCATTGATATTATTCTTCATCGAACTCCACATCTATATAATTTGATATTTCATAATTGATGTTGAACGGATTGATCACATAAACATTGTCAATGATATCATTTTGGATAAAATCATCTTCATCATATATATCATCACCGAGAACATTTTCATCTACATTTGGTTGCTCATCTTCTTTAACTTCTTCATGTGACAGTACATCTACCTCATGATGATCCTTTGCACCATCTTCTTTTTCGATACCATGTTCTTCTAGTACATTATACTTTACAGGCCTTCCTCTTGGATCATATATAACAATAAAAAACCAACCCCCTTTACCTAGAGCCTCTGAATAGAAGACCTGCTCACATTGGATTGGAAGGACATAGTGTTTTGAACCTGGCTCAATGTCCTTGTGTTAACCATGGTAAATTCATTGGCATGATCAATAATAGTTATTTCGAGACCACGTTCATTCATTCGTAACCTATATCATTTGAACTCAAATAGAAATAACTTGAAGGATCCAATGTCACACTCAATTATATCTTCCAAATACCCATACTATCTATTTTTCAATAGTGTTGGGTGCCTATCACTTCTAGGGGAAACATTAGTGACTTAATGTTATAATTAAATATGCTAAGACAGAAAATAGCAGCATTACATTCCATTTCACAATAATAGCATATACAGGATCACTGAAGAAACAACAAGCATAGCATAAACACAAGAGACACAGATTTATCCTGGGAAACCCTCATGGGGTAGAAAACCCAGCAAAGCTTTCCTCAATAATATGATAAACCAAAATACAAGATGTGCTCCCTCCTTCTAATCCTCCTTAGCAAATCTCCCAGACAAGTACGCCTCTTTTCATAAGTGAGTGAGTGTATCAAATGAGGAACACACCTCCTCTATTTATACACTACTCTGACATATATTTTACACAAGTACATGTAGGCTCGTATTTAACCATTAGGTTAAATACCCTATTATAACTGACTGGGCCGACCCCCACATGGTGGGTCTAATAACCCTAGTTACCACAACTTCTCGAAGGAATAAACATCTCCGGATACATAATAAAATCACCTCGGAGGGATGGAACATCTCCGGAATAAATAATGTATAAATATAATATTCTTAGAAGTTACAATATTCAACACTCCCCCTTAATGAGAAGGATATTATAACAACATCTGCAGGAGCAAGGAGTCATTCATTACATCATCTATATATCATCGGAAGCTTTCTTCAATTCATCATCATCAGTAACTTGACTAGTTACTGGAACATCAACATCATCAGAGTTGATAGTACTCAATCATCAGCATCGTCATCACACGATCAACAACATCGTCATCATCCTATCATCAGCATCGTCATCACACGATCATCAACATCATAATCAGCATCGTCATCATACGATCAGCAGCATCGTCATCACACGATCATCAGCATCGTCATCATACGATCAGCAACATCGTTATCACATGATCAACAGCATTGTCATCACACGATCAATCCAGTTCTCTTTAGGACCTATGTCCAAGGATGATGCAATCCAGTCATGTACCTTTTGAACCGAAGTCCAGGGACGATCCAGTCCTATCATGTACCTTTTGAACCAAAGTCCAGGGATGATCCAGTCCTATCATGTACCTTTTGAACCGAAGTCCAGGGACGATCCAGTCCTGTCATGTACCTTTTGAACCGAAGTCCAGGGACGATCCAGTCCTGTCATGTACCTTTTGAATCGAAGTCCAGGGATGATCCAGTCCTATCAATTTTTGGAGACCTCATGTCTACGGCTCAGTTCACAAGACCAAAGTCCAAGGATGATCCAATCCTTACCGTACATTTAGGACCACATCCAAGGATGACTTAATCCTCAACCGTACATTTAGGACCACGTCCAAGGATGACTTAATCCTCCACCGTACATTTAGGACCACGTCCAAGGATGACTTAATCCTCCACCGTACATTTAGGACCACGTCCAAGGATGACTTAATCCTCCACCGTACATTTAGGACCACGTCCAAGGATGACTTAATCCTCCACCGTACATTTAGGACCACATCCAAGGATGACTTAATCCTCCACCGTACATTTAGGACCACGTCCAAGGATGACTTAATCCTCCACCGTACATTTAGGACCACGTCCAAGGATGACTTAATCCTCCACCGTACATTTAGGACCACGTCCAAGGATGACTTAATCCTCCACCGTACATTTAGGACCACGTCCAAGGATGACTTAATCCTCCACCGTACATTTAGGACCACGTCCAAGGATGACTTCATCCTCCACCGTACATTTAGGACCACGTCTAAGGATGACTTAATCCTCAACCGTACATTTAGGACCACGTCCAAGGATGACTTAATCCTCCACCGTACATTTAGGACTACGTCCAAGGATGACTTAATCCTCAACCGTACATTTAGGACTACGTCCAAGGATGACTTAATCCTCAACCGTACATTTAGGACTACGTCCAAGGATGACTTAATCCTCCACCGTACATTTAGGACCACGTCCAAGGATGACTTAATCCTCCACCGTACATTTAGGACCACGTCCAAGGATGACTTAATCCTCCACCGTACATTTAGGACTATGTCCAAGGATGACTTAATCCTCAACCGTCCACCAAGGACTTCATTCTCGAAGACATACGTCTACGGCTCTTCTTTCGGACTGAAGTCCAGGGATGATCCAATCCCCTCACATGTTCACCAAGAAATTCATTCTCGAAGACATACGTCTACAGCTCTTCTTTCGGACTGAAGTCCAGGGATGATCCAATCCCCTCACATGTTCACCAAGAACTTCATTCTCGAAGACATACGTCTACGACTCTTCTTTCGGACTGAAGTCCAGGGATGATCCAATCCCCTCACATGTTCACCAAGAACTTCATTCACGAAGACATACGTCTACGGATCTTCTTTCGGACTGAAGTCCAGGGATGATCCAATCCCCTCACATGTTCACCGAGAACTTCATTCACAAAGACATACGTCTACGGCTCTTCTTTCGGACTGAAGTCCAAGGATGATCCAATCCCCTCACGTGTTCACCAAGAACTTCATTCTCGAAGACATACGTCTACGGCTCTTCTTTCGGACTGAAGTCCAGGGATGATCCAATCCCCTCACATGTTCACCAAGAACTTCATTCACGAATACATACGTCTATGGCTCTTCTTTCGGACTGAAGTCCAGGGATGATCCAATCCCCTCACATGTTCACCAAGAACTTCATCAAAACATGTGTCAATCATGTATCCTCATCTTCAAAACATGTATAACAAAACATGTATCCTCATCATCAAAACATGTATAACAAAACATGTATCCTCATCATCAAAACATGCATAACATCTATCATCAAAAGCATGTATACATCTATCATCAAAAGCATGTATATCTAACATCAAAAGCATGTATACATCTATCATCAAAAGCATGTATACATCTATCATAAAAAGAAAAAATATAAGATTCCTAAATCTAAATAATTCTAAGTAACTAGGTGCAGTAAATAGGTAACCTCATCATTGATGAGACAGACTTGTTATCAGATACTATGCTACTCCCCCTTTCGAGGAGGGTCCTTCTGGACTATACCAAGCTTGTCTCGGAAGTATTCAAACTTTACTCGAGACAGAGGTTTAGTCAAGATATCAACAATCTGATCCTCAATGCTTATATACTCGAGCTTGATAGCTCCTCTCTACACCATATCTCGTATATAGAAGTATCGGATCTCTATGTGTTTTTGACTTATCGTGGAATACAAGATTTTCTACCTTGATGCAGTTTTGAATGTCACACATAATCATAGTGGAATCCATTTCTAAGTCAAACACTCCATATAATAGCTTCTGAAGCCACACTGCTTCACAGCTGGCAAAGCAGACAGCTATATATATTCTGCTTCAGCAGTACTGAGAGCCACACTAGATTGTTTCTTGCTGAACCATGAGATCATGGCAGATTCAAGACTATAACATCCACCCGATGTACTCTTTCTGTCTGAGGCACTTCCTGCCCAATCAGAATCTGAGTAACCATGTAAACGGAGTTCATGACCTCCAAGATAATATAGACCAAAATCTAATGTACCTTTTAGGTACCTCACTACATGCTTTGTAGCTATTAAGTGAACCTTTATAGGTTCTACTAGATACTGACTTAGGGTATTTGTAGCAAAGCATATATCTGGCCTAGTATTTGTTAAATACATCAATGACCCAATGATTTGTCTATATAGGGTTAGGTCCACTAAATCCGATGAGTCATTAACTAATAACTTCAAGTTGGAGTCCATGGGAGTGGCCATGGATTTATACTCCAACATATCAAATATTTTTAGAAACTTCACAACATACTTACCTTGATTTAAAAGATTCCTTTTGGATCTTGCCATACTTCTAGACCTAAGAAGTAGTGCATTAATCCGAGATCTTTCATTTTCATTTCTGCAGCCATTTTCATGATCTGTTTCTCATTCCTTGTCAAAAAGATATCATCGTCATACAATAATGGTATGATAGGTTCATCATCCACAACCTTAAGGTAAAGGTTAGGATCAACTTTACTTCTGGTAAAGCCCAGGCTTTGTCATGAAGCTGTCAATTGTCCATTATTCACACTCTGCATTGAGTGATCTTCTGCATATCTATCTGTGCCATCTCTCGTCAGATGGGTCTACTAATATGAGCCTCAAAATCATTCGAACTCTGCGATGAGTTCCTTCTTGCATCCATGTTATATGTGTATAGAAGCCATATTCAACCTTGTAGCAAAGGTTGAGATCCACATTACCCATGATGATCATTAAGCTCATCAATTGACTACCAGTCCTGGATACCCATACAGAACCTGATTCACACTTCTTCTTTAATTACACCATTAAGAGAATGGTCTTATCTAGCCACTTGGAGTAAAACATCTCATCATGATTCTCTTCCTCTTTCTAAGAGAATCTTCTAGCCACAAGCCTTCTATAGTGTGTTTGATTTGTAAAAATTTTGTTGAACATCCATCGCTTGTTCAGTGTTCATCATTCATCATGATCTTTCCTACAAATCAAAATTAAGTACATGATTAGTAATACTTCATAATCATCAAATCATATAGACATGATAACCTATTATGCATACAGATATCATTTACATAGTTATGCAACTATTTTGACCAATACTTTGGCACAACACTTTCCCATATCCTGTATGCATACAGTGGCTATCTAGATGCCTTCCATCTCTACCAGAACATACTATTGAGAGTGTGCACAGCTCTCAGCATGTCAGCAAAGAGGTTTCATTCTAGACAAGCAACAATGGAATGTTTGTCCAACTTACCAATCATATGCATATTAGTAGCATGATATATTCTAGGAATACAAATATGCATACAAGCAATATCATTTACTATTTCTAATAACAACTCAAATACTTATCTTTTATGTTTGTGTGGTTGCCTCCCGCTTGATCTTCTGTATGTCTTCTGAACTTCTATTCATTCTGTACCACTCGTAAGTGGATGAGTCTTTGTCTTCATGTTGTCATGGTCATGGAACTTGATTTGTCTTTTGTGATGTACCTGTATCTTGTTAGCAGACAACATCAACCTCACACAACACCATAATGCATAAGTACAATCATATAGCCCTAATCAATGAATGTCTTCGATCATATTCATACTGTTGATAGGGTGATAAGACAATTCTAACATTAATCAAGATTGTACTAAATAACATGAAGACAAACACATTATGAACTCAATCAAGAATCAAATTTCAAGACATACCTGAACCTCCTTAAGTCATACCTGTCAAGACTTCTTGTAGTCTTCTTATGTAAGGCCTTAGCCTCAACTCCCCCTGAAACTTGATCTGGAGCTTGATTAGGTTTTTCTAAAGAAACCCTAAAAATTCAATCTTTGACTTTCATACTTCTGAATGGATGGAAGGATGTGTCTTGCTGATCTGATCAAACTAGCATACTTAAATTTTGAAATTTCCAAAATTTGACCCCTCAAAAGTGCCTTCAAAATTTCTGGATCTTCTGGACAGGAACCCGAACTAGGGCTTGATGAATCCCACCCTTCTGTCCAATCAAAAGGTTCGATCCAAGTCTCTAAACTCTTATTTTTCTGAGGAGCTTCCAGCCGTGGTTACAGACTTCAAAAATTCCAACTTTTGTTGAAGCCCTAATTTTCCATCTTTCTGATCAAAATCCTGAACTAGGGTTTGATCAAGCCCGGTCTTCTACTCAACCAAAAAATTTGATCTTGGTCTCTAAATTTCAATTTTCCTGAGTAGCATTCAGTCGTGGACTCCGATTCCAAAAATTCCAACTTTCTCCGAAACCCTAAATTCTGGAAGCCATGAATGAATGTGCTCAAAAAATAATTCTGTTTTGACAGAAATATGTACCTGATTGTTTCTACTGTAACTCTGAATTTTTCGATCCACAGGGTCTGAAAAAGTTTCCTAAGATATCCTGGCCTGTTATCTTTCCATCCTGACAGGTATGACCTCAATTGGACTTTCTGAGAGAGAGTTATGCCAAGTGTCGCAACGTGACCTGTTTATGGGATAAAACAGGAGAGCGAACTTGTACGGTGTGCCACGTGTCACTATTTGAACTTCGACCTCTGAAACCTTTTCCTGAGATAGATCACCCTGTTATATTTCCATCCTGACAGGTCTGACCTCAATTGGACTCTCTGAGAGAGAGTTATGCCAAGTGTTGCAATGTGACCTGTTTATGGAATAAAACAGGAGAGCTAACTTGTACGGTGTGCCACGTGTCACTAGTTCCGTTTCAGCCTCTGTAAACATTTCCTGAGATAGTACAGTCTGTGTACTACCTGTCACTTTTTGCGAAATTTCATTTGGAGCTTCCTAGCCCAAGTTATGACCTTTTTTCCTAGGTCACCTGATTTTGACTGAGATCTGGAAGAGGCAGAAACCCTAACTTGTACTGATCATAACTCACAAATTACAACGAATATAAGGGTTCCCTTTGGACAAAAGGTACCTGGGGATGTTATCTACGACCTGTAAACTTTTTAGATCTTGAAACTTCGCATAAATGGATTTATAGCGAAAGTTCCACGATGACTGGTTTTTGCTATATAAAACCCTAACCTTCAAATTGTCGCAAGAGAAGCAAGTGTCGTAAGTGCCATACATTGCCTTCCTTCAGGTTAGCTCTGATACCATGTTATAATTAAATATGCTAAGACATAAAATAGAAGCATTACATTCCATTTCACAATAATAGCATATACAGGATCACTGAAGAAACAACAAGCATAGCATAAACACAAGAGACACAGATTTATCGTGGGAAACCCTCATGGGGTAGAAAACCCAACAAAGCTTTCCTCAATAAGATGATAAACCAAAATACAAGATGTGCTCCCTCCTTCTAATCCTCCTTAGCAAATCTCCCAGACAAGTACGCCTCTTTTCATAAGTGAGTGAGTGTATCAAATGAGGAACACACCTCCTCTATTTATACACTACTCTGACATATATTTTACACAAGTACATGTAGGCTCGTATTTAACCATTAGGTTAAATACCCTATTATAACTGACTGGGACGAACCCCACATGGTGGGTCTAATAACCCTAGTTACCACAACTTCTCGGAGGAATAAACATCTCCGGATACATAATAAAATCACCTCGGAGGGATGGAACATCTCCGGAATAAATAATGTATAAATATAATATTCTTAGAAGTTACAATATCCAACACTTAAAAGACTGCAGTTATCCCAACTATGGTTTTCTTCTTCTCGTCCAATTTTTTAATGCGAAATTTACGGCCATTGCACCATGTAGCCTTGTGGTGTTTCAACTGCAATGTGACCAACATGTAAAAAAATGAATTGTCATTTAATAAACATATTTTGACTTAGAAAATATTTATAAAAAAAACTCCAAGTTAGTTACATCGATATAATGGAAAATAACTAAAAATGTGGGTGAATATGCTTACTTTTTTATCTTTTAAACCATGTACTGCTAAATCGATTTCCCTCTGCATAATATCGGGATCTTGATTATAGTGAGCTCCTTTAACTAATGTAGCCACCCTTCCGTTGATAACCTATTGTCACATTGTTCACATTGTTCTATCCATACCTTCATCCAATCAAGGTTGTTTGCAATGTATAAATGTAGTGTATCCCACTCCCGACCGAGTGTATGAGAAAATAATATAAATTAATAAGAATAAAGAATATTAATCATTGATGGAGTAATAAAAATTAAATAAGTACAATATAGATAAAAATTAATAATGGAAAGTATTATAGATCTCAACCATCTAATTTATACCTTTCACTTTCCTTAGTCTACCTTCCCCGAGCAGGACCTCCTAGCCTTCAAATATTTTCATGGAGTCAGCATCCAAAATGAGATGTATATTAATGTTTCTTGCTAGTTTTGGAAGATACTAACTAACATACACCATGGATTGATATATTGTAAGGAATCCCATGACCTAGGAAGGCCATTAAGAGTAAGACTGCATGGTCTCCGCATTCTGGATCTGGATGTTCTTTAGTTGATTCCTCAATGTCATCTTCCGATTTATGTTCTTCCCTTCAAATAGCTTGGTCAAGGAATCAAACATCTCCTTAGGTGTCCTTAGGGAAGACACATGGGGTATGAGATATTCCTTAATAGAATCATCAATGATACTCTTATTGTATGTGGATGACCTATTTGTTACAGGTGAGGATAGATTGATTGCCGACACGAAGAGGAAGCTTGATGCCGAGTTCGAGATGAAGGACTTGGGGATGATGCACTACTTTCTAGGCATGGAGGTGTGGTAGAGTGCAGATGGAATCTTCCTTGGACAAGGGAAGTATGCAGTAGAGATCCTGAAGAGGTTCGGAATGATGGACTGCAAGGCCATGGACACACCTATGGAATCGAACCTGAAGCTTCTGTGTGATGCTTCATCTGATCCGGTTGATGTCACAATGTATCGTCAAATGATTGGGTCCTTGATGTACCTAACGAACATGAGACCGGATATTTGCTTTGTTGTGAACACATTGAGCCAGTTCCTGATGGATCCGAGAAGTGTTCACATGGTTGCTGTAAAGCATATTCTAAGGTACCTGAAGGGTACAATTGATTATGGGCTCAAGTATGATGTGAATCAAAAGTTTAACCTGCAGGGTTATGTTGATTCGGACTCAGCAGGCAGTGCTACAGATAGGAAGAGCACTTTTGGGTGTTGTTTCAGTATGGGATCAGGTGTGATCTCTTGGTTTAGCAGGAAGTAGTCCTGCGTAGCACTAAGTACAGCCGAGGCAGAGTATGTTTCAGCTTGTTCGGCTAGTTGTGAGGCAGCGTGGCTTCAAAAGCTACTATCTGAGTTATTTGATCTCCCGTTGGATGCTACTGGTATCTTTTGTGACAACCAGAGTTGTGTGAAGCTGTCTGAGAATCTGGTGTTCCACGATAGGTCGAAGCATATTGAGATCAAATATCACTATATCAGGGATATGGTGCAAAGAGGAGAAGTGAAGCTCCTGTATGTTGCAATGGATGAGCAGGTTGCAGATGTGTTGATGAAACCACTAGCTAGAGTGAAGTTTGAGTACTTCAGAGAGAGGCTTGGTGTTCTACAGATTGACGACACTTCAAGGAAGAAGTGATGGACACATTTGCAGGAGCCATTCCAAGCATGGTGATAGGAGGATCCTTCCCATGGCTGTGGATGTAAGCGTTGGATGATGAGCATCAGGATGATGCTCCAGTTACTGCTCTGTATATGCATCGATTGGATGCTTTGATCAGTTTAATCATGTATTTGTATATGCATCATGTTGGATGCTTTGATCAATTTGATCATGTATTTGTATATGCATCATGTTGGATGCTTGATATGATCAGTTGGATCATGCATTTGTATATGCATCATGTTGGATGCTTGATATGATCAGGTGGATCATGTATTTATGTATGTATCAGGTGGATACATTGTATGATCAGGTGGATCATGTATTTTGTATATGTATCAGGTAGATACATTGTATGATCAGGTGGATCATGTATTTGCATATGTATCAGGTGGATACTTGTATGATCAGGTAGATCATGTATGATGATATGTATTAGGTAGATGCATTGTATGATCAGGTGGATACTTGTATGATCAGGTAGATACATTGTATGATCAGGTGGATACTTGTATGATCAGGTAAATCATGTATGATGATATGTATCAGGTAGATACATTGTATGATCAGGTGGATCATGTATTTGCATATGTATCAGGTGGATACTTGTATGATCAAGTAGATCATGTATGATGATATGTATCAGGTAGATACTTGGTATGCATCAGGTGGATGCATTGTTTGATCAGGATGATCACAGATGATGAGCTTCAGGATGTTGCTCCAGATGATATGCATCAGGTTGATGCTATTATGATGATCAGTATGATCACATATGAAGAGCTTTAGGATGTTGCTCCAGATGATATGCATCAGGTTGATGCTATGATGATGATCAGGTTGATCATGTGATGATGTATGGTGAGTATCAGGTTGATACTCCGTGTCTGTGGACAGGTTGTGCATGTAGCATAGAAAAGATCCCGGGAGATCCTATAGTCTGAGCTAGGATTCTCTTTCGAGGTTTTGCTACAAGAGGCATGTAATCAGCCCTGGAGATACGATAGGTTGAGTAATAAGCTCATAATCAGTCCTGGGATGCTCTATAGAGTTCTTGCAGGTTGCAAGACACTCTTTAAAGGTTTTGCCTAACCACATGTAATCAGCCCGGTTGAGCAGTAAGCTCGTAATCAGTCCTGGGATGCCCTGTAGAGTTCTTGCAGGTTGCAAGACACTCTTTTAAGGTTTTGTGGTGGAGGTCACATGTAATTAGCCATGGAGATCCTATAGTTTGAGCTAGGATACTCTTTAGAGTTCTTGCAGGTCACAAGACACTCTTTTAAGGTTTTGTGACAGTCAACATGTAAAAGACCCTATAGTCTGAGCTAGGTTTTGTTGACGCACGTAATAAGTCCTGGGATACATAGTATGGCCACTGATGATGAAGACCTGCAGGTGGTGGGCCTACATCCAGCATGAAAAAGGACTGGCTCTATAGAACTTCCTATGATGAGTAGATTGGAGATTGATTGAGATAGCAGCAACAGTGATGATGATGATGTTTCTATGACGATGATCCAGAGAAGAAGACTTGTGCTAGCAGATCTGTGTCAAGAAAATACCTTCCTAGTTAAGAGGGAGTGTTGATGTATTTGTAACTTCAGAATGTATTTCATATATGTGTATTGTATTCCTATAGAGATGTTATTATTCCTCTATACGGAAGTGTCGTCATTTATATTGTAAGTGTCGTAACTTATACTTGATGGGTTATTAGACCACCTTGATGGTGTCGGCCCTGTATAAGTCATGTGGGTTAAAGGGTTATTAGACCACCCTATTGGGGGTCATCCCTGTCAGTATTATATTATGTGATTAAGTTGAGGCTGACCTAGTAAGGTTATTAGGCAAGTCAAGTCAAGTATAAATAGAGTGCGGGAGGCACTCTATTTGATCATTCACTTTCTCACTCATACACTCATTGGAGAGTGGCACACTAGTGGAGGAGGAGAATCTACTGCTAGGAGACTATCTCTTATGCTTGGGTTTTGTATCATTGCTCTATCTATCTCTGAGGAAGTTATTGGGGTTTTTCACCTTTATGGTTTTCCCCAAGGAAACTCTGTGTGTCTATTGTCTCTTGTGATTGCTTGTTGTGATTGATATGCTTTATATGATGTACATTCTCTCAGTAAATATCCTAGAGTATGTTGAATTAATGCTCAAAAATTAACATTGAAGACCTACAAGATATGGATTAATGTTAGTATTAGTGTAACATCCCATATTTTCATAAAAAATTGAAATTTTTGTAAATAGCAACAATTAGCTTAATTTATGATAATTTATAATTGAGGAAATAATAATTACTAAATGTAACAACGTTAACTAAACCGCTGTTGTACTAAACATAAATACAATTCTATTATAACTAATGTGACAACGACAACTTAATTACATTTATAACAACTATCATTAAGATAGTTAAATGCATGAATAGATCAGACTTTTGATGCGACACCTTTCAAATGCAACGATATGTATGATTGATGTAATAATGAAATGCCCGGTTAGAAATATGACATGGTAATTTTTCTTTGAGACGATACTGACAGTTTGCTTCTTTGCTGTCCAAGGGAGTCCTATGAGGGACCCTGAAGCTTACTTAGATGCAACGCTAAAGCATTTGACCTGTCTTATGTGCAGACGACAGGTAAGGAGTTTCATGATTGCAATAAATTCAAATTTTCGTGTAAAGCTCAATTCAACGTCATAAATAAAAATAGCATGTTTAGAGATTGTTGCAACTATAAAAACGTACAGGTATGACTCGCATGCTTACACCTTTGCTTTCCAAGGTTCATCTTATAACTGAGTAAAATCAACCCAAGTTAACCGCCGAACAAGTATCTTATTAATGACATTGTTGTTGTTGTCGTCATTGTTCTAGCTGGTTATAGTGATAGCTGTCATGTCGTCGTCATTTAGAATGACAGTACCAAATGTATGTATAAGTTATGAGCTTGTAAGCTCTTGCAACCACTAATATTCAATAGATATGAAGAGATAAAAACAATAATATATGAACATGACTAACCAAATGTTATGTAGATATAGTGCAATTTAAGCTTTGGACTATATATATAATTTTTATTCTATTTATAACCAAAACACGACTTATCCAAAGTCTTTATGAAAACAATAATGTGACTATACCTATTTTCGATTTAATGTCAATATTAAAACATATATCGGAGATGTTGGCAATATATGCATCATTAGGATCATGACAATACTATGTAAGTATTTGTAAATTAAATACAAACATTATAATGTATGAAAGCGATGACAATAAAGTGCAAACCTTGGAATTATAATCGTATAATGCATATAAGTTATTACTACTATGACAATTATGACATCGTTAAATATTGTTATGTTAACAATGAAACATGTAATATTTGTTATCACATTGAGGTACCGACAAACATTAAATGGATTTGGTAGGTCGCTGCCTCATCAATTTGGTGCTGGTCTCGAGCTATGGTAGGGATCATGTATCCAATCCTGCAATAAAAGCTTAGTACTGCCTCCCTGCCGAGTTATAAACCCAGAGATCCACGTAGACGTGAATGCCTCCATGCTCGTCGAAGTGTAAGGGTTATATGCCAAGCATTTGATCGTACTTGCTCCACCATATGCCATAGTGGCAATGTCAAAAGGTAATGCAGAGTGGGCATTAAATTCTATATGGGACATGCCGTTGAATCAATTAAGTTGGCATGTGTCTCGAACTGTAAAAGAGATCATGTAATGATCTTCCATTAACGAGTTGGTGCCATATCCCTGCCGAGTTGGATAGCCATGTTCCACGTAGGTTTGCTTTCCTTGTTGCTTGCTATTATGGCAGAAATAATACGCCCTGGTACTGGTTGTTGCTGACTTAAGTGTTTGCCAAGATGGCAATGTCAAACAGTAATGGAGGATGGTATTAAATGTTGATTTTGTTGATACCAAAGTAGACATAGCTGGCACTGTTGTAACCGTCGATGATCGTGAGTCTAAGCCGTTGGATGGTAACCCTAACATCAATCGTGTGTTTGAGTTATTAACTTGGAAAAGTGATTCATTGTGTTATTGTTTTTGCTGGAGGTGGCCAACAGGCTGCCAAGATTTTGGTAGAAATTTTGCAAGGGTTTCGAACCCGAGATCTGTGAACTGATGCAGAAGGTTGCAGGTTTTAACCTCTATAATGGTGTTGTAATTTTAGATGGAGTCCGAATTCAGAGTGATGAAGTGTTGAAGGTTTGAAGTTCTTCGTTGTATCATACAAATGCGTTGCAAACAGCAAGTGCTTGCGTTCTCTCGTCGAGACTGGAACGAACCATTTTTCGTAGTCCTGAAGTATGCCAAGACTGGCCACAAGCGGTGAAGGTAAGCGTCCAAGATGAAATAATGTTTCTTTTACTGTATCTCGATTCTCAGTTTGATAGTAGCATGAGTCTAACTCCAAACTATTGTTTGTAGGTGCGGGGTGTAAAAAGAAGGTCTGACTAGGGTCTGGCGAAAGGAAAAACCACGCACTCTTACACCGGTAAGCTTCGGGTCTTCCATACCCTCGTAGTGCTCTTTGTCTGTGCCGTGGGTCTGTCGTTGAAGATGGTTGGGTAAATCTTCGAAAAACTTTTATTTGACAGTGATACTTGGGTGCTATATTTTGTAAACTTTGATGTTTATCGACTGGAGATATAACTCGTCGATTTTGAATATTTGGGCTCTTCTGCCTATTGAATTTTTGGGATAAAACCTGTGTAACCTTTTTTTTCAAAACATATTATAAACGTTGCTTGAGAGCTTCATCTTCATTTAGAGGTTATTCTGTTGTGATGTTTGAGGTTCTGTGAGATTCGACTTGTTTTTGGTAATCGTTTGAGATAGTAAGAAAGAGAGTCGAGGGCTTGATCTCTGTGTAAGATAATACTCCTTTTGGTAATACAATGTATGTTAAAACATTTGTATAGATACCCAATTTGTTTATCTGGATACTGTAAGTTGATGTCGTAATTCCTTGTTTGGTAATGTTGATAAATAATAGAGTGAACTGTCGAAATGGTTTACAATAATATGTACATGGGAAACAAATAGTATTAAACCCTACATTTGTGTTTTATTTGTATTTGGATAAAACAAAGATAAAAAAATGGAAGACTAAACCTACTAGGGTTTGAAATGAAAGCTAAACAAAATACTAATGACACTAACAACTTTGCAATAGAATAGGTGAGTATAAACAAAGTGATGTTCATAGAGTTTCTACTGTTTGTCAGGATGATAATTAACACGATGTTTATAATAAGAGATAGAAAGCTATTTCTTATCAGCAACAGAATATTTCTATTTAATCTATAGTCTGTTTGAACTGTAAGTTTATGAAATTGATAAAATAAGAGATAAAAGAAAAATAGTGTGTGTATGAGTGTATTGTAGAAACTTGAAAATTATAGAATGACTGTGAAAAGCTTTTGTTTACAGCATGTAATTCAAGTTAATAGTACATAAAGATAATAACCTTGAAAAACATTAACAAAGATAATGAAATCAAGTGTCTGTAAATAATAAGAAAACTGGTAATGATTGTTATGTATAATCTTATTTGGATGATCACTATCATCTAATTGTTACTCTGTTATGATACATGCATACATGTGATTTCTATATTTTTCTTTTATACAGAAAATTGATATGAATACAGAAATTATACATTATTTAATTTCTCAGAAAGCTCTGATACTTATAATACATTCATAGATACTATGCATAATCTTTCTACTATTATTTAACTTGGGAACAGAAAAACTGAAACATGAATAATTACTATCTATTTATCGAATTTAAATGGCAATTTGCCTATCTTCTAATCTACTTTAATTTGCATATCTCTACTAGAATACGATGCTCCCAAACAGCATGTGGAAAAATGGGGATATTGATTTATCAATTTAACATTTAAACTTAAACATTCAGACTTAAACATTTCCAGGATTAGATTCTTTTCGAAAGCAAATAAACAGAATAATACTAGATAAACAGAACATGATTATTGACTGAGCATAAGTTAGGAAATATTTTAAAAACATGAGAAACTCTGTAGGGAAACAAACAACTTAGGAAGACTGTTCCACCCAACCAAACTCCTGAAAATAGTCAAATGTTGTCTTAGGACCCCCGAGCCTGTTCGCTAAACCACCAGGAGGAAGAAACTTCAGGAATTAGGACTTCTTCTTGTTGTAGCAGTAATCTTCTAAATCTTCAATAGGTAGGAATCCAAAAAGACTTTCTCCTACAACTATGTTTCTCCTCAGTAAATAAGCAAAACTCAGTTTTCAATCACCACTAACCTCCCTTATTCAAATCTCTCTTGAAATCACCTGATTTACAAGAGGAAAATATTCTACAGAAATATTGATTAAGGGCTACCTGCCCAATTCGAATTTTCCTTTATAGGCTGCCTAGGCCTTTTCAAATGTTACTGGGTCATTAAATGAGCTTCCTGCTCACTCCCTCCACCTGGGGGATAATGCCCTATTTTAGGGGAAGTTGTCCCATAACCAACAGTTAGTGGTGTGATGTAATTGCTGCCATGTGTCCCATATCTTCCAACAACTTCCATTCCTCCTAGTGGGTCAATGAACACTCATTCAACAGTCCTCTTGAGTGTTTGTCTCCTAAATAATTTATTTAAATAATAATATTCAGTAATTACATTCATCCATGATCAAAACTGATCATAATTACAAAACTTGTAATTAAATTTAACATAAGGTATTTTTGCAAATAAATAATAATGTTCAGAAATTTGGGTAGGTGACAATTAGTTATATAACAATGAATTATTTAAAAAACATGCATGATATTATCATAAAATTCTATACTATTGAAGTGCAGTAGTGTGTTACATACCACAAAAATGTGTTATCCCTGGGGCATCATGAATTGTCCATATAAGAATTGCATGGAATTGAAATCTTCTTCGACCTTTTGGTCTAGAGATTCCGTACATAGTGATGCCAACCCATAACTTTAGTAGCTCTTTTACAAGAGGCTCAATACATACATTCATATATTTCACTTCGTGCTTTCCTAATTGGATGAAAGTACACATAATTACTATATATATATATCAAATTAAGCAATGAACAACGTCACAAATGAAATGCTACATTCAAACAAAAATAGCATTATAAACAAATACCTGGAACAATCATTGCCAACATTGTTTGCTCCCTCTTTATTGACATCCAAGGAGGAAGGTTATTGTTTATAACAAAAACAGGCCACACTAAGTAAGTAGACATGATCTCACCAAATGGATTGACATAATTAGCTACTAATGAAAGCCTAACATTACGAGGTTCTTATTTAAAAATTGGCCATCCTTCTTCTATATTCCTAAATATAGAACCATCTACATGAATTCAAAGAACACCATCTTCACTTCTGTGATGTGCATGGTAATCCATAAACTATCCTATGCTTTGGAACATGAAAATTCGTTGCAAACATGGAAATGTGAGAATATAATGAATAACCTCATGAGACACCTTATTTGTTACTTAATAAGTTCGATATCTACTTATTTGACATTGTGGGAATTTCATTTCCAATGCATATTGTCCATAATATACAATATGATCATTTGGACATGCATCAATAGCTTGATAATCCATTCCAATAGCTTTCATAACGGTAGATAATTCTCAGTAGGTGCCAAGTAACTTATTTGGCAATGGTAAGAAAAATTCACTTATCAATCTACGACAATATAAAAAATAATTGGTTAATGTAAATAATAGTAATCATTATAAATATTGCATCCTTAATTTACATATCAATATGCACAAAAAATAGATAAAAAGATGTCAAAATTTATGTATATGTGACGAATTATACTGTGTACCTTAATATCTATGTGATAAACGTGTTTGATAGACCATTCGATACCTTCAAGTTCACCAACAACAATACAATAGATAGAATATTATTTTTGGTGCCTCCGTGAAGGGGTTATGTGGCACTCTCAAGCACGGGTACATCATAAACATCATTTTGTCCCCATCCAAGTTGTCCACCTGATCCATTGGAGCATTAAACAAGTCTTGTATCAATCTATTTGTCTCTTCATCCTCAATTATATTATTAGAGTCATCGTCTTCCATAGGATTAACATGATCTTTGATATCCATACCATCTTCCTCAGCTTGTACAATATTATTTTGAATTGGCATACTAAGCGGTGTCACATACCTAGGATGATTTCTCTTTACAAATAATACAAACAATCAAATAAAATTAGATTATATAACAAATAATAAAATGAAAAGGATAGCGCCCACTCATGTATGTAATTTCTCATTTAATCCTGCACAATCCGGTTAGATCGCAACCCCTAACTGTTTGCGAGCATAGGATTCAAAGAATGATGCCTACCCTCCGACCCCCTTTCTTAAGTTCCTCTCCCTTCTCTGCGGCCAAGTTCATCCTCTTTCAAATTTGTCCTCTACTAGTTTTTTGCACTCCATGCCTTAGGCCTTTATCGTGGGCTCTACTGGTGGAATTTAACTCTTGTCTGATTCATATGGAAAATATGCAAGAGATCTGATCCTCCAATGACGATTATTGCAAGATTGTTCAGAAGGGGGAATGCCCCTCTCATCCCAGATAAAAGTTGAGAAACAAAAGAATTCGCAAGCCTAACTTGGAGCCCTACGGAATGGACAGGTCTCGTGACACTAAGAGGGCTTGTCACACTACCAATTTCTATTGGGAAAAGATTCGCGAGAAGGTTCATAAGGATATTGAGAACATGGAGTCAAATATCCGAGCTTCCAAGGTGAGTCTCACTGAAAATCAAAATTTTGATGCTTTTGTTGATTAGATAAATGATCCTGAGCATTCAAGGACCCGAATGAACCTATTCAACCGCACTTTGGACCTTTATTGGTCCATGAAGACTCTTATTGCTAAATCAATGGAGTAAAAGTATGAAAAAGTCAAGGACCAACGGAACCAACTCAAGGAAATTCTGAAGAGGTTCAAGTCCCTGGAGAAAGTCCCTTCGCAACTGAAAATCATCGAAGCCAAGAAATACCTTTCCAAAATCATGGGTTGCAGGTTTCGGTTACCAGAGTTGCTGAAGAGAATGACAGCCATGAATATAAGCAGATGGACCCTGACCTCCAGTATCTCATCATCATCAACAACGAATAGGAATCTCTAGATGGACCCTTGGTTCTGTAAGGTAGCTCCTGTCAAGACCCCTCTATTTTTTGCCTCTATTTGGTTCTGCCAAGCTCTAGCCTATTGTGTTTCTAGTCAAGCCTCCTCTTTCCCAGATTCTCGGTTGATTTACACTCTTTTCTAGTGTCAATATTTGTTAAGTTCTCTATTGTGGTCCTTCTCTTCGTGAATAACGCTCAGTAAAGGTATGGTTTTTATGTAAAGCCCTATTTTCACTCAGGCATTTCAGGCTTAAGGCTTTCTCGGTTGTTAAATCTTCTGCAAGGTTTTTCTCAGGATTCGTGTTGCTCTATTTTCCCTTAGGAGGAGCACCTGCATGTCATCTCCTTTTTGTAATATATGTAACTCTTTATCTTTATATTTTTATATTTTAATAGAATAGAAAGCTCCATCTTGCTCAAAACAAAAAATGAAAGGAAATTTTATAAAAACAATCAATATATACAAAGACCTATAATGAATAACTTTCCATGGGACAATATTCATACCCCCTTTCAACGTGCCCATACTCCCTATAATGTCTTTCAACTATTTTTAATAAAAGTAATTTACCATTAAATTAAGCCCCTACATTCACAGTAATGGAAATATAATTTCCCATCATCCATAGTCACCAATCACCTCTTTAACTTAGCAAGCATTGCTAATTCTTCTGAATTTTCCATTATAAATTACCTATTACAACAAAATCCATTGAAGCATTATAAGTGCAAATGAGCTTTATTGATACAATCCTTACACTTGTAATAGAAATATTGATATCAATAAAATAAATTGCAACATGGTTGGAATTTAAACCTAGTACAACCCTTCTAAGGGTTATGATTAAGTTTAGGGTGGTTGTTTTATTTGGTAATATTGGTTCTAAATATTGGACCAAAGGGTTACATGGATCATGTTATATATAGGCTCTTTATTTACTTCAAAGGTCTAATGGAAAACAAATAATAACTTTATTATAATGATATAAACTAAAAATACACATAATGTTTAAGAAAACATAAATGGAAATAGTGTTTCTAGAGTATAAACAAAATGGAAAAATTTATAAACTAGTTTCTCTATGAAAACAAAATTACATAAATTTCAAACTCCCTTATGAAGCTAAGCATAAAGCTATATGATGTTAAAATTTCTTAATGGAGGTTTATATTACAATGAGAACTAGGATTAAATAATGTGAATCGTTTGAAATGCAACCATAAACTGCTCCTTACATTCTAATAGACAATATAAGCCTATAGAGAGGCCAATACCCTTAAAAACCATGGAAGTGTGAACACTCTTAAAAAATAGGATCTATACTCGAGTAATTCATAAGGGATTTACTCACCTAACTCATGATATACTATGCCCATTTGAAAGATGTATTTATACTAAAGTGATGTAGCAATTCATTTTATTATCCCATGAATGATCTTGCTATGCCATAAGTATTTGACTATAAAATATTGAAGGAGATAGAAAAATTATAAATACAAACCTTCAAATTGTAAAAACTGAGCTATGTAGATCAAGAATTGGTTGTGTTAAACAAGTACTTGATAGAAAAATTTACTATTTCATGCATTGAACAATGACTAGAAAAAGTGTCACAACTACAGAAAATTTGTCGAAATTTAATTGTCCCAAACAACAATATTTATAAATTTTATATTGCCGGACTTTCGACAAACATTAAACATGGTCAACATTGACGGAAATAGAAAGTCAACGACCATTTCTACCTACCAAATGGGTATGTACCCTTTTACACGTGTAAAGTTTGCTGCTGGAAGTGTGACAAACAATAGCCTTAAGTGTGATGGGATTAGAAGTTCGTAGAACTTACGATGAACATCGGGGGCAACATGAAAAAAGGTTAAATTTTTTCATATTTTGAAGTATTTTTCAACGATAAAAAATATTTTGTCCATAATTCGTTGAATTTTGACCCCATATGTAATAGTGGGAAGACATTTTTCTACAGAAATAACTACAAGGAAAATCCTTTCCAAGGGCTACTTCTTGCCAACACTTCATAAAGATTCCCAAAGTATATGTGAGTAGATGTGATGCTTTTCAATGAATGGGTTGACCAACCAGATTTGAGAAAATGTCGCTTTAGCCATAAATTTATCGTGATCCATTCTACAAATGGAAAATTGATTTTGTTGGTCCTATTAGCCCACCCTCTAATCAACTCAAGTACATTGTGTGCACTGGTTACTTAACCAAATGGGTGGAAGTGCAACCTCTCAAAAATATTCAAGAAAAGAGAGTTGTCAAATTTCCACATAACAACATTTTCACCATATTTGGTGCTCCTAGAGAAATTGTCTCTAATAGAGGAGCTCAATTTACTTCCAAGTTGATTACAGAACTCATGAAGTTATATGAAATCAAGCATAGAAAAACTACTCCTTATCATCCACAAGCAAATGGGCACGCATAAGTCACCAACAAGGAGATCGAAAACATTTTAACAAATACGATCTAGTTCCATCATTAAGACTTGGAAAATAGGCTTCTTGAGGCTGCTTGGGCCTACCATACAAGCTTGAAAGCATCAACAAGCTTCACTCTGTACGAGTGGGTTTACAGGAAAATGATGGTTTTTCCAATTGAGTTTGAAATTAAAACTCTTCGAATAGCTCTAGAATTGGATATGAACATTACTTCTACACAAAAAGAATGTTTAACCCAACACAATTTATTAGACAAGTTAGGGGAACAATCTTAGCAGCATAAGGATATCTTGCAGTAGCAAGAGGCTCAGTGGCACGATCATTTTATCAAAACAAAAGTGTTCTAGATAGGGGATTGAACTCTACTATATGATTCACAATTTCAATATTTTAAAGGAAAATTGCAAACTTGTTGGCTACGGCCATATGAAGTGGAAGAAGTTTTCATAAATGAAGCGGTCAAGTTAAGGACCATTGAAAATGAAAAAATCCCACTATTTGTCAATGTCCATCAGCTGAAATTATACAAGAAACCCAGAAACAAGGAAGAATTTATCTCATGTTTACAACATAATGAATCGTTGGGTGTCATTAAAGGTCTCATGGCCCTCGATTCCTCTTAAAATCATAATATTTTTGTCAAAAAAAATTAAAATATTATGATAAAAAACAAAAATGGCGTCACAAGACCGAGGTGAACTTGAAAACCATTGTAATATCCCTCATTCTAACCTTAGGCTATTTTGGCTGCTATGTAAATATTGCAAGGTGTGTTTTCCCTAGTGTGGAGCTCAAGGCCAAAGCCCCACTAGTGGATGCTTAGGTTTATTTGCATAGGCAAGTATGTGATATTCTGATAACCCATGTGTTAGTAAGCCATGGAAGATTGTAAATTATGTAAATAATGCTATGTAATAAAATACTAAAGGTTGGATATCGTTGCAACAAAAATGAGGGGGAACTATGTATCCACTAGGGTGGTGAGGGGGTGGGGGATGGAACCATAGGTTTCCATTTTTCACCTTGAGAACCCTTAGACTACCCTAACTGCCATTAATTGTTGTTGTAAGGAAGTGGGTGAAGGATGCTGTGCAGGAGGTCACGGAGTATCGGCAACCCTGAAGGGATGAATGGCAGGGTATGGAGATCAGATGCCTTGATATGCACGTTACTCCACCCCTGGAATTCTTATTCCCCATTCCCGGACCATGGTTGAGGAGACACAAGCTTTAGTCGATCCTGGAGGCATCACAACAGAGATAGAACCGAGCCGTGAAGCAGGAAAGGAGAAATCGTGATTCTGGGCAGGGCCGCGAAGTAGAGAGTTGAATACACTTAGAAAACCTTGCATGGAAGGAAAATCGTGTTGAGAAAGCCGTGAACTTGGTTTTTGGGGTGAATTGCAGAGCGTAAGATGCTCAGAAAACCGTGTGGAAGAACCCTGTGTTAGTGATCGTGAACCCAGTTGTGGGATAGAATTGCTCGACCAGAGAATGTGGAGAAGTAAACCTCAGTGGGAAGAACAAAGAGGTCTTAGATTGTCTGCCATAGCTTTGTAGATGAACCCATTGAGATAGAAACCCTTACCCACCTTCCCATTTGCTTGACTAAGATAATTGTTGGTTGGATTCCCTAGTTGATTGTGAACCCATGTTGTGAGTGAGCCTGAGAGGGACTCCTTAGTGGATACATATCCCCAGCTCGAGGGTGATCTTTGATTGCTGAACTAATAGAGGTTAGGCAGAGATCTATGGTTGGGATGGAAAGTTGCATTCCATAGGCAGTTGCTTGGAGGTTCAATGCAAAATATAAGTGCCCTTGTGGTGTTTAAATGGTGTTATTTCATGTCTTTATGCTATGCTTAGTATGTTCTGGTTATTGGTTGATGAACTACATGATATTGGATCAATAGGGAACTGTGTATGAGATGATTTATGGGGGTTGAATGCCCATGCCTTATGTTCATTTTGTTGTACATGTTATTGGTTAATGAATGCATGACTCATTGAGTGTGCATGATGTTGCTTTAGTTATAGTTGTTAAGTATATGCATGCATCTATTTACTTATGGAAATGGCCCATTGATGAAGAAGACTGTATGCCTATGCCTATGCTTGCGCTAAGTCTGTTGTGTAGGATGTTATCTTACTGTTGCACTGAATTAGCTGGTAATGACTGTTATGGTTGATAGGTGTATGTGTTAGTATGGCTAATCCCTATTGTGTGTGTCAATTGTATGGTCTTGCACCTTTACATTATATCCTTATGTTGATACTTATATGTGATCATGTTTGAGGAATAGGGCTAAGCCTTGCATGCTTTTCCTCACTCTGCCTAGGAGATCTCTGTGCATGAAATCTATTCTATATGTGGATCATGTTTTATCTCTGGTGTTCCTGTAGTTGGTTTAAGCACATTTGTAATCCCCTTTAGTAATGCTTTTGTATTGTCTTTTGATGAATTGGGGCTAAGTCTAGTAAATGTGCAGGACCACTCCAGCCAGGATTTGGGAAAGTGACAGGCTCTTCTATGTATCAGAAGAAGGAGAGAAGGCATGATAGAAGTGGAGTAGAGTCCCTTGCAGAAGGGTAAAGGCACCTGGGAGAAGTTATAGACCATAGTTTCAGTTGGAATAAGGACTAGGTTAGAGTGCTCATATTGGGTGGAGGATCATACCAATGGATAGAGCTCTCCAAGAGCTTTCTAACGGTACCGATCTTTCCCAATTTGGTCCAATGATGGAGGATTTATCATCCTTGTAAGTTTCCTTATAATCTTGCGGGATCAGGGGTCTTTGGTCCTAACCCTTCTGCATCCGCAAGGACCTTTCCGCATCTGCAATGCGGATTGTGGATTGCGGAGGTCATAGACCAACCTTTGGTGGCGTATGGAACTCCACATTTCTGCATCTGCAATGCAAAATGTGGGATGCAGATTGTGGGAGGTAATTCTCATCAGAGTTGGAATATGGAATTCCGCATTTCCGCATCCGCAATGCAGAATGTGAGATGCGGATTGCAGGAGGTAATTCTCATCAGAGTTGGGATATGGAATTCTGCATTTTCGCACCCGCAAGCGGGTTGCGGATTGTGGAATTGCGGAGGAGTGAAATCTCCGTGATGGAAAATGAAGGTTTCCGAGTCCAAAGTTCCACATGCGGATTGCGGAACTGCGGAAGACGGATGATAGATTCTGGGGCGACGATTGAATTTCGACCTCTGACTTCCGCACTGTGGATTGCGGAATTCGGGAAGGTGATTTCTAGGGAATGGTGGATTTGACAATCCAGCTTCTGAATCCGGCTGTGGATTGCGGATTGCGGATCCGATCCCATTGCAGTTGTGTATGAAAATGAATGGATTTGGAGGAAAAAAAAATGTCAGAGGATATCCCATGGCCTCTGAAGGGCAATGGAGGGTTTGGGGATGTTACAACCATAAATGTCAAGTCACCATGAACAAAAAAAATTATGCTTAGTTTCTTTGTAGCCACTATGAAAAGATAGGTTTCAAAAGACCACTATTGTTTCACTATATAGCAACTTTATGCTATACATTTTGAGTTTTCTCTCATTAAGTTGATGTTGATTTTCTCCACATCCACTAAGAAGAACAAATCGAGAGGTACTTCAACTTTTTCTGCAAAATCTACATCAAGCACTCCAACACTCAAACAAAAAATAACAAACCCAATGGATCATTATGTATCTCTAACATTAATGAGCAATTTCACTCTTTAGAATAAATTTATTGATTGAACTACTTTGTATAAAATTTTCCAGCCACCGAGACAAAACCTGTTAAAGTTCAGGGGCTAGGTTATTATAATTCCCGATAACCATTTTTTCTTTTCCACATACTGTCCTTTCCCCCGTGAGAATTAATAATGACTCATCAATATGTCCATCCATCATTTAAGCCATTGTCAAATTCTTAAATGACACTTCAATAATTGTGAATCCATATCCATGTGTGATTACCTCCCATCCACGTGTTAACCTCTTATAATTAATTCCTAAATCAATTGGGTAAAGGCAGGTGACAATATAGCTGGTAAGATAGTTGAGATGGTAGTTTCCACCCTAAAAGACTGACCGAAAAAAATCACCCTACATGTTGCACGATTACGGGCAATTTGGTATTGATTTCAAATTTAAATTACAAACAAAATTAAATTGCTTGTTAATTGTCAAGTGTTGCATGCATTCTCCATCACAGTGTTAATTGTAGTAATTATGTCGAAGTATTCTTTATCAATTGTGAGAATGGGTGGGGATCTATATAGGAAGGAACCAATAAGTATTGAAGTCAGTCTCAACAATGAACAGGCAGTAGACATATTCAGATAGGCTAGTTGGTTGCAATTTTTTGAAACATTTAAAAACACCAGTATTATGGTAGCAGAGGAATTTGCCCATAATTTTCAGAATCGAGCTACAAGGGTTGATAGCTTTCAATTTTCAGTCACAAAAGAAATGATTTCTTAGGAAACTAAATTTTCAATCGAGGGTAGGCACTGCTACAAAGAACGAGTTGAATCCACAAAGGCTCAAGCAATTTTCTATGAAGATGGAGAGGAGGTAGAAGACATAGGAAAATGAATTAAGCATCTCTCTTTACCAAAGGCATGGGGAGAGGTGTTACACCATGTAATTAAGTATCTAACCTGTGAAGGATGAACTTCCCTATGCATGGAATACAATTTTGGTTTCTTGGCACATTTGAGGAGAAATGGAAAGGTGAACCTGTTATTCTTTTTATGGAAGTCTCTTAGAGAGGTAGAAAAACAATTTCAAAAAGGTAGGGAAAAGAAGTTGGCCTATCATGCTCTTATGTATTTACTGGTAAAGACAACATTCACCCAGAAGTTTCCATAGAGGATCTCAGAAGAATTTGTTGAAGGAATTGGATTACCCACAACTAATAATAGAGAAGCATGAGAATCAACACAATCAACTTCACAGCAAGTTGATGAGGCTACAGGTTGTACTCCTGAAATTGGGCGCAAAAACAAGAGGGTAAGAAAAGGAAATATGTTAAGGAACCCTCAATATCTGCACAAAATTCAAGAGAATACCCCAATTTATCTCTCCAAGGTGATACTTCTAAAGGGAAAGAAAGTGAAGAATCTGATATTGAATTGATCGAAGTTGTAGAGATACTCTAGTCCACATGGCAATCATTGACTTACATCAACACCAAGGATGCAGCTTTCCAGGTAACATTGACCTCCATTGACAATAAGGATGCAGCTTTCCATGTAACAATTAAATTGCCACCTTCCTCTATTTCAATTTCAAAAAGTGATAGACTTGCAGAGAAAATTAAAGAAATGTCTATTGAAAAGGGATAAATGGAGAGAAATGGCTTCTTTTCATGGAGATAAATGAATCTCTTTATACAAGCATCAGAGGAAGTTGAAATGGGAAAAAGGAAGAGTTTATTTCTTCCTTTTTCAATATTACAGTGAAAATCATAACACTATCTAAGATTTAAAGAAGGATAATGATATGTTGGAGAAGAAATTAGCAGAGATACAAAACGATCGTATGGAAGAATTGTTGGATAAAGATGAAGAAATCCAACATCTAAAAGAGAATGTATTGAAGGCAAGGGAGTTGGCATCGACTTGATAGCATGCAGACCATGCAAACCACCTTCGCTAGTCTATACTTTGTATTCAAGATAACAATGGATCATATTTAAATTGGAAAGGATTGTGTCTATTTTTCCTTTCGATCAAAGGCAACTGGGAAATCTTTCAGTTGGGTTTATTTTTCCAGTATCCCTGAAAGGAGAAATTTGGTATGTGAATTATATTTGCATAATTACTTAATGCAAAAAAATTCTACTTTGAATCCCAATCATTTTGTTGGGTATGTTAACTTGAGGTATTTCCAGTCCTCATTACATAATGAAATTAAGAGAGCTCATGAAAAGAATGCATAGATAAAGGAGGAGTTAACCGCCCCACTATGGGTAAGGAAAAATACAAACTCAGTGGTCGATATCCACAAGGACATCCTTGGACCAATTCATTCATGAACAAGGTAAAGAATGAGGCAATATCAAAATTCATGGAGTTTTACAACACCTTCGAAAGGGCATCCATTGAGAGCTACAAGACAATATGGAATGAGTTAGATGACATACTTAAATCAAGGGAGCCACACTATATACCAAATATTCATGCTTCACGCTTCCACAATAGGTTGTATGTCAACTTTTTGAGAGATTTGGTTCTTCAGTGGATAAGTGTCAAGTTCAAATACCCACTCATACTTCATGATACTCCAAATTTGAGGGAGGGCAATTACTTGGACAAGTATGTACAAAGAAAGTGATGACAGTTGATAAAGCTATTGGGAGGTCTCCACTCCAATTAAGCATATACTCCATTGGTCCCATACGAATTTAGAGAAGTACATGTTGTACGTAGTCCGTCGCATGTTCCAATAAATTATTATTCTAATTAATTACACAAGTTCGTGCAAGAGGTTGAGTTGGGGGTATGATGTGCATGGTAATTGTTCCCTTTTTACCCATCCCTTTTTTCATCATTATATTCCTTTTATTCTCTCATTGGAACATTTTCTTGCATGTCTTTATCCAATTTTACCTTGTTTATCCTCCCCATGACATTGCACATTCATGATTGTGATTTTAAGTTAAGTAAATGATCTTTGCTTAAACAGGGAATGAGAATGCATGACTATGTATTTGGAATTCTAAATTTGTCTTCTGCAAGATCTTGAAGGAGAACCCATTCACATGAAAACATTGGAATGAGTGATGAGGAGTTTCTCATCAGCATCGACGATCAATGGCTCGAGAGATGTATTTCATTGATACTGAATTTTTTTAAATTCATTGGTGAGAAGGACATTAAAGGATATTTGAGAATGCCACAGTAGCAACATAGGAGTAACAATCATGCAAGTGGTTAGATCTATGTAGCATGCAGTATGAGAGGTGTCAGTTTTGATAAATGAATCACAATTTTGGTTGTCACAACAAATTCATTATATTATTGTTTTATAGGGACACGTGTCCCACATTTTCTTCCTCTTTTTCAAGATAATTGTAATCAATATTTCTTTCCCAAAATGGAACAATTTCTTCGATGAAATGATTGTATAAAGAAACGGACTAGGGACTAGAGAAGGCCCGTTGTGATTTACTCTTTGAATACAATATGGTGTTAAGAAATTACTAGTGTTATTTGCGTGCTAATAATTTAAGGGATTGTCCAACATGATGTAGAGTAAGGGACCACTCTAGTGTGTTACTGGACTGATCCTAATTGTTGTAGATTTATTTGTTAGTAACAGATCATTTTATTACAGTCGTTTTCCTTTTTGTTAAAATTTTGATTTTGTTTTTATACAGTGTGATCGAGTGTGTTAATTGATTTGTTTCAGCAATCTATTTCTATGATTTATGTATGCAAGTTATTCTTGTAATTTATTTATGCATTTGATTTCTGAAATGATTTTATGCCATTAATGTGTGACTTGCTAAGAAGAACCTTATGTGCCAAGTATTGTAGCAATGTGTTTGACTAGGAAATGATTAGTAGCATTAGGTTTTTTTTATGCAATTTACTTTTATAAATCAATGTGTATCTAGTTGTGTTAATTATGTATGCCAAGAATTGTGGCAATGCAATCAGCTGATTAGCTTAGTTGGAGTGTGGTTGGAGTAGAGATACTTTTTAGAGTTAGACTTTCTTTACAATTACTGCATAGAATTTCATCAGCATAGAGTAGAACAAGAACGAGAAGAAAACCCACCAAAACAATTAACAATAGTAAATAACAGCCTAGGAAGATTAACATATTCAGAATTCAATATATAGTGCCAGTGTTTTTGAAAATTCTACGACCTGGGAATTCCACATGTAGGATCATTTGGGATGTGGATCACTCTTGGAGACCTATCAAAACAATCTTCTTCATCCCGCATGGCTTCAACACCTAAAACAATGAATTATGGGTAAGTTACTTCACAGCCATAAATGTATTTCCAAATTAGGGCTTCTAGCTCATTAAAAGAATTGTTGATTTATTAACTCTGGTTGGTTGGTTAAATTTACCCATCCAATTTGTTGTTAAAACATGTTTTAAAAACTAAATGAAGTAACCTAATCATCTAGATCCATAAGTTAATGCAGTCTAGGTTTAAAACCCTAATTAACTCGGTGGAAGCCTTCCCTCTCTTTTCGATCCTTTATGGTCTTGCTATAAGGTTTCTTAGTTTATCCCTAAAACTAAGTGGGGACTCCACTCTCCTCTTTCCCCTTGTTAGTAGTGTGTGTGTGTGTTTTGGTGCTATTCTATCCTTTCCCTTACACAAGCATGGCAACATGAATCCATTTGTTCACTATAGTTCCCTCATAAGAGAAAGTGGTTACCATTAACCAACTTGCATATTATGATCCTAACATAACTTCAAATATCAAGATTGCATATTCCTTTAGTGGTAGGGTCCACCTCCATCCCTATCATCATTAACATCGCCAATAGTCTCTCAAAGGACTTCAATCATTACTTAAGGTGTACCATGGTACATCCCCACAAGTAAATTATATGGATTCACCCTCCATTTTTCACAAGATGCTCTCAAGTAATGGTAGATCCTCAACCACTTTCAAGGCCTTGTACTCATGTTGGAATTGATAGTTCTTGAGAGTTGTCTTATTTGAGTAGTGGCCCCTCTGAATATACAATTAAATAGAATTTGACACCCTTCTCAGACTAATATTCACCCATGGTGACGAAATTATGGAGGTCATGCATGAACCTCGCACTTCTTCAAATGATCTCTAACATAGATCTTCTTTTCATCCTAAGGGTATTCTCTTATAAAGATATATGTTGTTGAATCAAAGGAGTTCATTCCCTATGGTAATGGTGATTGGTTTAACAATCAATTCCTATACCCAATGCATTTGAAGAAGGTAACTTGGCCAATATTTCCAAAACCATAGCCATCAACATATCCATCAATCCCAAAATTTAAGAATAAATCCTCATTGTTGTTGATTATATTGTTGAGAAAAGAGAAGCCTGTGACATTTTATTAAAAAATTCTAGGATATTTGTTCCTGTCCTTATGATGAAATTATCGGTATCAACAGTAACATATTGGAACATCAATACGACCTAAGCGGGCATAACAGTTCAAAACATGTGTTTTCCCCTCAAAGGTCACATGATCAATTATGGAGAGGGGTAGGGTATGTACACATAAGCAAATTTTTGTTTGCATATATCTATATGGTGTTGACATGGTACCAACACTCTCATTCTCTGTACGATCGAGTGAGTGGGACGAATTATATTTCTTGGGTGAACCTCAATGCCCATTTTTTTATATGAAAAAACGTTATGGAACAACATATAGATAAAGAGTACAACTCAAACCAGTCAGTTAAAATTTATGTCTCATCAACCCCACCAAGGCATCAACCATAAAGGTTGACATTAAGAAATTACTTATTGCAAACTTCATTTATCCAATCTATTACACTCAATGGTTATTGAATCATGTTTGTCGCAAAAAAACAAGGAACCATTCAAGTCTATACAAATTTCCAAGATTTTTATAAAGTATCCCCAAATGATAATTTTCCCACACCATATATTGATTAGATTATGAAAACTTGTGTGGATCATAAAATCCTTTCCTGCATGCATGGTTTTTCTAGTTACAACTATATAAAAAATAAAAAACAAGACCTACACAAGAGTATGTTCAGCGCAACTTAAGGTGCTTTTGCTTATAAGGTCATGTTGTTTGCCATTAGAAATACGAGAGCCACCTTTCGGTGGGTTATGTTGTGTATGTTTCATGATGTGACTAATAAACCAATGCCATGTATGGATAATTTCATTGCTCAATCCAAAGAATAAGTCAAACTTTTATAAAATTTAAGAGCCATTTTTTGAACGTTGTCACAAGTAACAAATTTGACTCGGTCACTTAAGTGTGTGTTTTGCAATAGCCTTCGAAACGTTTTAGGTTCCATTATTTATAAGAAGGGGATCAATATCGGTCCTTTTAAGCTTAAGAATGCAATGTTGTTAGCTACCAAATGTACCCTTAAATATTTGCAACACCTTTAGAGGGAACTAATTTATTGCAAAGGTTTGTTCCAAACTAGTACATCACCCAAGTTAATGGTTTCCTGCAACTTCTACATAAGTTTAAAAAAATGTATTAAATGAATAATATAATCAATATTTTGAAAGGTTAAGAACTTACCTCGCATCCTCTCCTTTAATACATCCTCCAAATTTCGACCATGATTAGATCATGTACATTTCAACTTCAACATTTTCCATTAGTTGTGTTTTAGCTTAGGAAGGTGATCATCAACTTCAACAGATTATCCGCTACATTAGTAAGAAACTTTTCTAATGTGAAATATGATACAACTATGAAGAGAAGTTAGATTTTGTTGTATTCTTTACAACATAGAAACTTTGATATTATATCCTTCCTATGACTATTGAGGTTATCACAAACTCTAACCCAATGCAATACATGCCAAGTAAACTCTTATGTCATGGTAAATTAACATGTTTAATTGTTGACATACAAGAGTTCAACTTTGAGTTGATTTCTAACCCTAAGTCCAATAAATATCTTGCCTTGGTTGAATTTATTTCAAAGTTACCCCTGGAATTGATGGAACCACCTTTTAATGGTTCTATTCAAGGTGATCATTTGTTCCTTGTCTCCATCACCGATCCTTGTTATGAGGATATTTTGGTTTACCTCCAAGATCGAAAGTTCAAACCTTACTTCTCTCTAGGTGCTCGTTGTTTAATTTGTCAAGTAACTCCTAGTTAATAGCTTGTAAAGGATACATTCATCATTGGGATGTAGATTCCATTTTACGATGGTGATTGACTCTCAACAAGGATAAGCTAGTGTTGAACAATTGTCATAGTGGCACATGTTGTGACCCTTTCTCTAGAGATTCTACTACAAAAAAAAAATCTTCAAGCAGGATATTATTGGCCTTCACTATTTCATGTTTATGTCATTGTTTTCAAACAATGTGAATCTTGCCAAACAAAAAATTCCCAAGGAACATGCACTTCTTTCTCCCCTTCATTTTTTCATCTATGTTGAACACTTTTGCTTAGTGGGAAATTGACTTTGTGGAGTGTCATTCAACTTCCACTAATGGGAAGCACTTTAACATCATGGTAGTGGACTTATTCACAACGTGGGTCGAAAGGCATGCTAACTTGTTGCAATATTGCCCACATAATAGTGTGCTTTCTTTTTAACCATGTCATCAATCTACTAGGTGTGCTAAACAAGTCATATCTGACCATGGAAAGCATTTTTGGAATGAGATTATGGAAGCATTAGCCACTAAACGCAAGCTCAAGCATGAATTTGTCACCCCTACTATCTGGAACTAGTAAGTGGTCAAGTATATGTTATCAACAATATTTTGAAAACCGTGCTACAATTTATGATTAATAAACACAAGTATAATTATCATACAATGTTGTTTCCTACTTTAGAGCGTATTGAATCTCCATTAATAGAACCACAACCAGATTCATCCTGATCCATGTAACTTATGGTATCAAAGAAACTTTGTGTATAGAATGTGAGATTCCTTCTGTTCAATTAGTGATCAAACTCATTCCTAACACTTCTCCCTAAAAAAAATGTCTTTTGAGCAAGAAATGTTAGGAGATGACCATAATGATGCTTGAATACTCTTGAACTTGATAAAATGTGATTTAAGGCCCATCTTGATCATTAAGTGAAACCTTGCACTTCTAAAGAAGGTGATCTTGTCCTCTCTTGGACTCTAAGGCTAAATATAAGCCTAGTTCTTCCAAGTGAAAACCATTGTGCCATGTTCATTGTATATTGTTCACACCCAAAAAGTGATCACTAGCTCATTTCCCTATTCATATAACCCATTTGTCCACTTTTCCACCATCTGAGCCTCTGAAACCAACAAAAGGTCACCAAAAGACCTTAGTACACCCCTTTTTCCCACTCAAAAAGATTATTTTTCCTAAAAAGCATAAAAAACCCTCAAAAAGGGTCCAAATTCCCAAAAATATTAAAAAGGGAATAAAAATATTAATTTTATTCAAAAAAGGAAAAAGGAGGGAAAAGTACCTAAACCATGTTGGTCAATACCATTTGGTTTCTACAAAACCACGAATGGTATTCCCCACCACCAAAACCTATAAAAAGGTGGTAGGGGCTCCTCATTTCACATCCATCCATTATCTCATCCTCATGCTGCCGAAATCTCCCTTGAGCATTTTGGCCATTGTAAGCAACCTTGGAGAAGGAGACCTCTTGGAGCTTGGAGCTACTTATCTTGGGAGTTGCTCTACATCAACCTTCACCATTGGAGGTATTACTATTGCAAGCATTAGCTTGCCCCATTTTTAAATACAAATTTATTCTTTCATATTTTCTTGTTCTTGTTTTTAAAATATTTCCATTATTTGCTTAGATTTTTGCATAGATCCATGATTAGTTTTGTTTAGATTAGTTTCTTGTTTAATTCTATTGAAACTGCTGCTACTAGTTAGTAGGTGCCCATAGCACTAAGCTTGGTTGCAAAACCAAGCCAACAGTTTTTGGCGACTCCGCTGGCTTTGAACAATAGATCTCAAATTTTGCTTTCAATTTTAGTTTTTTATTAGTTTTTAGCCTTTAGATCCATAGATCTGCCATCCTAGACAGTAGATCTATTGCTGCTCTAGTTTTTGGCCCTATCTATTGCCATTAACAGCCCGGAATTCTCAATTTTCGGGTTCGTTTTTCGGCTTCCGTGCACAGCTTTCGCCTCGCGGTTTTCAGCCTGACAGTCGCGCGGCTCATCGCGACTTTGCGGATTTTTTCCGCGCGGTTCCCCGCAGCTTCGCAGCCTGTTTGCACGCTGCACATCGCGGCTTCACGGTCATTTACCGCGCTGCACATCGCGACTGCGTGGTTCCCCGCGGCTTCGCGGCCTATTTGCGCGCTGCACATCGTGGCTTCACGGACATTTTCTGCGCTGCACATCGCGACAATGCGTCGAAATCCCGCGCGGTCCATCGCGACTATGCGACAGAAACCCGCGCGGTCCATCGCGGCTTTTCTGTCAGAACCCGCAATGCTAATTTTTTCATTTGTCCGAATCGTTTAAAAAATTAATTTCTTACTGTACTTTCTGCCCACATAGCACATTTTCCAGTATTAGAAATTCTGCATATTTTACAGCCATCGAAAAATTTTACTATTTAGAATGCACATGTGAAAGAAATCTTTTTAAAAAATTTCAAGAAAGTGAAAGAATGACTTATTTTGCAGTTTATCTAGGTTAAAAAAATTTCCTGTTTACTTCTTTAAAATCTTGCCCTTAGCAATTTCCTTGAAAAAGAAATCCATTTATTTCTTTAAGAAGTAATATTATTTGCTTTCATATTTCAAGAAATCCTTTGTTTTTTGAATAAGTCTTTGAAAAGCATTTAATTTCCATTTATTGAAAAAAGTCATAATATTTGCTTTTTTACTTCAAAAGATCCTTTGTTTTTTTAATACCTAGCATTTACTTTTTCAAATTTCAGTTTAAAATATCACACGTGCACCCACTCAAACACATAATTAAACTGAGCCTCAAAAAGAACCCTAATTTCAACCAACTTTTAAACCCCACTTGGGGAACACTAAAAGAACTTTGTAGCTAGGTAGTATTGGGGGGATAGGTGTTCCAATAACACCCCTCAGTTATTACATCTGAGACATAGAAGTTGTCCATTTAGGGAGCTAAAATATCTTAGTATTTATTGGCGCGGTCACAACCGGTTTGTGGGAAGGCCTCTCCCCTAGGAGGGTTGAAGTCGCGAGGATGGTTCCGGAAGCCTGAGTGGAATACCGAAATCCATTCAGTAACCGAAGGGCTACCATTCACAGTTCTCGGGATATCCCTGTATTGGGATATTGCGATAAAGGACCAAATCGCAGATTTACCTTTTCTCGACGCGTCATGAACGGAGTATCCTAGTAGCCATTCTTTAGGATTGATTACCCGGTGTCCCTCCCGGTAGGGGGATATCTAGCCGTTGACTCAACACTCATATTGTCTAACTTGGATTTCATCACCTTGCAGAGAATATCGTTTGTTGATTCACAATACTTTTAGTTAGGTGTTTTCATGATTCAACCCACCTTTGGTCTAGTTACACCTTTTTTTTTTTTTTTCTAGAAGCTGTTTGCATGTTGGTACTCTGACCATTTGTTGCATCCCTCCACTTATTGTAGCACAGCTACTAGAATAAGTGCCTTTTTTGAGGTTGATTTTTTGGCCTGAGAGCCTTCATTTTCACTCCCCTTCTTGCACCCTTGGTTGCATTAGGGTTTTGAGTTTTTTATACATTACCATTTTACACATACAGATTTTTCACACTAAAACTTATTTCTCACCATTGAGAACTTTAGACGCTCTCGTCGTCTTCAGGGCGAACTCCCAGAGTTCAGTCTACTTGGCTCGCCACGTCACCGACGACGAGCATTATCCCTTGACTCGACACATCGTCAGTCAACCAGACAGTCATCCGATTCTAACACGCCTCACTTCACATTTGATTTAGAGGCAGAATCCGAAAACCCCACAGAGTTATTCCCAACCAACCTTATGGCTGGAACACCATTTGACCCACTTTTTACCAGCAACATAGGAGAGACGTCCACAGACCCTTCTGCTGTGGTGCCATCCATGGCAACCACCACCCCCTTAGGTATGCCTAATATGGCGAACACTCCACATTTAGGAATGCCCAACACAGGGCCACCCCCTGTTATAGGAATTCCCAACACAGGGCCACCACCTGTTATGGGTATGCCCAACATAGGGGTCACACCCCCTCTGGTTTCCACAAACCCTATCCCAGGAATCCCTACTGCTATTCCTAACCCAAGTGTAACCCATGTTGCACTTGGAGGCGCTGGCCCATACCAGACCACACCTATTGGAGGGCACATACCCTCCATACCTAACATACCTTTAGGCGCTACTGGACCCCTACATCATACCACAATGACTAGGCATGTCCCAGTCCCAGTCACTACATCTGCTAGCTTACCATACATGGCGAGTCTGAACCTACCAGACTTAGCCAGACTCACCAATGATCCTATCAGACACGATCCTGCGTGGCCTCAAATGCCCACCAAACTCCCCTCTGACATCCCTTAGTTTGAGGGTAAGGCAGGTGAGGACCCCCAGAACCATAGCATGTCCTTCCATTTATGGTGTTCCTCCAACTCCATAGTGGACGACTCTGTCCGCCTCCGGCTTTTACAGCGCACCTTCACTGGCTCTGCAGCTAAGTGGTATATCGAGCAGCCCCATGGGACGCATGCCACCTTTACCTCCCTTGCCTCGACCTTCCTGCAGTTTTTCCAGTTACCTGTCCGCTATGATGCGGGAGTCGAGATCCTACTGTCTTGCAAACAGAACATGGCCACCCACATCACTGACCACATTCATGAGTGGCGTTGACGCCAAAGCCTCTGCAAAATCAAGTTAGATGACCGTATCTTCTTAGATTGGTTTCTAAAATCCCTCCTCCCTCTCATTGCGAAGGATGTGGCATTCGAAAGACCCCAGTCTGAAGAAGAGGCCATCCTCAAATCCCAACAGTTTGATCTCATTTACGCCTAGTCGGGTTATCTATACACAATCATACCGGACGCCCCACGATGCGACTCTTCACGCGGTGACGCGCCGGGGGCATCTCATGCCGCCGATGGCATTATTGGCCAAATCACACCACAAGCTAAACCTTTCAGCATGGTGAGCACCATGCCTGCCCCAGACCTCTCTAGGGCTACATCCAGTTCCGGAACGACAACTTCTTACGCTCCAACAAACCAGACACATCACATTCATGGACCCTCTTGTCCACAACATTGCTATGGGCAAGTGCCATCAGCATATGTACCTCCTACATACTATAACCAACCTGCTACACAAAACCCCATTCAGTTCCTGCCACAATCGATGCAGTACCCATAGCAAGCTGCACCAGCTAATCCAACACATCCAATAGCTCAGGGGTACCAACAACCCCAACAAGCAACTGGACCACCGCCAGCTCCACCTGCATATTACCCACCGCAACCTGCTCCCGCACCTGCGGTTCCCCAGAATCCCCCCAATGCTCAAGGGCATGTGTACGCACAACAACATCATCCCCAATACCAGAATAACCAACACAACCAGGGTGGGCAACCAAACCGTGGAAGAGGACGTAACCGCGGCAACAACCAACATCAAAACCAAGGTCCACAACCTCCCCATCCTCCACAAAATAATAACGCAGCACCTGCTCATCAGAACCCTGATCGGCCACCCAAGCAAGCAAAAAATACTAATTTACGAACAAACCATCCTTGTTCTATTTGCGGGGTCTATGGCCACTATACCCACGCTTTCCCACATTTGGAGCGAGCTCGGCAACTATGGACAGATGACGCCCATCGTCAAGGGCAGGCGGCTCCTCAGCCACCACCCAATCCTCCACCACCACAACCTCAACCTTTGGTGCTACAAAACCCTTTTCCAACACAAGGAGTGGTGACCACTCAGCCGTTAGCTCCCCCACAGGGCAACGTGCCACCACAACAAATCACTTACGCCGCTCCTGATCAACCAATGTTCGATTCAGGCACTCACCATTTATTGATGATGTCCACTGCCGATGTCAACATCCAAACCCGTCGGAACCAGTATGGCCCTACCTCCGAAGCCCCCCTCGCCAATAAGGATACTAACGCTCATCCCACTGATCAGACGTTACGTATACCCCCACTCCCACTCGATGGCGCCTCTAAAGCACCTCGCTTCCCACTTCGTCGTATTAACAATAATCCCAATGCGCGAGCTGCGTCAAATTACAACATTGTAGATGACTTAGCTCAGTCTCCCGCAGCCATGTCTGCGTTAGAAGTCTTGAAAAACTGCCCTTCACAGCGCAAGACTTTACTTTCCGCCATGGGGGCGATTGACCCAAATGATTCGAAATTGATGACCTTTGATTTGGACCAGTCTGAACCACGTCTGCCTTCCACCATAGCAGTCCAAGTTTCTGTTTCCATTCGGAATCTTGTAATCCATCGATGTATTATCGATGAGTGTGCCTCCACGGGCATATCCATAAACAAAATGCATCCACGTGCATAACATGTGCCTCCACGGGCATATACAAATAACAAAATAATGCATCCACGTGCATAACATGTGCCTCCACGGGCATATACGAATAACAAAATACTGCTTCCACATGCATAACATGTGCCTCCACGGGCATATACAAAAGACGAAATGTGCATCCACGTGCATACACGACAATATATTCAAATATATACACACATATATATATAAACCATAATAGTCAACATGTCATAGGTGCCCTCAGCACCCGATATACAAAAATACATCAGTCGTACAAAAATGCTTCCCCATATGCTCATCAGCATTTGGGGGTAAATACAATATCATCTACTCATCAGGATCCATAGGCTCCTCCGGCTCCTCCTCCGCTGGACCCGCCGGGTCATGGCAAGCCCGAACTCTCCGCTCTGCCGGCCCCGCTGGATCATCCCGTAGACGTATCCTCCTCTCAGCCGGCCCTGCCGGATCATCTCGTCCATCGTCCCTGTGCTCCGCCACAAACACCGCTGTCCTCAACAAGAGCTACCGCCACTCAGGCGGCGCACCGAAGCACCGCTCCACAATATCCCGGTCCAGGTCTCTCCAACCATCCTCGAGGAGTCCAGCTAGGATCATGTCGAAGGTTTGTCTGACGCCCTCTATGGCATCGTCTCGAGGGCCACCCCCTCGCCCACGTGCCGCAAATCCTCTACCGCGTGGAGGTGGTACCGCTGCAGGTGGATGAGCGACCACCATCGCCCGCCCCTGACGAGCCACGTAGTCAACCGGTGGTACAGGTCCAACATCTGCACAATGCAAGTAAGCCATCATATACTATCCAACTACAATCATAGACGATAAATCAAACAACACATGATATAGTATAAAATAAAACACAAAACATACCGTCTAAACTCCAGGCCTGTCCTGGGGCACGAGGCATCTCTGGGTCGCCTCGATAGTCCATGCTGGCATAGGGGTAGTCCTCAATCAGCAGGGGCATCTGCTCCCACTGCTCATAAAAATCCTCCGTAAAGAAACCGCGGACACCACCACCGCCACGAGGCATCATCTGCCCCCACCGCATCATGCGAGGCTCACTCATCAGACCAGCACGAATGGGTACCCGTGGTCGCAAGGTCGGCAACCGCTCGAAGAAAAAATAGCATAGAAAGGAGGCATAACAGAACTCTCCTCCCTCTCGACTGGCCTTGTCCAGATCTCTCCGAACACCAGCCAGAAACATCTGCCCCCAGGCATAATAAGTCCCCCGAAGAACTGAGTCCACCAACATCGTCTGTCCCCCAGACAAACGATGTGGCGCAGCAGCACCCAAGATCCGTAGAACACATGCCCCAATAGCCCGCATATCCCACTCACGTAGGGATCGCAGACTAATAGAGCTGTTCTGCAAAACGGCATCATCAACACAGAAGGTCTGTAACAAATCCTCCATATCTACACCCGGCGGGATCCTCGGCAGGAGATCGCCCACCTCCCCCAAACGAGGCAACCTAGTCAGAAAATAGACATCCGTGAGGGTGATCTCTAACCTCTCAACCCCAATAATAAATGCACCCTCCGCCGGCACCCACCAACTCACCAACTTGTTCACGAGCCGTCTCACTGAACGAATAGGTGGGATCTAAGCGAACTTCAATAGTCCGCTCACCGCTAGAGTCTGTCGAACCCCCGGATCAGTCTGAATCCGCAGCATCAAATCATCATCAATCTCCCGCTCTCGCCATGAGGCCAATGGTCTCCTCAACATCCTGCCAGAATACAGAAGAAATTTTTAGCCCCAGCTTAAAAAATTTTGCAAAAAATCCCATCACGGCTTTTCCATCAAAAGCCGCGATGATCATCGCGGCCTCCATCCCAAAAGCCGTGATGATCATCGCGGCCTCCATCCTAAAACCCGCGATGAACATCGCGGGTTTTGGCCTGACAGACGCGATGAACATCGCGGCTATATCCCATGAACTCGCGATGAACATCGCGGCTATATCCCATGAACTCGCGATGAACATCACGGGTTCCAACCTCACAGTCGCGATGAACATCGCGACTGTCAGCCTAAAACCCGCGCGGTTCATCGCGGGAAAAGACCCGAAACCCGCGATATTCCACGTTGGAGCGTCAACATGGAATTTCGCGGCCTTCAGGGTCCCGCCGCCAAACAAAAAAGACATAATTGAAAAGGCTAAGGAAAATAGAGTTACCTGAAACTCGCAGAATCGAAAACCAATGGTGAAATCTCCCGGAAATCAAGAAATAGCTCTGACTGCTCTGCCAAACTCGCACGTAACAATGACACATCATTTGGGCCCCACACCCTATTTATAGAAATTCCACCATTTTTCAAACAACCATTGCGGTATCATACGAAGTCCATTTTTCAAACCATTGGTACCGTTGGAATCAGCACAGCGAGAACTTCATGCAGGTTCCTTCCTTTTCCCGTTTTCACGCGGTGTATTTTTTGACCATTTTTTGGCCTCCCTCGTGGCCTCGGTTTGCGTGCCACATCGGCCGTTCTCCATTTTGGACATGTCATATATCACCGGATTCAGTTTTCCACGCTCGTGATGATGCTTGAGATCATTTCTCGCTGTCACGTCCCGATTTCTAGGGCATTTTTTCATGCCCCCGCGTCGCCTCTGTTTGCGTGCCACATCGGTCGTTCTCCATTTTGGACATGTCATATATCGTCGGATTCAGTTTTTCGCACTCGTGATGATACTTGAGATCATTTCTCGCTGTCACGTCCTGATTTTTTAGGGCATTTTTTCATACCCCCACGTCGCCTCGGTTTGCGTGCCACATCGGTCGTTCTCCGTTTTGGACAAGTCTTATATCACCGGATTCAGTTTTTTGTGCTCGTGATGATGCTTGAGATCATTTCTCGCTCTCATGCCCATATTTTTTGGGCATTTTTTCAAAATGCCATTTATCACCTCGATTTACGTGCCACATTGGCCGTGGCCCCTTTGCGACAATCTTTCTGTTACCGGATCCAGTTTTCCGCACTGATGATGATGATTGAGACCTTTTCTCGCTCTCATCAACCCCTCTTTGTTCGGTATAATTTTATCCCTTTTTCGGGCCGAGCAACCCCTTTTACGAAAAAGGCACTTAGGGAGGTTCTGTTAAGCTCTTTTCTGACTCCTAAAAACAATGAAAAGATTGCCGAGCAACCTTGCTTCCTTTCATGCTCGTTAAACGTATCTGAAAGGGTGTCTACCTGGTATAAGTTTACCCCTTTTCCGGACCTTGTAGACTAATTACGAAAAAGGAATACTCTAGTCACATCGGCTAGAAGAGTTCTCCATTTGCATCATTTTATGCTTTTTCTGGCCTTGGAGACTAAAGTACGAAAAAGAACACCAATAGAGTCCACTTACCGCTTTCAAACTCTCTAAACATGAAAGCAACCATGAGCACGAGCCGTCCTGGGCTCACAAAATCCACAGGAACGTACCATTTCAGAGCACACTTTTATCCCTTCTTGGAGCTCATTAAAACTACGAAGAAGGAATCAATGGTGCCTCTTGGCGCCACGACAGATCACATCTACTCATATGGTAGCTTCCCCATTTTGGTCGCCTTTGTTCAGAGTATTCTGCAGTATGTCACCTTGAAATCCCTCGACAGCACCTATCAGCTCGTCCTCCCCCCCAGAGTCAATATATACCATTCAGTCCCTAAAAGTCATGATCCCCACACCTACAAGTCAGTTCCCTACACTGCCAGGTCAACCATTTCATCATGCTCTAAACAAAGGAAGTTTGAGTCTACCCACTTTATGACCCAGTTATTTCCCATCCCCACAAGTATGTCAGTCCTACCATTAGTACTACAACACTTCAGTTCTACACCTCGTGCTCCTATCAAGGAAACATCATTGCCTTGTTAGTTGCTGGTCTCCCTCTGTCGACGACAAACACATTTATTCCAGAGAATAGACCTAGAGGTCCCTGTGTCTTGGACTCATCACCATTCATGATGAGTGCCTACGAATCATTTCGAGAAGACTCCTCAGTGCTTCTCGAAATGGTTGTTTCTCACATGCTCGACTTCAACACCTTGATCGCATCGTTGAGACTCGCACAGGGCATTGATCCTTTCAAAATTTTCGTCGAAGACCCCGGATACCTCCTGACTCTTCCACATTTGAGAATCTACCTATGGAAACAACCAGTTACATTTTTTCTATAGATATCCGGGTTGCGCATGGTGATAGTATTCGGAAGCCATCCAGTTATATGCTTCCTCGAGTTTCAGTTCAATATACCCTTGATCCAGCAGCTCATCAGTTCCTCTGAGTCCCCACTCAGCAGCACTGTTGGTATTTCGGTATATCAGTTCTTCCACTCAGACATGGTCAGCCCAGCAGTGCATCCTAGATTTGTGTCCCCTCTGGACCCTTATGATGTCACAGTGGTTCTCTATGTATCTTACAGGTCCCCCCTTTATTCGGGCCTTACAGTTATTTTGTTACGGATACGAGCATGGGAATGCCCGCCTCGTCCATATATTGAGTTTCTTCCTCATCCTTTATTTGAGGCCATGTATCTTTCAGGTCCCCATATTTTGGACCCTATTGTTATTGTTGTTCTATATCCTGATACGAGCATGGGAATGCCCGCCTCGTCCATTATCAGAGATTATACCTCATTCATATTGAGGTCATGTAACATTTTTTGTTTTTGCAGCTTCCAAGGGCCGTGGCTCCAATCTCCAACCGGTCTCTTCTCTCCCCTCAACCCCAGAAAAATACAAAAGAACTATGATGTCTATCGGCCATACGATGAGCTCCTGCCCTCACACATCAGGGGGCAATCTGTTCACACCCAAAAAGTGATCACTAGCTCATTTCCCTATTCATATAACCCATTTGTCCACTTTTCCACCATCTGAGCCTCTGAAACCAACAAAAGGTCACCAAAAGACCTTAGTACACCCCTTTTTCCCACTCAAAAAGATTATTTTTCCTAAAAAGCATAAAAAACCCTCAAAAAGGGTCCAAAATCCCAAAAATATTAAAAAGGGAATAAAAATATTAATTTTATTCAAAAAAAGAAAAAGGAGGGAAAAGTACCTAAACCATGTTGGTCAATACCATTTGGTTTCCACAAAACCACGAATGGTATTCCCCACCACCAAAACCTATAAAAAGGTGGTAGGGGCTCCTCATTTCACATCCATCCATTATCTCATCCTCATGCTGCCGAAATCTCCCTTGAGCATTTTGGCCATTGTAAGCAACCTTGGAGAATGAGACCTCTTGGAGCTTGGAGCTACTTATCTTGGGAGTTGCTCTACATCAACCTTCACCATTGGAGGTATTACTATTGCAAGCATTAGCTTGCCCCATTTTTAAATACAAATTTATTCTTTCATATTTTCTTGTTCTTGTTTTTAAAATATTTCCATTATTTGCTTAGATTCTTGCATAGATCCATGATTAGTTTTGTTTAGATTAGTTTCTTGTTTAATTCTATTGAAACTGCTGCTACTAGTTAGCAGGTGCCCATAGCACTAAGCTTGGTTGCAAAACCAAGCCAACATATACTAAATCATTGTTTACATGAGGGGGATATCAGTTAATCGATCACGAGGATAATTTCATTCTAAAGCCTATGAATGGGCTATAACTAAAGAGATTTTATCCTTAAATACACATATGTTTTGTTGTTATATAGTGTACATTGTATATTTGGCATGATTCTTTTTATAGATTAGTTTCTAATATGTGTCTTCAATTCCCATTTATTGGACGTCAACAACGACTTCCTGTCATATGATATTTTCTCACGGGGCTAGTTGTTTGACATAAAATATAGTTTTTGTTTGTGGGCCATCTACTCACCTTCATACAAATTATTACTCTCTAGTGGGTTTTTCCTTAGTCTAGAAACTAACAATGAAGCAAAATGTGACATAAACACCAAATTATTAGTTGACATTGTGATACCTAGCATATGTGATTTGAGTGTCCATCTAGATTATTGGCCCTTAGAGGCATAACAAACTTAATCATGCCTCCTCGTGAAGTACTTGCATGAAAATTTTATTTCTAGAAACTTTGAATGATTCAAAATGGATCACAATGTTATCATCTACTTTTGTCCTATTTTGGTGATTTGTGGTATTGAAAATTCTAGAGCCTACTTGGTGATTTAAATGGCAATATTTTGGGTCAAAACATTACAAATTGTTAGGACAATTAATACTCCAACCTTGTCCACCTTAGTGTTATTAGTCTTTTCCTAGTACTCGATGATGTCATTGCCCCCTAATGGTGTGCAGATGTCATCTATAACCCATTTTCCACTTGATGTGCCTTGCATGCATGATTTTAGGCCCACCAGAGTCAGTTCCCTGCATTTTAGAAGCTAACCGAGTGATCCAGTTCAGTCCACTTGAGTTCCTAACTCTAGTGGGGGTTTGTGCTCTAATTGTCACTGATTGTCATCTAATGTGCCTTCTCTAGTCTGTTTGCATGATATTTTGCATGCCAAACTCATTGATGCTCCCTCCTTGGTCAGTGAACTGACAGTAGCTTCAGTTCACTGAGTCTTAGTTGAGTTTGGTAGCCTCAGAGAACTCTAGTGGTGATATTTCCTAGGCTAGACTGAATGAGATTCGAATTCTCTATGGGTATTGAAATTTACTCTATTGTAACATATCGTTTGACTATACTGATTAATGGATAATGACACACTTTTTTGTGCACATCTGAGTTTCAATGCATGATTAATTTTACTGGTCATTTCACTGCAATTTTCATTGTAATTCATCTTTCTTCTTAATTCTTTCACTGTGATATTTTCTTAGGTTCAATTATTTGTTGTGTTCCAGAATTTCACGTGGTATCAGATCCCAGTAGGGCTGGTTTATCTCCAATTTGAGATTTTTTGCAGGATTTTGAGAAGTTTTCAGTGCAGCAGTAGCAGCAGTTTCAGTTTGTATTCGCTCCAACAGTTACACATGGAGAATTTGAATGCTCCTTTGTCTCCAAGAATCTTGACACCATTCAATTATCTTGATTGGCGGGCTAATATGCAGATGGTATTGTGCAACAAGAGTCTGTATAGGGTCACAATGGGAAAGGAGGTCGAACCTCAGGCAGTTGTTGAGAAAGCAAAGTACTTGAACATATTAGATGAGGATTTTGGTTTTATGTGTATTCACATCTCTAGATATTTTCTCTTCCACCTTGATGGATTGAAGACACCAAGAGAGGTTTGGTTGAAGCTTGAAGCTCTCTTTGGAAAGAAAGATGAACTGAGAGGCCACATTTTGTAGAATGAATTAATTTCTCTTCAACCCAGCAATTTCGAAACCATACATCAGTTCTTTTCAAAGTTCAAGTCCTTGGTTATGCAATGCAAACAATGTGGCATTAAGAAGAAGGACCAGCAACTGGTGCTATCCATCCTAGGCAAGCTTGGTCCTAAATTTTCAATATTTGTTTCTACCTTCCATTTTGGGATATTTTCAATCCCCAATTGGAAAATGCCTTCTTTAGATCCATTCACCGAATCTCTCATCCAAGAACAAGACAAACTGATTTAGATGGGTGCCCTGAAGGCCTCCAAAAATCAAGCTCTTATGGTTGGGGATTCAAAAAGTGTGAATGCTAAAGGAAAGCAGAAAGGTAAAGAAAAGAAGCAATTTGAGTCCAAGCAGAAGGAGAAGCCTAATCCATCAGAAGGAGCCTCCATCTCCAAGAAGGATAAGCAAAAGAGGTTTGATAAAACCAAGTGTATGTACTGCAAGAAAGGAAACCATCCAGAGAGCTCTTTCATGAAGAAGACCATAGATCAAATGGCCAAACTTCTTGAACAACACAACATTTCTCTCCCAGAAGGTGCAAGGAATATTGATTCTAGAAGCAAGGCAGATGATCGTGAGAGATGCCATGCACTAAAGGATGGATTCTCCCAATCACAAGCCTTCCTCATAGATTCTGGAGCCTCCAACCACATGGTTGCCTCTATAGAGTCATTTTATTCTCTAGATCTCACTAATAGTCCTAGTATTCACATGGGAGATGATTCTCAAATCTCAACTGAAGGGAAGGACACAATACAACTTGAGCATGGAAAGTTCAACAATGTTCTATATGTTCCTTCTCTAGCATCAAATTTGTTATCTATTTATCAGATGACACACACATGTTCACCAAAGAAAGTTTTTTTTGGACCTGACATAGTTGAGGTTGCATAGATCTCAACTGGAAAGCTGATAACCAAAGGTGTTTCCAACCGTGCCTCAAAGGCATATGAGTTCTCCTATTTTTTTCCATATTCACATCAAAGTTCTCTATTGACTCATGCAAATGAGACTAGCAGACTCTGGCATGAAATATTTGGACATATAAATTTCAAGTACTTGCAGCAGTTGCACAAGGAAGAGATGGTTGAAGGATTACCTGACATAAAATTCTCTCAAGTAATCTACAAAGGTTGCTTGGTAGGGAAGCATCCAGAGAAAACGTATGATGTTGGGAAGTCAAAGAGAGCTTCCTCCACACTTGATTTGATACACAATGATGTCTCAAGACCGATGCCCATAGCTTCTATGAATGGATCCAGATACCTTCTGACCTTCATCAATGACTTCTCTAAGTTCTGTTGGATCTAATTTCTTAAGAAAAAGTTTGAGGTATTCGAAAATTTCAAAGTTTTCAACGCCTTAGTTAAGAACACTGTTGGGAATAATATCAAAGAACTTAGATCAGATAATGGATGGGAGTACATCAAGTGGGAGTTGCAGCAGTTTTATGCTTCTGAAGGCATCCAAATGCAACATTTTGTCCCATACACACCATAGAAAAATGGTGTAGCTGAGAGGAAGAATAGGTCATTGAAAGAGATGGCTACCTATTTGATTGAAGCAAGGGATATTCCACCATATATTTGGGAAGAAGCAGTGAACTATGCCACATACATTCAGAATAGGATACCCCACAAATATTTGGATGGGATCACTACATTCAAAGCACTAACGGGACACAAACCTGATGTCTCTCACCTGAGGGTTTTTGGATCCAAGGCATGGGCCAGAATCCCCTCTGAGAAAACAAATTATCTTCAACCCCAAAGTAGCGAATGCATCCTGCTAGGATATGCAAAAGATGCAAAAGCTTACAAGTTGATGGAGATTGCAACCAAAATATGCTTCATTGAAAGAAGTTTCAAGTTCGATGAAGATCCATTGCATGATCTACATCCAGTTGAAGAACAAGGTATAACTAATTTTCCTGCTCCATTTGCTCCTAATGATTTTTTTTTCAGATAATCCACATTCAGATTCCGAAGATGAGGACCAATATGAATAAGATCTTGATATTGAGTATGAATATCAAGCAGATCCAAATCTAGATCCAACACATACTCCCAATCCAAAGCCTAAATGGGCTCAAAAATTTCTTGAGGTTGCTGGGAACATAGTTGGAGATCCATCTAAATATAGAAGAACCAGATCTCAGTACCAAGATGCAAACCTTGCAATGTGCCATACAGATCCACTTATCCCTGAGAGGTGCTACATGATGGTGGGGTCCGATCCACAATCCTTCAGAGAGGCTTTCCATGATCCAAGATGGCAGGCTGCCATGGATGAAGAATATGAGTCGCTGCAGAACAAAGATACATGGTATCTTGTCTCTCTTCCCCTAGGGATAAAGCTAGTTCAATGCAAATGGATCTAAAAAACAAAATTTGCTTTTGATGGATCTACAACTAGGTACAAAGCTCAATTGGTTTCAAAGGGGTACTCACAAGTTCAGTGTTTGGACTATAATGAGACATTCACTCTTGTAGCAAGAATGGATTCAGTAAGACTTTTTTTGGCCATTGCAGCTTCGAATCTATGGGAGGTACATCACATGGATGTAAAGAGTGCCTTCCTGCATGGTGACTTAGAAGAAGAGATCTATATGAAACAACCCAAGGGGTACACTGATAATCCATCCTTAGTATGTACACTAAGGGGATCATTTTATGGGCTCAAGCAATCCCCAAGGGCATGGTATGCCAAAATGGATTCTTTCTTACTGTCACAGAAGTTCGAGAGATGAAAATTTGACTATAATGTCTACATACAGCATAAGGGAGGTTGCCTACTATTGATTGTTTTGTATGTGGATGACTTTCTCATCACCGGTGGTTCATCTACTGGGTTGAAGAAAATCAAGTCTGCTTTGAGTAAAGCCTTCTCCATGACAGATCTAGGGATGCTGAAACAATTTATTGGCCTCGAAGTAACTCAAAATGCTTCAGGGATCATGATTTCACAGTCTAGGTATGCATCTGACTTGCTCAAAAATTTCCACATGACTAATTGCAAGGATGCAACTCTCCCCTTCCTATCTGGCATCGGATTGGAAGAAGGTGGTTCTACTACTTTGGTTGATAGCACTTTGTACAAACAACTAATTGGTAGCTTGTTGTACTTCACACATTCGAGACCCGATATATCATATGTTGTTGGTGTTGTGGTTAGGTACATGCAGGAGCCACATGAGTTGCATTGGAAGGAAGCAAAGAGGATCTTGCACTATGTGCAGGGTACGAGAGAGTTTGGTATTCATTATTCTGTTGGTGCTAAGCTAGATCTAGTTGGTTTTACTGACTCAGATTGCGTTGGATACAACACTGACAGGAAATCTACTTCAACGTACGTGTTCATGTTGGGATCAGGACAAATATGTTGGTCAAGCAAGAAGCAAACAACACTCACACTCGCTTCAGCAGAAGCAGAGTACAAAAGGGTTGTGAATGAAGTTATCCGAACAGTTTAGTTACATGGGATCTTGACAGAGTTTGACATTCACACTTCTCCTTCAGTAGACCTTTTTTGTGATAACCAAAGTGTCATAAGGATCTCCAGTGATTCAGTTCATAAGAAAAGGACCAAACATATTGAGGTTCACATGCACTACATCGTTTAACTAGTGCACAACAGGACCATCTCACTGCATTATTGTCCTACAGAGGAGATGATTGCAGACATTTTTCACAAATTTTTTCACTCAAGAGATATTTTCCTATCTCATATCTCTACTTGGTGTCAAAGTTGTTTGAGTTCCCTGTTGTTCATTTTTTTTTTTGGGGGGGGGGGGTTTCCCACGAGGCTTTCCCCATTTCCTTAGTTTCATGAACAGTTATTTTTTATTATTTTGATTGTATAGGTGACCTTTGGTATTAGTAACCAGGGCATAGGATTGTATAAGTTTGGATTAAGGGGGGGTGTTAGGATAATTAATACTCCAACCGTGTCCACCTTAGTGTTATTAGTCTTTTCCTAGTACTGGATGATGTCATTGGCCCCCTAGTGGTGTGTATATGTCATCTAGAACCCATTTTCCACTTGATGTGCCATGCATGAGTGATTTTAGACCCACCAAATTCATTTCCCTACATTTTAGGAGCTAATTGAGTGATCCAAATCAGTCCACCTGAGTTCTTGACTCTAGTGGGGGGTTTGTGCTCTGATTGCCACTGATTGTGATCTAATGCGCCCTCTCTAGCCTGTTTGCATGAGATTTTGCATGCCAAACTCATTGATGTGCCCTCCTTGGTTAGTTAACTGATAGCAGCTTTAGTTCACTAAGTCTTAGTTGAGTTTGGTAGCCTCGAAGCACTCTAGTGGTGATATTTCCTAGGCTATACTGACTAGGATTTGAATTCTCTCCGGGTATTCAAATTTCCTCTGTTGTAACATATCTTTTGACTATACTGATTAATGGATATTGACACACTTTTATGTGCACATCTAAGTTTCAATGCATGATTAATTTTACTGGTCATTTCACTGCAATTTTCACTGTAATTCATCTTTCTTCCTAATTCTTTCACTGTGATATTTTCTCAAGCTCAATGATCTGTTGTGTTCCAGAATTTCACACAAACAAATTTCTCATCTCTCTAACATTATTCTACATGATGAGAACCTTCTAATAACACAAAGATCACCTCAATCGGAGTTTGTACAAGGAAGTTATGCCTCTCACAAGTTCACATATGTTATTGACCAGCATTGTACCAAGTGGATACCATATTATATCCCATTATGTAGTTAGTCACAAGTGGAATTTGAAGAATACGATATAGGGTCCAAAAATCTAACTCTAATTGGGGGTTGAGGCATGCAAAAACCCTAACCCTATACAACTATTAGGAAATGTTAAATATCGGGCCATTGGGAAAGGAAAGGGTTCCATTCTTGTTGTACAAAATTGTTGTTCCATAATTTATTAGAGCAAAGGACTAGGATGTTGTAGCAAAACAAAGGAGGTGGAATTTGTAGTAGACATTTTATGTCATAGTCTTTATTTCAACTCCTTAGTGATTTAATCTTTCTTCATATTTTCATTGCATACATGAGAAGAAAGAGTATACCATGGTCGTCGATTTTTTGCTAGGTTTTCCCGTATTGGGTTTCTTAGGTTACACATTGTGTTCATTATGTGGATGGTGCGGTATTTGTTGTTTTGGCTTCTTTTACTACATTCTCGTTTTGTATCAGTAATTTGAGAATTATGCTTATAATATTAAATTATAATAACAAGTAAACGTTCCATAGTTTACAAAGCATAATGGTATTATAGTATTTGTCTTTAGCATTTTGTGGTAAATTGCAAGATCCAAAAACTGACTTAAAGAAAGAAGACTCAAAACCTAGCCGTGGCATGTGAGTATAATAAGAATTGAAGGGATGACTTAGAGGATATAATCTTAGAACTAGAAGCACAAGTATCTAAAATTTCTCACCACGTATCAACACTCATGGCAATTCTATAGAACAAGTTTAGACCTTACAAGGAGTTTGGTAGCCTTAACATGGACATCGACTCTGATAGGAAATTTGGAGATATAGAAGAATAATAAAAGGATCTATAAAATGATCCGTATAAAGAGAGACAAGGTTTCAACATTACATCTTCCCAATCCTTGTTCAAAGTGGAAACGAAAGTGGACATCAAGCTGTATCAAGATTAAGATTGATGAGGTAAAGTTGAATTAGTAATTGCAACAATTAGAAGTCTATCCTAGTGTGCATAACATAGGACAAAACCAAAATGTATAATTCACTTGATTGAAGTTAGAGAGTTGTGGCTTGATTTGGTGAGAGATCCATACAGAGAATATTAGACCAATGGATGATTCCCTAGTAACCAAGTGGGAGGTGCTTAAAATATTCTTTAAGTTATACTTTTACCCCATTGGGTACGAATAGGACCAGTGGATCCATTGGCATGACTTCTAGCATAAGCAAGGGCAAAGTGTAAATGAGTACACCACTCAATTCAGAAAACAAACCATTATGTTGGGAATATATTCGAAGAACTTGGATGTATTCCTTAAGTATTTAGGTGGTCTCCATAGTCATTTAAGGAAGCAAGCAATATTATTCAAACAAAGGACCAATGATGAGGAGGACTGTGTATAAAGACAATATATGGAGATGGACAAGAAGAAAGGAAAACCAAATTGTTCCAAGAAAACAAAGCAATAAGACACTTTCAAGGAGAGTAAGAAGTAGTGGAAAGGAAAGGATAAGAAGACAACAACCACTACACATAATGCAAGGTTCCAAGAAATCCCTGTAACCGTTGTAATATTGATGGTTACACAAAACATAAATGTTGTACGCTACATACCATTTTGAATCCAAAGAATTGTGAGACTAGGAAGAAGAAGGTGTTATATGTGCATTCAAGAAACTAGGTAGCCTATATCCCAAGGAATATAAGGAGATGACTAAACTCTTCCATATCAATATCTAGGTCAAGAAGACAAAAGTGGATACTCTATTTGGTTCCAATTCTCAACCAAACCTCACAACAAAGGATATGGTGAGGAATCTTGGATTGGAAGTTCACAACCATGTTTACACATATTACCCATTGGAATGGGAAAATAAACATTTAGAGCTTAGGGTCACTAAGCAATGTAACATCATTTTTTTCATAAGTGAAAAATACATCGATGAAGTGGAGTTGATGTGGTAACATTTGATATGTGTGTGTAGTGTTTGGAAGTCCCTACATGTACATGAGGGATGCAATCTTCATGAGGAGATAAAACCAATACTACCTTATCAAGGATGGCAAGTCCTTCATCATCAATGTGCACAAAGGTAAATCCAATATTTTTTTAGTAAGTGCCAACTAAGCCAATAAACTACTTATATAAAGTAAGAAGTTTGTATTTATGTTCTTGAGACATAATCAACAACGAGATGGATTGGTAGTGATAAAGGCATCTCTGCAGGGACGTACTAAAGAGCATGAACACCAATTGGAGGAGAATTTGTATGCAAATAAATTTTTCTAATAACCTAAATGGTTACTACCTAGGAGGGAAGTGGAGCATGAGTAATAGTTGTTGCTTGACTCTCCATTGCAAAACATAGGACTCTATAGATACTCCCTGGTGAAACAAATGAAGTGAAGAAACAACTACAACAAGTACCTCACCTCATGGATCACCTATAATCATAGTGCCCAAGAAGGATGGGGCATACATAATGTGTATCAACCATAGATATTTGAATAAGGTCACCTCAATCAACACCCTTTACCGGGGATCTATGACTTCCCGGTACAATTGCAACATGCCAAGTACTACACCAAGTTGGATCTCGAATCAAGATACCACTAGGTACAAATAAAAGAAGAATACACTTGGGACACTATTGGGTCTCAATTTTGTCATCATTTCCATCATTGAGTTACCATTTTTAACCACTTTATTTCACCATTTTGTTCGTTCATTGCCATTTTTCACCATAAACCCTCATTAACATGGCGTGCTCTTATATGTTTTAGTGGTTAAATAATGTCAATTTCTCTTTATTTTTAAAAAATAGAGGGATTAACTTTAGTTTTATTGATGATGGTTTCTCATAATTCAATTTCAATGAAAAGGCTAAATAACATATATATACAGGTTTTCCAAAAACCTATAAACCGAGATGGTTAGTTTTGGTTTTGATAGTTTGAGAACCTACGTGGAAATTATGGAACATGGATTTTGTTCCTAATGTCGATGACATGGATATGGGTTGATTAGACCTTAGCTAAATCGCACATGTGGGTCTCTAGCACATGATTAATGTTTTATCCCAAATTAGTAGTGGCTTTGAAACAACCAACTTCTTCCTCGATTTCCAAGCAGATGAAATTGAATCTAAAAATTATAAGACATGGGTTTGTTCTAGCATGATAAATTGAGTACCTAGAGGGCCATTTTACAAAATGAGCTATCGTTTAGGATATTTGAATGATTCTTTAACATAGATCTGCCTGGATTACATGTAAAACACAGATTTGTTGTTTTGAACTATTTTCAAATTTTTTGGAATTCTAAAAAAACATATTTGACTAAATTTGATCAGATCTGCTAGATTGGGATTCAGGGATATTTTGTAATCCATCTAAACCATATATTTGTATAAATTCATAACAAAATTTATGATTAGGGGGGAAGAGAATAATATTTTTGAACGTGTTGTAAAACTCTGTTTTGGGAAGACATCAATAAAATTATCAGTTTGTTGAATACGGTGTGCTAATTACTTAGTTTTTGAAGCAATTACGTGGCATGCTTCTAGTGGAGGAGGGGCCCCTTTCAAAAGAAGTATCACTACTCTTTCACCTTTTCAAGTTGTGTGTTTTCGTTTAATTATTGTGTTTGTTCTGTTTAAAAATTAATGTTGTTACAATATATGTTTCTGTCTATTTTTTGTACATGGGTTAACATGCTCTATTTTACTTTAGAATATATCTCAATTACATTTTGTTTTGTGTTTTGCAATAAAGTTTTGTTTTCAGTATTCATTTGTCATTGTTATAAATGTTGGAGTGGATGCATCATGTGATTTTCATCACGAGTTGTTAAACTAGTTTAGTATTGCAAGACATTATTTAAAACAGGAACGTAGTACATGTGGAAATGAATGACCTTCAGGCATAAAACCCGAGGATTTGACTGAACGCCTAGTTTAATGTTTTAGATTTGTTGAAACCCTACAATGATATGGATTATTTGGAAAATGAAATGAAGGCAGTGATATAAATCAGAAATACACACGAATATTTTGCAAACAATACAACAGTATAGTAAAACCCAAATTCTATTAATAAATGGACTGGAAAAACACTATAAACTGTAAAGCAATACAACTAGCACTACATGGTGGTAGCTTATCTCTGAAAAGAGATGTGTCGGTTGCACTCATCCACAAGAACTGAATTACAATAAGGCTAGAAAGGCCTTTTTAACATAAAGAATAAATAAGAAAACCCTAACCTCGAGAGATGAAACGCCAAAAGGTTTGTGGGCCCCAATGTGGTTAGTTGATACGTCAACCTCCCCGAGGCACAACTTCTGCATACAATATCTATTTGGGGCACTCGATATCCTGTCAAAAAAGTTTGGCCGAGAAGGAATCCATGTTGTTGGCCTGGCAAATGCCTTCAATAATTGTTTGGGCTCTCCCGTGGCAAAAAAAATGTCATTTAGGGCTTCAAAATGGCCCCGAAAGATCAGGACTTGAAAAACCGTAAAAAAAATACTAGGATGGAAAATTGTGTCTTTGAGTTAGTGGACTAGGTGCATAGCCATCAATTTCCATTTCAATCAATCCTCCCCACTGAGGAGGTAATGGTATCCATTGCATCAAGATCCCTCATCATATGGGGAAACTTCTGTTGAATTTGACTCCTGGTGAGCCACTTGCCTTGATGAAGAAGCTAACCTACTTTGATGACCCAGTAGAATTGAATGTTCTATTACCGAGTGCCCTTCATCTGTGTTTCCATGATACAATCCACTATAGCTTGTTCAAGGTAGTCTGGATTGAGTTCTATAGGGGCCAAATGCTCAACCACCTCTGGGATGTCCAAGAGAGGTGGAAAATATGGTCGACGCAATTCCACATTAAATAATGGGTGCAATCCAAGGAAAGAGGGAATATTTAATTAAAATCATTCTCACCCATAGCATTTGTGATGGTGTAAGGCCCATATTGGAGTGGCCTAAAATTTTGGTGGGGATCTGTGAGGCTCTCCTTGTGCAAATTCAACCGCACCTTATCCCCAACTTTAAACATGTGTGGAACTTGATGTTGGTCATGTCGTCGTTTGTACTTGGAATTAGCTTTCTGCATGATATCATGAACTTATTGTTGGATGTGTTGGATATGTTCAATGAATTTGGTTTCTTTATCTCCTCGGCCTAAGCATGGGAGGACCCGTCCTGAGTAGATGCAATGGGTATAGCTACATCAATGGCGACCAATGGTTGGAACCCTGAGCACACCTGAAAGGGGTTGTGGCTAATAGAGTTGTGGAGGGCTCTATTGTAACTATGTTGAACATATGGAAGGATCTCATCCTATGTGTGTGTATTTTTGTAGTTGTACATGCACAAGATATGCACAATCATCTTGTTCACCACTTCTGTCCGCTCGTCTGTTTTGGGGTGGAAGGCAGTCAATTTAGTCAGCTTGGTGTCCATTAGAGACCGTAAGGAGGACCAAAGGTGATGAGGAAATTATTGTCTTAATATGAAACAATGGTTTCTGGCAACCTGAAATAAGCCCAAACACACTAAAAAAAGAGCTTAGTAGTGGCTTTGGCTACGATACTCTTCGTACATGGTGCTAGAATGGCCATCTTAGAGAATCGATCAAAAACCACAAAAACACAGTCATGACCATGCTTAGTGGAGGGAAAACCTTGCATGTAATCCATTGATACTGGATCTCAAGGCTTGTTTGGGGTAGGCAAAAGAGTGTACAACCATTACTTCTTGATGGCAGGTTTAGCAATGGCACAGGCAATACACGATCGGATATACCTACCGGCGTCCTATCGTAGTTTTGGCCAATAGAAATACTTCTGAATCACTTGTATTATCCATGCCGGATTTTCCAGCCACCTGAATGGGAAATTCTAAATCACAGCAAATCTAAGAGCTGAGTATACCTCACAAAGAAATAATGAGCAGAAAAGATGAATTAGAGTGAAAACTACAGTGAAAATGCGCAGACAATTAATCATGCATGAGAACTCAAATAGGAGCATAATAATGTCACATGATCCAATAATCATTGTAATGAACAATGATTTTACAGTGGAGAGAACTCGAATCACACTAGAGAATTCGAACCTCAATTGGTCTAGCATAGGAATTGTCACCACTAGAGTGCTCCGGAAGACTCAAACTCAACCAAACTGAACCTAAACTCAGTTAACTAAAGACACAATCAGTTAACTAGCCAAGGAGGGCGCATTAGTGATTTTTTCATGCATAATAGTTAGAAAATGGTGCATGACACCACAATCAGTGGCATATGGAGCTCTAACCCCCCACAAGAATCAGCTAACTCGGGTGGACTGCACTGGAACACTGAGTAGGTTCTTATAAAATAGGGAACTGACTAAAGTGGTCCTAAAATGATGCATGCAGAGCTCGGAAGGTGGTAGATGGATCCTAGATGACATCTGCACACCACTAGGGGGGAAATGACATCATCAACTATTAGGAAAATGAAATAATGTTAGGTATGACAACGATGGAGTATTAAAATATCCTAACACCCCCCATTAATCCATACTTTTGCATCATGGGCCCTGTTACTAAGACCAAAGGTCACCCATACAATCAAATAAATGATAAAAAAATAAATAACTTTCCATGAACCAAGGAAATGGGGAAAAACCTCATGGGAAAAATACCCCCCCTCAAAAAGAACATCAGTACGGAACTCAAAGAACCTTCATACTAAGCAGAGAAGGAAAAATATTTCCTGAGTGAAATCCTTTGCAAAAACATTGGCAATATGCTCCTATGTAGGATAGAAATGCAGGTGCGAGATCTGGATCTGGATCCGCTCCTCTGATGTACCTCCCACTATGTAGAAGTTGTATTTTCCAAAATAAGTCTTTCAGGAACCATTCTTGCTACTGGAGCGAATGGCTCATTGTGGTCCAAATCATGAACCTTTGAGTACCCTTTTTCAGACAATCGATATTGTTGCTTGGTTGTAGATCCACCATGGAAAGTATCTTCAAGAGATTGTGGATCAAACCCCACCATCATGTAGAACCTCTCTGAGAGAAGTGGATTTGCATGACATAGTGCAACTTTTGCATGATATTGAGACATGGTGGTTCTATGGCCAGATGGATCCCCAACTGTGTTCCCAGCAGCTACAAGGACTTTGTGAGCCCATATTGGCCTTGGCCATGGATTGGGAGCATGTCTTGGATCTAGATATGAATCTCCTTGAACTTTATTCTCAACATCAATATCTTGACCCTCATCTTCATTAGAAGAGATATCACTCTAATCTTCATCGGATACCAATGGGTTAGGCAGAGAGTATGGAAAAAAAAGGTTGAATTCATATGTGTTGGAGGCATGGTTTGCAAACCCTTTCGTTATAATCTTCCCAGTAGAGATCTCTTCAATCTCAACTATGTCAAGACCAAATACCACTTTCTTCGGTGAACCTGTGTGAGTCATCTGATATACAGACAACAAATTTGATGACAAAGAAGGCACAAATAGAACATTTTTGAACTTCCTCTGCTCCAGATGTATTGTGCCCTTCCCTTCAGCAGAGATCTGAGAGTTATATCCCATGTGAATAATCAGACCATATTTGAGATCTAGAGAAGAAAATGATTGTCTGGAGGCAACCATGTGGTTGGAGGATCTTGAATTTATGAGGAGGGCTTGTGATTTTGAAAATCCAACCTTCAGTGCATGGCATCTGTCATGACCATCAGACTCACTTCCGGAATCAGTCTCTCTTGCACCTTCTGGAAGGGCAATGTTGTGCTGTTCAAGAAGCTTGTTCATCTGATCTATCTTCTTATGCATGCAAGATCTCTCTGGGTGGTTTTGTTTCTTGCAATAGGAACACTTGGATTTCTCAAATCCTTTTTGCTGGTCCTTATTGGAGTTGGAGGCTCCTTCCGATGGACTAGAATTGGTATTTTGCTTGGGTTCATATTGCCTCTTCTCTTTTCCCTTGTGCTTCCCTTTGGCATTCACAATTTTTGACTCTCCAACCATAAGAGATTAATTTTTGGAGGCTTGCAAAGCACCCATCTGAATCAGTTTGTCTTGTTCTTGGATGAAAGATTCGGTGAATGCATCTAGAAATGCCATTTTCCAACCAGGGATTGAAAATATCCCTGAAATAAAGGTAGAAACAAAGATGGAGAACTCGGGACCTAGCTTGCTTAGAATGGGTAGCACCAACTGCTCATCCTTCTTCTCAATGCCACACTGCTTGCATTGCATGACTAAAGATTTGAATTTGGAAAAGAATTGTTGGATGGTCTCGAAACAACTCGGTTGAAGAGCAATCAAATCATTCTCCAGAATATGGCCCCTTAGCTCATCTTGTTTGTCGAAGAGGGTCTCCAACTTCAACCAAACCTCTCTTGGAATCTTCAATCCTTCGAGGTGGAAGAGTAGATATATGGAAATATGAATACACATGAAACCAAATGCTTCATCCAATCTATTTAGATACTTGGCCTTCTCAACAGCTGCTTGAGGTTCGACCTCCTTCCCCATTGTTACCCTATACAGTGACTTGTTGCACAAGACCATCTTTATATCAACCCTCCAATCAAGGTAATTGAAGGGTGTCAGGATCCTGGGAGACAGAGGATAGTTCGAATTCTCCATGAGAACTTCTGGAGCGAATACAAGGTGATATTTCTACTACTGTTGCCACTGCTACAACTGCTGCACTTCAAAAACTTTCAATAACCTGCAAAAAACTCTCAATTTTGAAGATAGAATACTACTGAGCACTGCTTTAGGAAAATAGGCACATTTTTCAGATCCTTCACACCTAGCTAGACCTCAAAGGATTTCTCTATTGAATTCAATGCAATGGCACCAGGATTTGCTGTGGAAATCCAGAGGCTTCAGGTGCACTAAAGAAAGCAACTACTCAACCTACGCTCAAATGGCTCTGATACCATGTGAAATTGTAAATCACAAAAGATCTAAGAGCTGAGTATACCCCACAGAGAAAGAATGAGCAAAAAAGATGAATTAGAGTGAAAACTACAGTAAAAATGAGCAGACAATTAATCATCCATGAGAACTCAAACATCAGCAGAATAATGTCACATGATCCAATAATCAGTATAATGAACAATGATGTTACAATGGAGAGACTTTGAATCATACAGGAGAATTCGAACCTCAGTTGGTATAGCATAGGAATTGTCACCACTGGAGTTCTCCGGAAGACTCAAACTCATCCAAACTGAACCTAAACTCAGTTAACTAAAGACACAATCAGTTAACTGGCCAAGGAGGGTGCATTAGTGAGTTTTTCATGCATATGAGGCCACAATCATTGGCATATGGAGCTCTAACCCCCCACAAGTGTTAGCTAACTCAGGTGGATTGCAATGGAACACTGAGTAGGTTCCTATAAAATAGGGAACTGACTAAAGTGGCTCTAAAATGATGCATGTAGGGATCATAAGGTGGTAGATGGATCCTAGATGACATATGCACACCACTAGGGGAAAATGACATCATCAACTACTAGGAAAATGAAATAATGCTAGGTAGGACGAGGATGGAATATTAAAATATCCTAACACTGACTATAGTGTGCCTCCCAAATTAGCTTTGTACGCTCACTTTATTGAACTCAAATATGGCCCATATAGCACAAAAGCGTATCCTAGAGGTGAAAGTATGGAACTTGTTTACCTGGACCCAACATTTGATATGTAGCAACGAAGTCAAGGTCACTATTGTATAATTGGGGCCACCTGAAGGTCTTGTGACTACAAGAGTTGAGGACCACAGTTAGTGCCACTACTAGGGGTCGGTTGAGGCAGTCTGCAACACGGTTTGTGCTACCCTTCTTATACTTAATGTTCAAATGAAATTCTTGCAAGTACATGGACCACTTCTGATGGCGGTCATTCTACAACTTTCCCTATGTCTGCATGAATTGCAGGGGCATGTGATCGGTGCGAATGATCATTCCCTTTCCGAGAATGTAATGCTTCCACTCTCATCATGTCTGCACAATGGTGTACATCTCCTTATCATGGGTGTGATATATGCTAACAATATCACACAATGTCTTACTGTGATAAGCCATCGGATGTCCTTGCTGAGTGAGGACTGCATCGATAACATAGTATGAGGCATTTGTCTCAATATAAAAGGGTTGTTGCAGGTCTGGAAGAATGAGGACTGGTGCAGAGCAAAGGTGTTGTTTCAGATCCTTGAATGCTTTATGTTGTGACCTCGACCAGGTGAACTTGGCTTTAGCTCAACCCTTAGTCACTTGCCTTAAGGGCTAAGCGACATGAGAGAACCCCAACACGAACCAATGGTAGAAGTTGGCAAGGCCCAAGAAGCTATGGAGCTTTGTCAGGGTTGTTGGGGTTGGCCAATCATGAATGACTTGGATCTTGGGTGGGTCCACATACACCCCATGTCCATTCACGATGTATCCTAAATACTGAATTCTATGCATGCCAAATGAGCATTTATCCAGGTTGGCATATATCCTATGTTGTCGAAGGGTACTCAGGACCTGTTGAATGTGTTGTAGATGTTCTTCCCAGGTTTTGTTGTAGATGAGGATGTCATATAAATACACGACCATAAAGGACTTTATGAATGGCCACAAGATATCATCCATCATCCTCATGAACGTCGTTCGAGTGTTAATCAAGCCAAAAGGCATGATCAACCATTCAAAGAAGCCTTCTTTAAACTTGAAGGTTGTATTCCATACAAGGGTTTGGTCAATTGGAACCTCGTGGTTTCCCGACTTCATATCAATCTTGCTAAAGAACTTGGCACCCTTAAGATGATCAAGAAGATCATCAATCTGGGGGATCAAGTATCGATTCTTTATAGTGATTTTGTTTAGGGATATGTAACCAATACAAATTCTCCATGTACCATCCTTTTTCTACACCAACATAATTGGACTCTCCCAAGGTGAGGATCTTGATTGAATGTGTCCCTTTTGGATGAGCTCATGAATTTGTCATTTTATTTCTGCATTCTTCAGAAGAGAGCGCCTGTATATTGGGACATTGGGTAAAGGAGAACCTGGTATCAAGTCGATTGCACGTTTGACCTAGCACTACAGAGGTACCCTCATAGGGGAAGAAAATATGTCCTTGTACCTTCTACAATATCGTCGACATGCTTCTGCAATTTAGAGAGACCTTGTGCTGAGGCTGTGGCAATTGCAGTGACTTTCCATCCACCTTTTGACTGAACCATGAAGAGGACAAATTTCCCATTCTGAGATATGACCTTGCAATATTGCTTCGCATAATCAAAGCAACTGCAATAGTCGAGACTACCTCGGGTATCATGTAGAGTTGGCCCTCCAAAGTAACAATGACACTACGGGGCCTGGACTCATAAATAGCATGGTGTTTTCACAAATACGGTTGTCCTAAACTTCAAGTGGGGAACCATCACACAGTACCTCATATTTGAAGGGCTTAACATCATAGGATAAGAGACACTATTAAATGATGTGGATGTCTCATCCCTGGCTCAACCAACCGATGGTGTATGGTTAGGGGTGTGGCACCATTGGCAGCTTCAATATTTTGACAACCTTGACCGAAATGAGGTTCTTCTTTCTACCACTGTCAACAATGAAATGTAGCAGATTTCCCTTCACCCATAGTTGTGAATGGAAGAGGCACTCCCCTTCCTCTAGCTCCTCTGACTCTTCTGGTTGGATCTTTGTAGTAGTGATGGTGGCACTAGGTTCTGCATCTATGATCTGCTTTCCCTTTTCTTGCTTTTAATCAAAGTCCAAACCAAAGTCCAACTCTGGGGTTTTCGTCTTAGCAAACAATGATTCCTTTGAGTGGCACTCATTAGTGTTGTGCTAGGGTATTTTTTGGAACTCACACCACTTGTCGGTGTCCTTTTTTTATTTCACGTTACCCTTGTTTGCTTGTGGCTTGGGCTGGTTGTCATAACTTTGTCGTCCTTTCTGTATCCTTTTTTTGTGAGTTAGGGTCACTTTTTCTAGGCTTTTGTTGTTGTTTATTTAGAAACCCAAACTCCCACTTATTCTTTTGCTTGAACCGTTGCTTGATCTTGACAATGCGCCAATAAGCAGCTCCCAGTAAGGATATGTCTTCGAAATATATCTCTGTATTAATGTACTTGTACATGCCACAACGGTACTTTAGTACCAAGTGACATTCGGAGTGTCTAACACCCAGCTTTGAGCGCAAGGTATGGAATATATTGGTGAACTTTGGCACTGTCTAGTATCTCTCCTAACGCAAAGTCATCCATCTGGTGTATTAGTCATCATAGTTTTTGACAGGGTAGAATTCCTCTTTGACGGCATCTACAAAAGCTTCCCAAGTGGGTTATGTCCTATATATTTCAGACTCATCTCTCACATGCCTCTTGTAGTAATCGTCCCACCAATATTTGATATGGGGGAGGGACTTAAGGAGTGTGAAGGTGATCTTTTCGCTGCCAAAAAAAATTTAAACAGAGAAGTAACCCTCTAACAGAGTTAACCATTTATCCAAAGAAATGCATCTATCTATCCTTCAAATAAGGGAATGCCAAAGTTAACTTGTACCTTGAAGGGAGCCGCACCTCTGAAATGGCTGCTCGTTGAAGGTGCATCCACCGCCGTCAACATTCGTCAAAGGATCTGGCCGAAATTATCCATCATCTCATTCCTCTATCATGCGAGGGCTTCCTCAAGCAACAACTGAATAGGATCTCCTGCTCTGTCATATCTCTTTTCTTCTCCCGCCATGTGAGGTTTCTTGGGTCGACGAGGGTGGTTTTCCCCAAGCTCAACTAATTCGAGACCCAACTCTCGATATTCAGATCTTGTTGGGGATAGGCATTGAGAAACAACAAGAGAAAATTGTTTTGATACCACTTATCTGGATTATTTGGAGAATGAAATGAAGGTAGTGATATAAAATAGAAATACACGCGAATATTTTGCAAAAAGCACAGTAGTACAGTAAAACCCAAATTTTGTTAATGAATGGACTGGAAAAACATTGTAAACTGTAAAGCAATACACACTAGCTCTAGATGGTGGTAGCTTATCTCTGAAAAGAGATGTGTCGGTTATGCTCATCCAAAATAACTGAGTTACAATGAGGCCAGAAAGGAATTTTAAACATATATCATAAATGAGAAAACCCTAAAAGTCAAAAACCCTAACCTCGGGAGATGAAACACCAAAAGGTTTGTGGGTAACGATGTGGTTAGTTGATGCATCAACTTTCTGGGGGCACACGTTTTGCATATGATCTTTGTTTGGGGTGATCGGTATCACATCGAACAGGTCTGGCTGAGAAGGAATCCGTGATGTCAATCCAACATATGTGTTTGGAAATCAGTTGGGCGCTGCTGTGTCAAAAAAATGTTGTTTAGGGCCTCAAAATGGCCCAAGAAGATTGGGACCTGAAAAACTGTAAAAAAAACTGCCAAGCTAGAAAACTGTGTCTTTGAGTTAGTGGACTAGGTGGGGGGCCATCGATGTCCATATGGATCATACAATAAAAAATATTATAGCTTATGAATGAATCGATTTATTTCTTTGATTATTATCTATGTTGTTGTGTGAATTTCATATTAACTAAAACACCAATTCAATATATCAAAGTTTAAGATTGAAACGGAGTATTGTGTTGACAAACAGATTCAATCTATAAGAATATTATTAGCACCTATGGTTCAACCAAGTCAGTCAGAAAGTATGATTTGAATGTGTTTAAGAAACATTTGAATTAGTATAGTCTTTCATATTTTGTTGTATGGATTGAAAAACTTAAGAACTACTGGAAACAAATCCAAAACATATTCCCATTTGTAAATCTGGAAAGGAGTATTGTGCTAGCAAAGTGAATTTAGTTCACCGTAGTATTGCAGACACCTGAGTTTCTACTGAGAGCCATATGTAGATGAAGTGAAAAAAACAAGGATCATCCAAGAAATCCTAAAGTTGTTGATTTAATTTTATTAGAAAGAACTAGCTAACATTTGATCCTACACATTATGTGCATTCATCTCGCAAGATTACGAGCCCCGGGTTGACACTAAAATGTACAGAAATTAAAGCATATAATTTACCCGACATTTTGGCGTCATTTTTGGGGTGGTGCTAAAGGGATTAAAGCCTAGGTATGTAAGTTTCCTTTAAATTAAACAACTTGGTGCAGGGGAAGTTGTAATGTGATAGGTAAGAACCTGTGCGATCACTATTGTTAGTTTTCTCCAAAGCCTTGATTGTTCCTTTCATGCAAGTGTAGTGTGCTTTAATTATGCAATTAGTTTTAATTAATTTGCTTTAAAAGTTAAATATTTCATTCAGCTTTGGGTGTTGTAAGAACCCCATACACTAATCCATGTGCAAGGTAGGGATTATCAACCAACAAAGAAGACTTCATGAATGTTCAAGAACCTGTTGAGAAAAGGAGAATGTTCCTCAAAGATCTTTCTCAAATCCTGGAAATAGTCAAAATTTCTGCCTCTCGGGAAGGGAAAATATTGACAACAGTAAAGAACATATCTACACTCCAATAAGTGATGAAAGAGGAAGAATTCCATAAACAACAGCAAGAGGAGACCAAATAATCATGGACTGCATTCAAGGGAGAGAAACCAGTAGAACCTGAATTCGAGGATTTTTCAACATGCCTATCCTTTATGCATTCAAGATATTGATCATTAGATAGAAGAATATATGCATGGCATGACAAAGGAGGACATGCAAAGTAGTGCTAATGAGCAAACAAACCAAGGACATCATGACTACATTGAAGTCCGGTTCCAGTCAAGCATCGGGTCGAAGCACCACTCTACTCATCAACAGTTCTTGTTATCACATCAATCAAGGAAGTTGGTTCCTCATGTTTTGGTATTTCTTAAAGTGTATTTTTCAAGCTTGAACATGAGTACAATTGTAATTATGTTATGCACATGAATGGATTGGAAATTTTTCTACACTTGAAGGGAATTTTTTCTTTTTCAAGTAAAGTAGGATAATGTAAAAATAAAATAAATAAGTAAAATAGTAAAGAAAAAAATAAGTCCAGTTGTGAAAACCAGTTTACTAGCGAAACTGGACATGAGATTTGCTTAAAAACCAAGCAACTGAAGGGTAAAGTTTACAATAAGTTTTGTAAATTTACGTTGGTTCAAATCTTGTACTGTAATTCTTCAAAATCATTTATGTTTTATGCTCATGTCATTTGATGGGGGATTCCCTAAGGCCCTCCTTTTGACAAATCTCATCCCATCGACTCCAACACATTATCTGGGACCGAGGTTAGAGATTTTATAGTGCCCTAGGATCTGCATGCATCAATGGAAAATTTCCTTGTTTTTAATCATGGGGATTCATCAATGCCTCTTGATTGACGAATCTTGTAGGTGACTCGACTCCAGCGCATCTATTTGTACCTGTTAACATGCACTAAGGTAATTTAGTGTTCATTGTCATTAAAGGTGAATTGCTTCACGTTTGTTAACGGCATACATTAATGGCTTGTAATCCAATGATCTTTTTTCATGCTCGAGATCAACATATTTATTTGCATGATAAGAATTGTACCTCGGGTTTTGTAGTATTTTAAGTCTTTATGGTATCAACAACTTGCAACAATTCATTTTTGTTGTTCTAAAAGTTTATTGTAGCAATATGTCCATGTATTATTCCAATAAATATTTCCATTCAGTCTTGTTGGCAACCACCACAACTCCTTCTATGTTCTTTTCCAATAAGTCAACAGATTTGGATCGGCATTTATGTTTCCAACAGTCTTGGTCATTCACAGATTTTCAAAGTGTTCTCTCAGCTCTAATGTACCTCCTATTCAGCCTCCAGTCAGCACATACCATGTTCCACGATTCCTACATCTTCAACATCAAATTCAATCAACTCTTCCAAAGGTCAAACTTGAGGTAAATTTTGTGTAAAACTTTTTGGTTTGTTAAAAACTCAGGGAGAAAGATGGATAACCACTATTGATATGATATTTCACTTTCTTCATTTTCGAACCACTAATCATAAGTTCCAATACCATTTGCCATCCATTTCCATCGACTCAACTTTTATGCTCACTTTCCACTTTGTTAAATAGCATTACAAAGTAAAAATCTGCTTACCGTGGTACTCATATAAAAGACCAACAAAAGAACCTTACCTTGTAAACTCACTCCTCTATGAATATCCATTCTAAATACTATTTACAAGTGTAACACCATCATACTTTGTGATTTTTGCTTGCTTAAAGCATATGACATAGTAAATCTGGTCATCTACACAAAAATAAAAACAGAGTACATGTATCTAGTAGTCATCAAAAGTCGGAATGCATTAAGAACATAATTTTTAACCACTTCCTCACTTTGTTTGCATGAGGACATGTAAATCCTTAGGCGTGGAGGAGATGTTGGGTCTCAGTTTTTTCATTATTTTCATCATTGAAGTGACCATTTTCAACCACTTTATTTCACCATTCCAGTCATTCATTGTCACTTTACTTCACCATTTTGTTCATTGATTGTCATTTTTCACCATAAACCCTTGTTAACACTATTGCGTGCTCTTACATGTTTTAGTGGTTAAATAACGTCAATTTCCCTTTATTTTTTATAAACTAAGAATGATTATATTTTATTTTTACTGATGATGATTTCTCAAAATTCAGTTCCAGTGAAAAGGCTAAATAACATATATTTACAGGTTTTCCAAAAACTTGTAAACCGAGATGGTTATTGTTGGTTTTGATAGTTTGAGCACCTACGTGGAAATTTTGGAACATGGATTTTGTTCCTAAGGTCAATGAAATGGATCTGGGTTGATTAAATCTTACCCAAATCGCATGTGTGGGTCTCTTACATGTGATTAATGTTTCATCCCAAATTAGTAGCAGTTTCGAAACAGCCAACTTCCACCTCAATTTCCGAGCAAATGAAGTTGAATATGAAAAATACGAGACATGTTTTTTGTACGTAGAATGATAAATTGTGTACAGTGTAAGTTGTTTTCCAAAATGAGCTAGGGTTTAGCATATATTGGTGGTTCTTTCACACGTATCTTCCCAAATTACATGTAAACCCTAGATTTGTTGTTTTCAATTGTTTTCAATTTTTCCAAAATTGTAAAAAAATAGATTTGATTAAATTCGATCAGATCTATTAGATTGGGATTGAGGGATATGTTGTAATTCATCTAAATCATATCTCTCTATAAATTCATAGAAAAAATCATGATTAGAGGGGAAGAGAATAATATTTTTGAAAGTGTTGTAAAACTCCGTTATGGGAAGACATAAATAAAATGACCAGTTTGTTGCATAGGGTGTGTTGATTACTTAGTTTCTGAAGCAGTTACGTGGCATGATTTTGGAGGAGGAGGGCCGGCATGATTTTGGAGGAGGAGGGCCACTTTTCAACAAAAGTATTGCTAATATCCCCCTTTCAACAAAAGTATCGCTACTCTTTCACCTTTTTAAGTTGTGTTCTTTCGTTCAATTCTTGTGTTTGTTCTGTTTAAATATTGTTTTTACGGTATATGTTTCTGTCTATTCTACGTGTGTCATAACATACTCTGTTTTACTTCAGAATAGATCTCACTGTACATTATGTTTTGTTTTTTGTAATAAACTTTTGTTTACACCATTCATTTGTCATTGTTATTAATGTTGGAGTGGATGCATCATGTGGTTTTCATCACGAGTTGTTAAACTGGTTTAGTATTGCAAATGGGATTTAAAACATGAATGTAGGACATGTGTAAATGAATGACCTATGGGCATAGATTATCATTCCCACCCGAGGATTTGACAGAGCACCTGGTTTAATATTTTAGATTTGTTAAAACTGTACAATCAGAAGGATTACAACTTATGAATGAATTGATTTATTTCTTTGCTTATTATCTCTGTTGTCATGTCAAGTTCAGATTAATTAAAATACCAATTCAATATATCAAAGCTTAATACTGAAATGGAGTGTTGTGCTGACAAATAGATTCAATATATAAGAAGATTGTTAGCACATGTGGTTCTACCAAGTCAGCCAAAAAATATGATTTGAATGTGTTTAAGAAACAACTGAATCAGTATAGTCTTTCATCTTTTGTTGTGTGGATTAAAAAACTTTAGAACTATTGGAAACAAATCCAAAACAATTTCCCATTTGTAATTCTGGAAAGGAGTATTATGCCAGCAAAGTGAATTTAGTTCATTGCAATATTGCTAACACCTGAGTTTCTACCCAAAGCCAAATGCAGATGAAGTGAAATTGAACAAGGATCATCCAAGAAATCATTGAAGTTGCAAATTTAATTTAATTAGAAAGAACTGGATAAGCTTTGGTCCTACACATACTGCACATGCATCTCGCGAGCTTACAAGCCCCAGGTTGACAATAAAATGTATGGCAATTTAAGCATATAATTTACCCAACCAAGACCACCTTCAAGATAAGTCAAGGTTTATATGAATTGTTGGTAATGTCTTTTGCTTTATATAATGCACCAATTACATTTATATCTTTAATAAATGATGTATTGTGCCCCTTTTTAGATTCACTTTTAATAGTGTACTTGTATGATCTATTGACTTTTAGCTCTACTTGGGAAGATCATATCTCACATCTCAAGCAGTTGTTAGAGGCCCTAAAAAAGCATCAATTATTGGAAAACCTTAAGAAATGTGAATTTTCTCAATGGTCCTTTGTGTACTTGGGGTATGTGATTAGTGGAGTGAAACTCGGGATTGATCCTGCAAATATGGAGCCTATAATAAAGTGGTCAACTCCTATGAATGTCACTGAAGTTAGTATTTTTATGGGAGCAACATAATACCTTGGGATGTTTATAGCATCCTTTTCGGTTATGGTTGCAACACTCCATGCCTTAACAACCAATAGCAAGTGTTTCCAATGGGGTAGCAATCAACATAATGCTTTTGAAGAGATGAAATCAAAGATTAATCAAGCACCAGTTCTTACATTGCCAAAATTTTAAAATCCTTTGAAGTGGAGACATATGCAAATAGATATGGTGTGGGAGTGGTATTGATGCAAGGAGTTAAAGCAATATGATATCATTATGAAATATTCCATGGAAAAACTCTGAACTACCCCACATATGACAAGGAGCTCTATGCTATAGTATAAGTTGTTAAGAAGTGTAAACATTATCTGATGGGTAAGGAAACCATCAACCACATCGATTACCAACCACTGCAAAATTTCTTGGCCTAGAGTAAGCTTCAACAAATAAGACGTTACAAGTGAATGGGATTTTTGCAAGAATTTCATCTTATAATCAAGTATAAGAACGGCTATACTAATAAGTCATCAAACATTCTCTCAAGGCCGATGACACCCAAGATCATTGCTTTGTGTACTCTTGTGCATATCAATCCTTTCACACATGATGCATAAAAGAAGAATGCACAAAATATGAGGACTTCAAGGAGATATTTTAGTAGAGGCCAAGATCATGAAGAAGAAGATGATAAAAACATTGACTATTGTTCCCAGGATGGGTTGCTCTACAATCTAGATATGCTATGTGTTCCTAGAGGAGAAAGATTGTAACTTATCATAGAGGCCCACGCTTCTAAATTTGTATGTCATTTTCGTGTTGGGAAAACAATGGCTAATTTACAGAGGTATGTGTATTGTCCCATAATGTAATAATATGTAGCATAGTTTATTAAAAGATACATAATTTATTGCAGCAACAAACCCATTAATAGGAAGCAAGGTTTATACCGTCCCTTACTTATACCTATTAGACCATGGGATACCACAAACATGACTATTTATTTGTGGTAGTGGATAGATTTAATAATATGTGCATTCTCGTGCCTTGTAAAATGACCACCGGGAAAATGACCACTAGAGGACACGATGTAGTAATCATGTTCTTTAAAAGGGTCTGGATGCACTTTGGGATACCAAGGAGCATTATCTCAGACATAGATACTGGGTTTCTTAGTGTGTTTTGGACTACACTTTGGGAGAACATCGACAACAACTTGAAGAAATCTACAAAATTTCATCCACAAATGGACGACAAACAAAATTAGTGAACAAGAAAATGGTTTAGCCTTTGAGGGGTTACAATCCAAATCATTCAAGAACTTAGGATTAAAATTTGATTCATATTCATTACTCTTATAACTTAAAATTACACACTTCCACCAATAAGTCCCCTAATGAAACATGCTTTGGATATTCATTGCCTTTGCCCTTAGATGTTATATATGGAAAACATGGAGGAGCACGGGAACACAACACATGAGAAGCATTGAAGGCTAAAAAAATCACTAACAAGATTAGGCATATCCATTTGTAATCACATGAGACATAAAACTTAAGCCACAAAAAGTACAAGGCCTTACATGACCAACATAAAATTTAGAAGACAATCAAGGTAAGAGACCAAGTTTGGGTACTCTTAAACAAAGAAAGGCTATAGGGTCTTGGTAAGAAGATTAAGGATTTGTAGTGTGGTCCTTTCAAATTTTTTAAGTAGGTAGGCGGTAATGGCTACAAACTCAATCCACCTCAAAATATGCACATTTACTTAGTAGTGAACTTGGAAAATATGAAATTATATGAGGCTTCCATCTTAAGTCAAGAAAATGGTAAGCAAATCTTACCAACTATGTCACATCCCCTCCCGTCATTCCAAACCACACAGGGAACATGATTGACATACCAGGGCTTAATTGGTAAACTCATCCCCATACATTACTCAATAAATTCATAAGAAATTAAAACTTATGTGTGCAGACTCATACTTCAAATAAACACAGCGGAATTAAAACTCATATTAACACACACAAACTGAAATGTATCAGCATATTTATCTCAAGCAAATGATAAATCAACAGGAAGAGAATTCATCTCATTCTCATGCTATGCACAGACTTCATATCAATTCCATTAACATGAATAATTATCATTCAGAATTAATACATTGCAAAACACAGAATGCATATAATTTAAACATGGAGAACACTTATCTTTGAGCTGAAGTTGTCCAAACAACTGGCTATGTGAGAGCAACGTTCCACCCAACCATTGATCTTTGTCCAGCCTATATACTTTCAGCTGAGAGATCACCCCCGAGTTGGGTTGTGTATCCACTAAGGAGGAACTAGATGGGCTCACTCACAGCCATGGTTTCACTCAACAACTATGATAAGCCAACACACAGTTGGGTTTATCAAGCATACAAAAGACAAATGAGGAGGATGATAAGCCAGTGAGCTCAACCACAGAGCTACAGACATCTCAAGCTAAATTCAAGCAATCCAATCCTCTTTTCAGTCATTCACACTTGGATTTCTCACAACTCTGTCATCAAAATACTCAATCCCATCACTGAACTTCTGGGCTGTAAAAACTAGGTTTTCCAATGGATTCTGGGGTAGCTAATGCTCTCAATTTCGCCCCAAGGTTCATATCTATGGATCCCCCATTGGAATTCATTGTCAATACTCAATTCTGGGCATTTATGGCACTTCAAAACGTGGGTTCTTGCAAAGTTGCGATTTCTGGTTTTTCTCACTATTGGGAGTTCGTAATGGGTGAAAAATGATGTTGGGATGTTCAACAATGGAATGGGAATGAGGAAGAACAAATTCCCCTGAGGTAGAGTGACTTGTGGGTCAAGGAAACAGATCCCATACCCTACCATACGAATTTCTGGGCTGCCCATGCTCCATTGAAGCCATGGACTGATTTCTTCAACAACTTCTTACACAGAATTAAATGTCAGCAAGGAAAGTCAAATGGGTTCTCAAGGTGACATTTGGCAACCTATGGTTCAATCCCACATCCCCCTCACCACTCCCTCGTGGATACACATGGCCCCTTCTCATTAGTTGCTTCCATAGCCAGTTTTGATATTTTATTGCATGATGTTTGTTTACATCATTTTTACAATGTTCCATTGCTAATAGCACATGGGTAACATAATATCTAATACTTGTCTTTTAAATAAAATTCGAGCTTCCACTAGCGGGGCCTTGGCCATGAGCTCCACGCTAGGAAAACATACATCAAATGTATACAATATTTACATTAAAAGATAATATATCCTAAGGGTCAAAATGGGGTATTACAATCCCCTCCCCCTTAGAATAACACTGTCCTCGGTGTTCCAATACTTAGGGATACATATACAATTTACACATCCAAAAATTTCAAAAATTTTGCAGATCTGCCCTGCATTCTATCATTTACCTTGAACTTTCAGGACCAAGTCCTTTGGCTTCCACAAACTGCTCCTGCTGGTTCTGACCTTCCAGCTCATCCACAAGTCTGAAAGCTTTAAGGCTGCTACCCTCTTGATATTCCTTTGTTGGGCAGTTGCGGTGGCAATGATTTCCCCCACATTTCCAACATTTCATTGGCTGCTTTATCTTTTCCTGCTCAATTTCCCTTGAGTCTTCCCACTTGGAACGTTTCTTAGTGGACTGATTGGATGAATGTCTCCTCATTGATCCATTGTCCTTTCCTCGGTCGATTGTTTCCAGAATTATTTTTACTTGTCTTTGCAGACAAACAGAGTCCTGCAAAACCTTATGGTTCATCTCATTCTGTTGCTTTTGTAGCTTGAGTAATTCTCCAAGATTTTCTTGGGTCTTGGCAATTGTTTGAAGAAGAGTTTCAGCCAAATCCATTAGCTTTTGGTTTGTTTCCATGGCCAATGTACACAACAGCCCACTCTTTGCTCGCTTGTACCACTGTTTTGCAATAGCTGCAACCAATTAAATTCCACTTCTCACCTATGAAATACATCATTGCAATTTATGTTAGGCCAAGCATAATAGAAACATTAAAATCAGTCAATTAATTGCCCAATTGACATGGGTAGTCCATGATTTATCCATGAGACTTTCATACTTTTCATGCTTGCCCAACAGGCACATGAGCTCATTCATGTCCATTCTTTCACAGGGAATTAACTACTTCGGCATTCACAATTTATTTCAAGCAATTAAACACACTCTACTTTCAGCCATAACATGCATTCAACAATTTTTTGTTTTTATAAATGCATCAATAAAAAGGAAAGAGAGAGCAATAAGAGTTTTCTCCTCTTAGTCTTGTTCCATTCTGGAGCCCACACCACCACTGTGGTTTTCATGCTCCTAGCCTCTTTCACTTCAACGTGAATGCTTGACCTGCCCTTCTTGGCTATGACACTTAGTGTCTATGGTCTATTACAGACCTCTCAACCATGGAGTCCCTCTACATGGTTTGTCTACAACTCTTGGCTGCTAGGACCCACACAGTCCCACTAGCACCATCTTTCATTACTGCTCACGATGAGCTCTTTAGGATAGTCACATGTCCACATGCATCCCTAGGATGCCTTCATAGTCCTTGCTTCCAATAATAACTACACTCAAACATTGAATCAATTCACATGTTTAGTTTATTTTCATAGGGTTAATCTCTAAACAAGAGTTTAAGACATCATAACCAAATCATATACACATGTATATTCATAAGCAAGAAGCTGCAAGATAACCAAATACTTATATGTATTGTGTGTTTCCTCTCTGGTCCACAGGGTCCTACTTTGCTTTGCAAGCCTTGGGATCGCCTATGGACTTGGATGTTCGGCCAGCATGCAGGCTACTCCACAACATCAAATATTTAATGCTCAACCAGTACACCTTCTCTCCGACTGGATTTACCAAGCATTTGTGGCGCCCAACCAGTCCCATACCTAGTTGGCCCTCTCCATTTTCGAGCCAGCACATCCGTCTGGGTCATCGGCCAATGGAAGGAAAATGCACCACCGACCATTATAGGTCAAGGCTCTACTACTCTGCCTTAGGCTTGCATCAACCTTTCACATGTGTCACAACCCTTCATGCGCATAACAATTCTTCACCCACACAAGGATGACACTCCTTCTCTTGTGCAACCAACGGTTCCCTTTAGGAACTCTTTAGGTGACTTTCTTGACTGTGGGATAGCATGGCCCCACAATACCCACTCATACTGCACAAGGATTACCACTGCTCATACAATAATCTTGAGTACCCTTTCTTCACTTTTCCATTTATCGTGCAATCACCAAATTGCATCTGTGTAAGTTGATAGCACAAGAAGGATAAGCAAGCTCATTAGTATTGTTGCTCTAAAACTGTAAACACATTTCATAACATTCACTATCCAACATTGAAACACCGGGAATGCGTCCATTCCCTTAGGGTGTAGTCAATATTGACAATCCTGTCAGAACCCAGCATCAGAAAAGTGTGCACCCCTTTCTAATGTGAGCCATGTAGGACCTACTCACACTCAAGCAATCTATCATAATGGAAATAAAATCAAACATGCTCTACATATTGACTCTAACAATTAGACATGCACATATATTTATATATATATATATATATATATATATATCAGTCAGGGTTTACAGAACACTTATCCATTTGCAGATGTAGTCTTCTCCATTAATAAGGAATGGGGGATCCCTTCTCTAAGCTGACAGTCCCTCGGTTTTCCATCCCAACTCATTTTCATGTTGCATAACCCTCATATGTCTTACTGACATAATCTTTACCATGTCACTCATATTGTTTACCAATCATGCAGTGCAGATGGGACATTATCAAAATATCCATTGGCGTTTCACCCGAAACCCATTTCCAAGATATGGGATTCTTCCCATGAAGTTTGGGTTCTACAGGCCCTCTCTCATGGTCTTACTGCAATGTGTTTTCCTGGCACACTTATTAAATAGCCAAACAATCAGCAACTTTTAACAATAAAATTAAAATCTGATTGTTCCATAACCAATCAACGACGTTAATAATTAAATTCAGTATGAATTTGCAATTCTGTCTACTACAGAAATTGATTTTCTTAGCCATGAGGATATCCTCATATTGTTTGGCTCTTGTAAGTGGTATCACTTCTCCCATTATGGTCTTATGTCTGCTGCCATACATGAACATCCACTTACAACATGTCCTCCTGACACAATTCATATAAGCCAAATATTCATTAGTCATTTATTAGCAAAATTCCAAATCTGAGATTTACAAATCTGAGATTTACAATTCTTCTTTATAACAGAACTTAGAGTTCTCAACCATGAGATTCCTTCTCATAAGCTCTAAATCCAAATTTTCAAATCTGTTCCCTACAGAAATTAGATTTGCAACCATGATATTATTCTCATAAACTTAAATCAGAATATTTTCAGATCGGTTTCATGCATAAGTTAAATTTCACAACCATGAGAACCTTCTCATAACCTTTGGCTTTTGCACATGGTAGAGTTCGGTCTTTACTATGGTCTTACCTTCACTGACATACGCAAGACATTTCTACCTGGAATCTGAAACTTTCAATCAGCCAAACATGTTGTGAGTATCTATGCATATAGTTTGTTCATTGCTACTACAGTCACTGAAGTGATCTCAAAATTATAACACTCAATAATTCGAACACTTTCAATTGTTAACCTATCAATATCACCAAACTCATTTACTTCACGTGAATCGTTATCATACTAAAATTGCAAGCTACAACCACATCATTCATGCAATTTAAATGAAACTTTAGATACTCATTACTTCTCAGTAATATGATTCATACCACTCTGCCCTTCCACAGAGCATTCCAACAACCCATCGATCATGACTACCTTCTTCATGCACTTACTATTCTGCATTCATAGCAGCTCATGAAAAGATCCTAGAATTATCATAAATTCATTATTTCATCCATTATTTAGTTTGCAATAACAAATACACTCCCTCATACATTCATGCAATGCATCACAACATGTGCACCCACACTCATGCATGAATCTTTACCACATTTGCCTTATCTTTTAATGTGCATTCACTCAATGCAACCACAAGATTTATAAATTATCTTAATGCATATCCACTCAATGCCACCTTGCATTGGTTCATGAATATTATGGCCTAACCATGACTACCTCATATAGCATGCACTACCATAATCAGGACCACCAGTCCTCACTTACTTTGGTTACTAAGCCCATAACCAACATACACATGGCATGATATATTTTGTATGAATGCAATCTAAATTTCTAAACAATCACATGGTATGAGACCTCTTTCCTTCATCACTCCATGTTCCACCACACTATGGCAATATGGCATTCACATGAATGCATTTCAACTCTAAATGCATACCATTTTATGATTACTAAATACGGTTCAATGGATTCTTACCCAATCTCCTTTCAACACTTATGTAATCATCATAATTAAACCATTACCTATATGGATCCCATTTACACCTTTGATGTTCCTGATCAGTTGGTATCTTACAGAGGATTACCGAATTCTTCCACCAACCTCTTGATCATGGATTTGTTGCCTTATCCTTTTCTTCATAAGGTTGTTGGTCACATGCAACAACATCATCAACATCTTCAGCCATGCTCCTGTTGTCTTTGGTCCTACCACCAATACCAACACCAATAATGATTATCAACCACAATATTTACCAGTAGTGTTTCATTGCATATGTAAAATCCCACTACTTTTACCAATATGTAATATCATATGTGTGCGAAAAAAAAACATATTCTCATGCACTGTGCATTGTTTATGAATATGCCGACTAGTACATATTCATGTCATCCATCTAATCTCTGCATTTTCAGCATTCTCATGCCATGATTTTATTTACACAAAACTTATAAAATATAAATATAGTTAGCAAGACAGGGATTAAGGGATTATCCATTTCCAATCCCTCATCTTTGCATGGAATTCCTCTTCCACATAATAGTTGGTCTGATTTCATGGATTATAGCAAACACACAAGGATTCATTAGCCATGATTTTATCACCAAGCATCAATTCAATACATATACTCATGCATAATATTCCAACTTGCTACTTCCAGGCATGCAATTCTAGAAATTCCCCATATGGACAACATTTTTTGTCAAAACAGCCACTAGCACTTTTCTGCTCTAAATATCTATGGTGTATGATAACCCCATTCAAATTCTGATTATGTGTCATTATTCCCTGTTGAGCAAGATTTTCAATGCCTATCCACGTGCTCCATTCCGACATCGGGTGTGGAAATTGCATTACTTCAAAAATGACAACTTTTACTAAAATTCTGCACACTTTTACATAGTTGTATTTTACTCTGGAATGCCAACTTCAGCCACCTATGGAAGAAAATCTATGAAGAATCACAAAAAAAATTCTACCGGGCGAAGTTAGTCCATATAACAAGGAACACTCAGAAACTCGCCGATCTCTATTCCGGTGCTCCATTCATCTTCTATAAAATTTTGGGTTTGAATACTTCCACTTTTCACATTTTTCCAAAATTTCAATTTTTGGGCCAAAAATGGCTATTTCCCAAACAATGCATTTATGAAAATCTTTGTCTAATGTGAATTGTTTGTTTTCATGAGAATAAGAAATGTTGAGTTCAGTAAATTTCTTGGATCCTAATTATAGGGTCACTTTCATCCACTGCAAGCTTTTCAAAATTTCTAAAAAGTGGCCCGGAATAGTTCTTTTTGGCCTTCTTGCACACCCCGACTCCACAACCTTTGGATTTTGGCTCCAAAATTCCAAACTTAACACTGTGCCTACTCCATGACCGCTCCATGTCAATTTCGGCTCAATCCGACCTCATGTCAAGCGTAGGGACACCGATTTGTGAAAGCCATTAATCCCAAATTTATGCCAAATTTGAGCATAATGGGCTCTGGATCCTCACTGGTTCATTCATGGCCTCCGTTGATGGCCTCAGAATGCCACTGACCTCATCCAATCTCGATTCTGCAAGCTCCTGTTATCCAAAAATCAAATTTCGGGCTCTATACTATTTTTTTATTTTATTTTTTGCCACCCCGCAACCTGCATCCCGCAACCCGAAATGACCGGTGCGGAAGTCAAGTCACGGTCACGCGGATGTAACCATCCCGCAACTCGAAATTGTGGGTGCGAAAAGTCAAGTCGCAGTCACGGGGATGTAACCATCCCGCAACCCGCACCCCGCAACTCGAAATTGCGGGTGAAGGATTCAGGAAATCCAATACGCAATTTTTTTGGAAAATTGCATTCCTGAAACCTGAAATGCAGGTGCGGGATTCCAGAAATCCAATACGCAATTTTTTTAGAAAATTGCATTCCCAAAACCCGACATCCGCAACCCTGGAACACCTTCGGCCCTGCAACTTCCGGGGTTCATAACTCCTTCGTCCCTTCGACAAATGAAGCGAGTCTAGTACCGTTGGAAAGCTCTTGCAAAGCTCTATGCACTTGGGTGGTCCTCTACCCCATCTGAGAACTCTGATCCTGCAATTCTTCCATTCCAAAATGATGCCCCAAACTTCTCCAATATTGTGTTAAAACGTTATGTTATCTGCTTGTAACTTAGAGTTTGGCCCAAGCAGCCCCAGTGCTGCAACATGGGCTCTGATACAACTCTGTTACGTCCCCTCCCGTCATTCCAAACCATAGAGGGAGCATGATTGACATACCAGGGCTTAATTGGTAAACTCAACCCCATACATTACTCAATAAATTCATAAGAAATTAAAACTTATGTGTGCAGACTCATACTTCAAATAAACACAACGGAATTAGAACTCATATTAACACACACAAACCGAAATGCATAAGCATATTTATCTCAAGCAAATGATAAATCAACAGGCAGAGAATTCATCCCATTCTCGTGCTATGCACAGACTTCATATCAATTCCATTAACATGAATAATTATCATTCAGAATTAATACATTGCAAAACACAGAATGCATATAATTTAAACATGGAGAACACTTATCTTTGAACTGAAGTTGTCCAAACAATTGGCTATGTGAGAGCAACGTTCCATCCAACCATTGATCTCTGTCCAGCCTATATACTTTCAGCTGAGAGATCACGCCCGAGCTGGGTTGTGTATCCACTAAGGAGGAACTGGATGGGCTCACTCACGGCCATGGTTTCACTCAACAGCTATGCTAAGCCAACACACAGTTGGGTTTATCAAGCAATCCAATCCTATGTTCAGTCATTGACACTTGGATTTCTCACAACTCTGTCATCAAAATACTCAATCCCGTCACCGGACTTCTGGGCTGTAAAAAATAGATTTTCCAATGGATTTCGGGGTAGCTAATGCTCTCAATTTCACCCCAAGGTTCATATCTATGGATCCCCCATTGGATTTAACTGTCAATACTCAATTCTGGGCGTTTATGGCACTTCAAAACGTGGGTTCTTGTAAAGTTGCGATTTCTGGTTTTTCTCACTGTTGGGAGTTCGTAATGGGTGAAAAATGATGCTAGGATGTTCAACAATGGAATGGGAATGAGGAAGAACCAACTCCCCTGAGGTAGAGTGACTTGTGGGTCAAGGAAACAGAGCCCATACCCTACCATACGATTTTTTGGGCTGCCCATGCTCCATTGAAGCCATAGACTGATTTCTTCAACAACTTCTTACACATAATTAAATGCCAGCAAGAAAAGTCAAATGGGTTCTCAAGGTGACATTTGGCAACCTATGGTTCAATCCCACATCCCCCTCATCACTCCCTAATGGATACACATGGCCACTTCTCATTAGTTGCTTCCATAGCCAGTTTTGATATTTTACTGCATGATGTTTGTTTACATCATTTTTACAATGTTCCATGGCTAAATAGCACATGGGTAACATAATATCTAATACTTGCCTTTTAAATAAAATTCAAGCTTCCACTAGCGGGGCCTTGGCCTTGAGCTCCACGCTAGGAAAACATACATCAAATGTATACAATATTTACATTAAAAGCTAATATATCCTAAGGGTCAAAATGGGGTATTACAAACTATATAAGGTTGAACACCAAAAGCTTATGATGGGTTAGTAGATGATACAGTTTTCATTAAGAATTCCGGAAAAACTAAATGCATGTAACAAGAAATCTACTGGCTTGGATTAAAAGGATAACTTCCAGGTGATGCTAAATGGAACTCCGGGGAAAAGGTAGAGGAAAATTTTCCAAATTTCCTTTTAGTAAAAAATTTTGAGGACCAAAAGCCTCCCAAAAATGGAGAGGTATCATAAGAAATGGATCATTATATAATTTATCATCTATTTTCGTACTTCATGAATGGAAAAATTGAGTCATGGACTTCTATAAACTTTTACCACCCAAAGTTGCACTCAAGTGATAAGGCCCCAAAACACAAACTTAACCCAAGGGGAATTAAGAAAGGCTACCCGTTGTCACCATATTAGCTTAGAGTTGCACTTAAGTTAGAAATCCCTAAAAAATTAATGCAACTTTGGGGGGTAACAAACCCCATTTTATGTGTAGGTCAGATTTGGTGATTTGGGGTCTTGAAACTTCTAGAGCCCAATTGGACATTAAATAATCATTCTTGCGGTAAAAAATTTATAATTAAAGTTCACCCTTCTAATGTTGTTCTACATGTAATGTTATTTCCAACGACACAAATATCACCTCATTGGGAACCCATATGAGGAAGTGATGCCCCTCACAAGTTGACCTATGCTATTGACCACCATGATACCGAGTGAATGTCGTGTCGGCTCTCATTATTCACATTGTGGAACTAATCACATGTGGACTTTCAAGAAGATTCTAGAGGTTCAAAAACCCTAACCCTAATTAGAATTTGAAGCATGCAAGATCCTTAACGCCAACCTTGGATGACTATCAGGACATGTTGATACTAATTCGTTATGAAAGGAAGGGGTTCCATTCTTGTTGTATCAATTTGTTGTTCAAAAGTTGAGCAAAGTAAAATAGTAGGATACAATGAGAAAGACAAAGGAAGTAGAAGATCTTGTAGCAACCATTTAATGGCATATCTATCATAACTTAATAGTGAGTTAATCTTTCTTTGGATTTGCATATCATCTTTGAGAAGAAAAGGGCAAGTAATGCTCCTCACCTTATCGCTAGGTTTTACCATATTGGATTTCTCAAGGTACATCTTGTGCTCATTGTATGGATGGTGTGGTAATTTTTGTTTTTACATTCTCAATTTATTTCAGTGATTTGAGTGATGTGCTTGTAATATTCAATTATAATAATGAGTAAACATCGCATAATAAAGTTTTTTCACAAAATTGTGAGATTTCTTGTGACAAATTGTTTTAGTGGAATATCCACAACAATTTATAAAATATTGAATCGATCACATTTTTTCATGTCCCTAGCAGTCAAAACATGTATGTCAATAATTTGGTAAATGAGATCATAGGCTAATGTTTATCCCATTAAAGGTACAAGAATTTTAAATACATCTATACATTAATTTTTCTTCTTTAGTGTTTTCTTGAAAAATAAATAAATGTTGATCTTGCATGGTACCACTTTTCCTTTTGTTTGGATTGATTTCTACAAAAATTTAAGGAGAAAAGGTTTAATTCAAAAGCATGTGAAGCTGCTAAAACTCATCATTATTGATGGAATCTCATGATCCACTATAAGCAAATACGCATTGTTTAGATTTGAGTCCATTCTCATTTTATTTATTTATTTTAGGTTACAATGATCAAGAAAAAGCCCCAGGTACTTTTGCTCATTCCATGGATGGTAGCCAAGGTAAACCCTAGATTCTTCTGGTTATAAGGCCAAGTCAACAATAGGGATTGAAGTTGTTACAACAATATATTCATTTTTAGCTCAACATGTCACTAATCTAATATCCCCATTTTGACCCTTAGGATATATTGGCTTTTATGTAAACATTGTGCATATGTGATGTATGATTCCTAGCGTGGAGCTCAAGGCCAAGGCACTGCTAGTGAATGCTCAGCTTTGAGAGGCAAGTATTTGACATTGTGTCATCCATGTGCTATTAATCCATGGAAATTGTAAAATTATGTAAATATCATGTAATAAAATACCAAGGGGTCGATTATGGATGCAACTAAATGAGGGGGCTATGTGTATTCACTAGGGAGAGGTGAGGGGGTTGTGGGATTGGACCATAGACTGCCAAATGTCACCTTTAGAACCCCTTTCACCTTTCTTGCTAACATTTAATTCTATTGCAGGAAGTGGGTGAAGAAATTGTTCATGAGGTCGATGGAGTGTGGGCTACCCTGAAAATTCGGATGGCAGGGTATGGGGCTCTATTTTCCTTAACCCACAGTCACTCTACCCCTAGGAATTCGTATTCCATCATCCCCATTCCATTAGGGACTAGCGACGAGAGGTTGGAGGGAAATAGAGAGACGAGCGGTGAAAAGAAGAAGAAAATCACGATTTGGGAGAAAGCCACGATTTGCAGAGTCATGATCGCTCAGAAATCTGCGTGGGCAGTGAAACCTGTTGGGGAATCCATGGACTCGAACCTTGGGGTGATTAGGAGAGTATTGGATGCCTAGGAATCCATAGAGAAACCCAGATCTGATAGCCTGAAATAGCAGACGTGGGATGGATCCTTTCGGTCGTAACCCTGAGGAGATCCAAGCATAGATGACAGAGTGGAAGAGAGAGTAGAGGTTGGAACCGCTTGATAAACCCGGTGAAGACTGCTTGATTGAGTTGGAGATGTATGTAGCTCTATGTTGAGCTCACTGGCTTAGCTTCCTCCTCCCTTGTCTCTTGGCATGCTTGATAAACCCAAATGTGTGTTGGCTTAGTATGACTGTTGGTGTGAAACCTAAGTTGTGAGTAAACCTGGGTAGTTCCTCCTTAGTGGATACATAGCCCCAACTCGAGGGTGGTCTCTGAGTGCTGAAAGAATACAGGTTGGTAAGAGACCTATGGTTGGGTTGGAACGTTGCATTCCATATCCAGTTGCTTGGTGGTTTCAATTAAAATATAAGTGTTTCTTGTTGCCTCTGATTATGCCAATTTATATACATGAATGATTGTTTGTTTATGTCTGAATGCATGGACTGATCCAGCTGATTAATGGAACTGAATACTTGTACTTATGTTGTTATTATTCCTATGATGAAATGTTGGTAAATGCATACGAGTGTGTGTTAATAGGGTTTAATTCAATTGTGTTTTGCCTCCATGTGTTTTAATTATATGTAAATCTGTTCATTGATGAATAGGGATAGGTTTTGTTGAGGCCCTGAAGGTGCAGAAGGCTCAGTCATGGATTTGGGGAAGAAATAGACACCCCCCTGTGGTGTTCATGCTTCCCTTGTGGATCAGATGAAGGGAAGGGATCATGACAGAGTAGTATAAGAACCTTGCAGAGTGGTGAAGAGGCCTTGATGAAGTTTGGGGCCACCTTTTGGGTTGGAATAAGGATAGGATCAGAGTCATCGGATGTCGCAGAGGACCATGCAGTTGCATAGGGATCGTTAAGAGCTTTCCAATGGTATCGTATTTTCCCAAAATGGACTTAGGATGAAGAAGATATAGGCCTGAGAAGTTGGTTGTAACAAGGGTATTTGGCCTACTTCCGACCTTCCGAACCCATTGTACGGATTGCGGATCGTGGAAGCCGGAGGCGTGAATTCTCGGTGTGGTGCTTTGGAATTTCAACTCCTGCATCACGAACTACAGAGTGCAGAAGTCGAGAGCGGAAATATTCGAAGTTGGAGAATTGGTGTTCTGACTTTCCGACTCTCGCATCGCGGACTACGGAGTGCGGAAGTCGGGAGCATAAATCTTCGAATTTGGAGAATTGGTGTTCCGACTTTCTGACTCTCACATCGCGAACTACGGAGTGCGGAAGTCGGAAGCGTAAATCTTTGAGGTTGGATATTCGGTGTTCCGACTTTCCAACTCCCACATTGCGGACTACGGAGTGCAAAAGTCGAAAGCGTAAATCTTCGACGATGTGTAAATTAGCGTTCCGACTCCCGCATCGCGAAGTGCGGACTGCGGAAGTCGGAGAGGTGTTTCTTCGATGTTGTGTATTTGGCATTCCGAATTTATGAGTCTCGCATCGTGGACTGCAGAAGTCGGAGAGGAGTTTCATCGATGCTGTGAAATGAGTGTCTCGACTTCCAACTTCCGGCTTGCGGCTTGCGGATTGTTGCTTGCAGAATTGCGGATTGCAGATTGAGATCGTTGAGCTGTGTAAAAGTGCATAGTTCCGGATAGTTTTAAAAAAAAAATCAGGTTGTTCCCCCATCACTCTAAATGGCGTCGAGGGGACCGGGAACGTGACATATGGTATCAGAGCCCAAGGTTGCAGCACTGGGGCTACTTGGGCCAAAGTATGAGTTACAGGCAGGTAACTAGGATTTGAATGAAGTGCAAGGGAATACATTGTGCCTTGACGGACTCCATATGGAGTTGGAATTGAACAGATTGCAATATTGATAAAGAGGGAAATATCTCACCTTAAACTATTTATGTTTATAGCATAGGAATTGCATGCTTGGAAAGTAGCAAGTAGGAATGTCATGCATGTGTATATGTCTTGAATTGATGCTTGGTGAGAAAATCATTGCTAATGATTCCTTGTGTGCTTGCTAGAGGCCATGAAATTAAATCAGCTATTATGTGGAAGAGGAATTCCATGCTATGATGAGGGATTGGAAAGGGAGAATTCCTCAACTCTTCTCTTGCTGATATAATTACATTTTCTAAGTTTTATATATATGAAATTATGGCATAGAAATGTTGAAAATGCAAGAGATTAAATAGATGAAATGTGTATGCATAGTAGGCATATCAGGAAATAATGCATATTACATGTAAACTTATGTGTGCTTGCATATGGTATTGCATATTGATAAAAGTTGTTGATGAGCACATTGCATTTCAATTTGAATGCACACCTAACAAGGATGCACACCCACTAAAGGGATTACGGGAAAATCCTATGCTACATGTCTGTGATTCTTGCAATGTTGCACAAAGATATGGAGAAAAGATTATTGAGATGACTTGCTTACACTTTGCTTTGAGAAATGACGAAAATGTTGTTTCTGGGGTTCTTCATTTTAGCAAGAGGATATCCTAGATACCATGATCAACATAATATATCCAAGTTTGTTGGAAACCACAGCAAAAGGACCAATATAATAGAAGCATGGTTGAAGGTGTTGATGATGATATTGAATATGACTAGCAGCATTATGAAGAAAGGTTGGAGCACAAATCCATGATCAAGAGGTTGGTGGAAGGACTGTGTAGCTCTTGGTAAGAATCCAACTGATTAGCTAACATCATATATGTTGATGGCAGCCATGCAGGTAAGGTTTTATTTATACTAATTGCATAAATGTTGAGAGAGGATGGGTAAGGATTCCTTTAACCATGTTTTAATCATCATAAAATGGTATGCATGTAATAGTGAATGTATTTATGTGAATGACATCCCACATGGTATGGTGAGGTATGTGGTAGTAAAGGAAATGAGCATTATACCATGTGACTGTTTAAAATTTTGAATGCATCCATAAGAAATAAGAGCATGCCATGTGTGAAAGCATGAGGATGTTGGGTTGTGAAGTCTGCAGTGCTCAACAAGTAGCCCATGAACTTCCTATTGGTGTTAATTCGGGATGAAATCTCTTTGCCAACAACCAAGGAGAGAGAAAACTCCCGATGTGTTTTAAGAGTGGAGAAGGAAGGCACCCAATTAGTTAACAAAGTGATTGGGGAGATGGTTGGGTATTGTGTTGAAGCATTGGCTAAGATGCTTAACTTACCATGGCAGGACACATGTCTAGGCACAAAAATGTTTAGAGAAATGGCAGAGTGCATTGGGTGAATGTAAATGTACATTAACAGATTATGTAAGTGTTGTGAGTGTGCATGCATATGTGTGGGTGCACATGTTGAAATGCATTGTGTGAATGCATGGTTATCATATACACCTCATTGCAATTATATAATAGATGAAATGGTAGAATTATTGAAAATTCTAAGATCCTTTCATGAGATGCTATGGGGAAAGAATTGCATGAAGAAGGTAGTTGTGTTTGATGGGCTACCAGAGTGATCTATTGGGAAGGTAGTTGTGTTTGATGGGCTACCAGAGTGCTCTATTGGGAGGGTAGAGTTGCATGAAATGATATGGTTGTGTAATCATGAATGATGAAAGTTTTATTTGACTTCATGTATATATGATGTGAATGTATCTTGCAATTTACTATGATAAGGATGCACATAAAATAGATGTATCTCATTGTCTTTGAGAAAATAACAAATGGTAGTGTTTGAATTATTGAGTGCTATAGTTATGGGATCACTTTAGTGACTATTGTAACAATGAAATGATTATGTGCATGGATACTCACCAAGGGTTTGGCTGATGGAATTTTAGATTGGAGATTTTGCTAATAATTGTTAATGACTGTTTGGCTAATCCAGAATTGTGTCAAGAGGACATGTTGAAGGTGGATGTCTATGCGATGGGAGTAATCCTAAACCATAATGGATAGAGTGATACCACTTACAAGAGCAAAACAATATGAGGATGACCTCATGGTTGAATAAGCCAAAATTTTGTAGTGAACAAAATTGTAAATTCAGATTGAGATTGATTATTAATATTGTTGATTGTTTGGCTATTTGAGAAGTGTGTCAGGAGGACACATTGCAAGAAGAGAAAATACATCTGCAAACCGATAAGTGTTTTGTAACCCTAGCTGAGAATACTCATGTCTAATTATTAGAATTAATATATAGAGCATGTTTTTATTTTAGATTGTTTGAGTGTGATTAGGTCCTACATGACTCACATCAAAAAGGGGTGCACACATTTCGGGTGTTGTGTTGTGTTGTGGTTATCAACATTGACTACAGCCTAAAGGAATGAACGCATTCCTGGTGTTTCAATACTAGAGAGTGAATTTGTATGAAGTATGTTACAATTTTATATCATCAATACTGACGAGCTTACCTACCCATCTTGTCTTGTCAAGTATTACACATGCAATTGGTGATGCATGCTAAGAAGCAAAGTGAGGTGGGTGTCGAGACTAGATGGAACGCGTGGAGATGCCTATGGCTTCGTAGTAGAACCCTTGACTTGGAAATGGTTATGGTGCAGTTTCCTTCCATTGGCTTATTGACCCAGATGGAAGTGTTGGCTTCGCAATGGAGAGGGCCAACCAGGTATGGGACTAGTTTGGCACCATAAATGCTTGGTAAATACAGTCGGTGCATTGGTTGAGCATTGAATGTTGTGGATCAGCCTGCATACTGGCCAAACATTCCTTAAACGCTTGGAAAATCTAGTCAGTGCACTGGTTGGGCGTTGAATGTTGTGGAGCAGCCTGTGTGCTGGCCAAACATTCGTTATTGTATCCACAGGTTATCCAAGGCTTGTAAAGCAAAGAAGGATCATGTGGATAAACATGAAGACATCCAATACAGATAAGTATTTGGTTCTCTTGCAACTTCTTGCTTATTTCATGTGAATATACGAGTGTATATGATTTGTAAACTCTGTTTAGAGATAATCCTATGAAATTAAACTTGACATGTGAATTGGATTCAATGTTTGAGTGTAGGTATTGCTGGAAGCAAGAACCTTGAAGGAATCCTAAGGATGCATTTGGACATGTGACTGTCCTAGGAAGCTCAGTATGAGTAACAATGGAAAAGTGGTGCTAGTGGACTTGTGTGGGGCTAATGGTGCTAGTGGACTTGTGTAAATTGTGTATGTATTCCTAAGTATTGGAACACAGAGGACGGTTTTATTATAAGGGGGGGGGAATGTAATATCCCCATTTTGACCCTTAGGATATATTGGATTTTATGTAAAAATTGTGCATATGTGATGTATGATTCCTAGCGTGAAGCTCAAGGCCAAGGCCCCGCTAGTGAATGCTCAGCTTTGAGAGGCAAGTATTTGACATTGTGTGATCCATGTGCTATTAAGCCATGGAAATTGTAAAATGATGTAAATATCATGTAATAAAATACCAAGGGGTTGGCTATGGATGTAACTAAATTAGGGAGCTATGTGTATCCACTAGGGATAGGTGAGGGGGTTGTGGGATTGGACCTTTTTCCCAAGGTCACCTGATTTTGACTCAGATCTGGAAGAGGCAGAAACCCTATATTGTACAGATCATAAATCACAAAGTACAATGAATTAGAGGTTGTCCTTTGGACACAAGGTACATGGGGATCTGATCTTCGACCTGTAAAAGTTTCAGATCCGAAAACTTCGCTAAAACGGATTTATAGCGAAAGTGCTACTATGACTGGTTTTTGCTATATCAAGCCCTAGCATCATAAGTTCAACAAGTGTCATACATGCCATATCATGCCTTCTTTCAGGCTAGCTCTAATACCATGTTAAATTTTCAGAATTTACTTCAATCTAATCTAGGATCTTAACTGAGAGAACAACATGTATAGCAAATCTACAGCATATCAATCATGGACACAATAATGCAAGCACACAAGAGACACAGAGTTTACTTGGGGAAAACCATAAAGGTGAAAAACCCCAATAACTTCCTCAAAGATAGATAGAGCAATGATACAACTAGAATACAAGAGATAGTCTTCTCCTAGCAGCAGAGCCTCCTCCTCCACAAGTGCGCCACTCTCCCAAGTGTGAGTGAGAGAATAGAATGTGTAAAATGAGAGAGACACACTCTCTATTTATACACTAACTTGACTTGACCTTTACTCAACTAGGTTGGCCTCAACTTAACCACTTAACATAATGCTGACTGGGCCGACCCCTACTAGGGTGGTCTAATAACCCTTTGACCCACATGGCCGACCCCCAATAGGGTGGTCTAATAACCCTTTGACCCACATGACTTATACAAGGCTGACCCCAACAAGGTGGTCTAATAACCCATCAAGTATAAGTTACAACACTTACAATATAAATGACGACACTTCCGTATAGAGGAATAATAACATCTCTATAGGAATACAATATACATATATGTGAAATACATTCCAAAGTTACATATACATCAACACTCCCTCTTAACTAGGAAGGTATTTCTCGACACAGGTCTTCTAGCGCAAGTCTTCTTCTCTGGATCATCGTCACTGGATAATCGCCATCGAGTCATCATCATTGTCACTGCTACTGCTATCTCAATCAATATCTGAATCTACTCGTCATAGGAAGTTCTACAGAGCCAGTCCTTTTTCATACTGGATGTAGGCCCACCACCTACAAGTCTTCGTCATCACTGGCCATACTGTGGAATCCTCAGGACTTATTACGTGCATCACAAAACCTGGCTGCAGCATCCCAGGCTATTACGAGCACACAGCTCTACCTGTCAGATCTCCCAGGAGCACATTACATGTGACCCATCACAAAACCTGGTTGGAGCATCCCAGGCTGTTACAAGCACACAGCTCTACCTGTCGGATCTCCCAGGAGCACATTACATGTGATCTCACCACAAAACTTGGCTAAAGCATCCCAGGCTGTTACGAGCACACAGCTCTACCTGTCGGATCTACCAGGAGCACATTACATGTGGTCCACCACAAAACCTGGCTGAAGTATCTGAGGCCTTTTTCATCCTGTCCAGATCTCTCAGGAGCAAATTGCATGTGGTCATGGCAAAACCTGGCTGAAGCATCTGAGGCCTTTTTCATCCTGTCCAGATCTCCCAGGAGCAAATTACATGCCATAGAAAAAAACCTCGCAAGAGCATCACAGGATGTTACGGGTACACAACTCCGACCTAAAATCTCCCAGGGCACAAATTACATGTCCTCCTAGAGCAATGTCTCGAAAGAGCATCCCAGGCTGTTACGGGTACTCAACTCCGACCTATAGGATCTCCCAGACATGCTCATCTGCACAACCTGTTCCACGGCCATAGAGTATCAACCTGATTCTCACCATACATCATCCTGATGTACACATGATCATCCTAATCATCATCACTGCAACATCCTGCTACATGTCATCTGGAGCAACATCCTGAAGCTCGTCATCTATGATCATCCTGATCATACACTGCATCCACCTGATGCATACCACGTATCTACCTGATACATATCAGCATACATGATCCACTTAATCATACAATGTATCCACCTGATACATACATAGATACATGATCCACACAATGCATTTAACTAATATATATCAACATACATGATCTACCTGATCATACACAGTATCCACCTGATCATACACAGTATCCACCTGATACATATACATATACATGGTCCAAGCATCCAACATGATGCATATACAAAATACATACAAATGATCCAACTGATCATATCCAACATCCAACATGATGCGTATATACATATGAATGATCCAACTGATCATATCCAGCATCAACCTGATGCGTACATACATATACATATAAATGATCCAACTGATCATATCTAGCATCATCCTGATGCATATACAGAGCAGTAACTGAAGCATCATCCAGTGCTTACATCCATGGCCATGTGAAGGATCCTCCTTCCAACATGCTTGGAATGGCTTCCGCAAATGTGTCCATCACTTCTTCCTCGAAGTGTCGTCGATCTGAAGAACACCAAGCCTCTCCCTGAAGTACTCGAACTTCACCCTGGCTAGTGGCTTCGTCAGTACATCTGCAATCTGCTCATCTGTCACAACATACAGAAACTTCACTGCTCCTCTCTATACCATATCCCTGATATGGTGATATTTGATCTCTATGTGTTTCAACCTGTCGTGAAACACTTGGTTCTTAGACAGCTTCACACAACTCTGGTTATCACAAAAGATACCAGTAGTCTCCAGCGGGAGATCAAATAACTCTGACAGTAGCTTCCAAATCCATACTTCCTCACAACTAGACGAACATGCTGCAACATACTCTGCCTCGGCTGTACTCAGTGCTATGCAGGACTGCTTCCTGCTAAACCAAGAGATCACACCTGATCCCATACTGAAGCAGCACCCAAAAGTGCTCTTCCTATATGCAGCACTGCCTGCCCAATCTGAATCAACATAACCCTGCAGGTTAAACTTTTGATTCGCATCATACTTGAGCCCATAATCAATTGTACCCTTCAGGTACCTCGGATCCGTCAGGAACTGGCTCAATGTGTTCACCGCAAAGCAAATATCTGGTCTCGTGTTAGTCAGGTACATCAAGGACCCAATCATCTGACGATGCATAGTGATATCAACCGGCTCAGATGAAGCATCACACAGAAGCTTCAGGTTCGATGCCATAGGTGTGGCCATAGCCTTGCAATCCATCATCCCGAACCTCTTCAGGATCTCTACTGCATACTTCCCTTGTCCAAGGAAGATTCCATTTGCACTCTGCCACACCTCCATGCCAAAAACAAATAGTGCATCATCCCCAAGTTCTTCAACTTGAACTCGGTAGCAAGCTTCTGCTGCATGTCGGCAATCAATCTATCCTCACCTGTTACAAACAGGTCATCCACATAGTAGTATCACTGGATTGCCTTCCTCAACCTTGTAGTAAAGGTTAGAATCCGCTTTACTCTTGGTAAAGCCCAAACTGGATAGAAAGTTGTCTATCCTACCATACCAAGTTCTGCACGTATATGACTCCCTGTCATGTGTCTCAGAACCAAGTGGCTACTCCACATACACTTCTTCTTCAACTACACCATTCAAGAAAGTTGTCTTGAAATCCATCTGGTGTATCTTCCATTTCATCACTGCAGCTAGAGCAAGTACGGATCTAATAGAAGTGTATTTGGCTACATGAGCAAAAGTCTCTATGCTACCACCTACAGCATGCTTGATCTTGTAGATCCTCTTGGAAGTCACTATAGACTCCCCTTCAGGTCTTGGCACTGCATCCCAAACATCTTCATGATCGACTGGTACTCCTCGATCATGGCATTCTTCCCAGATACTGGGAACTTCAATATCTTCAATATTTTCAATAGACAACTTTGTTGCTGAACAAATGTTGTAGTCCTTCTTTTGTAGGTGATGGTATACGATCTTTCCTACACAACAAGTTAAATTGCATGATTAGAAAACATCTCATAGAACAAATTCTTACACATAAAGAAATATTTCATACAGTCATGCAATTATCTTAGCCAATGCTTCAATACAACATTTATCCATATCCCGTAACTTTCTAGATGCCTTCCAATCTCTACCAGAACATTGTTAAGAGTGTGCACAGCTCCCAACATGTCAGCAAAGAGGTTTCATTCTAGAATAAGTAGCAATGGAATGTTGTACAGTGCCATAGGCCACTTACCCATGTATATTAGTAGTATATTGTTCATCAATGCAACAATTCTAATATGCATAATACACAACCTAATTGTAGGAACATCAGTATATACATTATTGAATAACATTATTTAAACAAACAACTATGTAAGAAATGACAATTCAAATACTTATCTTTGTTTGATTGTTGGGTTGACTCCCTCTGAATCTTTGCAACTCCATTCAGATGTGGATTGTGAGAAGTGGTCAACTCCCTCTGAATATCTGCATCCTTGCAGAAACTACTGAAGTGTGCTCCTTTGCTTTCTTGCAGGAACAACTGGAGTGTGCTCCCTCTTGATCTTTGCTTCCTGGATTACCTATCCTTGAACTTATATCCATCCTTAATCACTATGCATGCTTATTAGTATCATCATTATGTTATCCTTGAGGTCTCATACATAATCACACATTTATTAGTATAATCTTAATACTATCAAAACACAATAATATTAAACATGTATAATCATGATCATTCACAGATAATAAACATTAGTATTCAAGGTTTCAGGGAAGTCTTCTTTTACTCAGGCATATTCTTATTTGATCATAGGTCTCTTCTGATTAGTTAAATCATCAATGCATAAACCCGTGATTCCTCAAACCTATACCTTCATGATTCTTCTGGTTAGTCATATCATCAATTATGGTAAGAAACATAATATGCATACAACCATGACTATTCAAACCTATGACTTCATGAATAATCATTATTAACAACACAAGAGTATAAGATCCTAACACAAGGTAGGATTCTAGCTTGATATAGGAAAAACATACCTGGATTAGCATGCTAGCTAGTTATGTCTAACATACCCGCATAATGTCTTCTGGTTCTCTTCAGTGACTTGTGCTAGTAACCTGCATGTCTCATAAGTTAACCATTGTAGAACCAAGTTATACATACCTCGTAAGTAGATCTTCTATGTGATCCATGACAATGGATGAATCTTTGTCTTCATGTCACCATGATCATATGTTCTTGAAGTAGAACATGATTTGTCTTTCTTGGTGTACCTTTTATGTTTAGCGAACAACATAAACCTCATACAACATCACAATACATTAGTACAATCATAAGTGTCAAAACCTTAATCAATGAATATCTTCTATTAAGGTAATACGATAAGTCTAGTAATTAATCAAGATTGTACTGTAATGATATGAAGACAAACATATCATAAACTTAACCATGAATAGAATTCGAAACATACCTGTAAGCCATACCTGTCAAGATTGCTTGTAATCTTCTTATGGAAGGCCTTAGCCTCATCTCCCTCTGAGACAGGAACTTCTTCACTTATGCAGGTGACCAATCCATCTTCTTCTAGGATTAACCCAATCCACTTGATTTGCAAGAACTGGACCTGGAGCTGGATTAGGGTTTGTCAAAGAAACCCCAAAAATTCAAACTTTGAATTTCAAACTTCCGAAAGGATAGAAATATGCGCCTTAATGAGCTGATCAAGTTGGTATATTCAGAATTTGAAAAATGCAAAGTTTCACCCCTCGAAATTGCCTTTTAGATTTTCGGATTCACTTGGGAGGACCCTGAATTAGGGTTTGAGTTTCCCGTAGCTTCACCCAACCAAAATATTTGATTCAAATCTCTAAGCTTCGATTTTTTTGAGGAGCTTCTAGCCGTGGTCACAGATTTCCAAAATTCCAATTTTTGCAGAAGCCCTAATTTTCCATCTTTCCGATCAAAGTCCCGAACTGGGGTTTGATCAAGCCCGGCCTTCTGCCCAACCAAAAAATATGATCTTGGTCTCTAAATTTCAATTTTGATGAGTAGCATCTAGCTGTGGTCTCCGATTACAAAAATTTCAACTTTCTCTGAAGCCCGAAATTCCGGAAGCCATGAATGAAGGTGCTCAAAAATAATTTTGTTTTGACATAAATATGTACCTGATTGTTTCTGGTGTAACTCTGAACTTTTTGATCCACGGGGTCTGAAAAAATTTTTTGAGATAGCCCAACCTGTTATCTTTCCATCTCGATAGGTCTGACCTCAATTGGATTCTCTGAGAGAGAGTTATGCCAAGTGTCGCAACGTGACCTGTTTATTGGATAATACAGGAGAGCGAACTTGTACGGCGTGTCACGTGTCACTGGTTCAACTTCGGCCTTTGAAAATTTTTCCTGAGATAGCTCGACCTGTTATCTTTCCATCTCGATAGGTCTGACCTCAATTGGATTCTCTGAGAGAGAGTTATGCCCAGTGTCGCAACGTGACCTTTTTATGGGATAATACAGGAGAGCCAACTTGTACGGCGTACCATGTGTCACTGGTTCAACTTCAGCCTCTGAAAAAATTTTCTGAGATAGCACAGTCTATGTACTACCTGTCACCTTTTACAAAATTTCATTTGGAGATTCCTAGCCCAAGTTATGACCTTTTTCCCAAGGTCACCTGATTTTGACTCAGATCTGGAAGAGGCAGAAACCCTATATTGTACAGATCATAAATCACAAAGTACAACAAATTATAGGTTGTCCTTTGGACACAAGGTACATGGGGATCTTATATTAGACCTGTAAAAGTTTCAGATCCGAAAAATTCGCCAAAACAGATTTATAGCGAAAGTGCTACGATGACTGGTTTTTTCTATATCAAGCCCTAGCATCATAAGTTCAACAAGTGTCATACATGCCATATCATGCCTTCCTTCAGGCTAGCTCTGATACCATGTTAAACTTTCAGAATTTAATTCAATCTGATCTAGGATCTTAACTGAGAGAACAACATGTACATCAAATCTACAGCATATCAATCATGGACACAATAATGCAAGCACACAAGAGACACAGAGTTTACTTGGGGAAAACCATAAAGGTGAAAAAACCCAATAACTTCCTCAGAGATAGATAGAGAAATGATACAACCAGAATACAAGAGATAGTCTTCTCCTAGCAGTAGAGCCTCCTCCTCCACAAGTTTGCCACTCTCCCAAGTGTGAGTGAGAGAATAGAATGTGTAAAATGAGAGAGACACACTCTCTATTTATACACTAACTTGACTTGACCTTTACTCAACTAGGTCGGCGTCAACTTAACCACTTAACATAACGTTGACTGGGCCGACCCCTACTAGGGTGGTCTAATAACCCTTTGACCCACATGGCCGACCCCCAATAGGGTGGTCTAATAACCCTTGGACCCACATGACTTATACAGGGCCGACCCCAACAAGGTGGTCTAATAACCCATCAAGTATAAGTTACAACACTTACAATATAAATGACAACACTTTCGTATAGAGGAATAATAACATCTCTATAGGAATACAATATACATATATGTGAAATACATTCCGAAGTTACATATACATCAACAGGTGTTCCGACTTTCCAACTGCCGCATTGCGGACTGCGGAGTGCGGAAATCAGAAGCGTAAATCTTCGACGATGTGTAAATTGGCGTTCCGACTGTCCGACTCCCGCGTCGCGGAGAGCGGACTGCGGAATTCGGAGAGGTGTTTCTTCGACACCGTATAATTTGCGTTCCAACTTTCCGAGTCCCGCATCGCGGATTTCGGAAATGTGGAAATCGGAGAGGAGTTTCGTCGACGTTGTGAAATGAGTGTCCCGACTTTCGAATTCTGACTTGCGGCTTGCGAATTGTTGCTTGCGGAATTGCGTATTGCGGACTGAGATCGTTGAGTTGTGTAAAAGTGCATAGTTACGGATATTTTAAAAAAAAAATTATCAAGTTGTTCCCCCATCACTCTAAAGGGCACCGAGGGGATTGGGGACGTGACAACTAACAAGAGTAAAAAGTGGGTGGGGAGGATAACACTCCATCCCACAACCACTCAAGCTAGACCCAATTGACTTAGATTGGAGTCAATTTGCAACAATTTCTTTCTAATTAATTATTATATTTTTAGGTACTCTTTTATGGTGGTTTAATTTTCATGTGCTTGAGTTTCTACCGAGGATGAAATTGTTCGAACTATGTCCTAGTTTCCTTATGGACCTATTAAGATATTACTTCAAAGCTATCATATAGGTTTAGGGTTGTCCACTACACCATTGTATCTAATCCTTTTTTTCATTCCCCATGGATTCAGGATCCACCTCATTAATGATGCCACTCTATCCATTATTGTGTATCATTATCAAGTAGTTGTTTGATGGTAGAGTTACCTATAAGGGATCACTCTAGTTCACCTTTGCATACCCTTGTGAGTTCTTGTTTGGCATTCCAACTACTTTAAATTGACTTATGAGCGGCGTACCACACCTTGTTCATTTTCAAGACAATACCAACTGTTAAGTCAGTAATTTGTTTCTTCAATTTTTGTTTGATTTGCATTTTATTTCAAGTTACTCATTTGCTTTAGTTTTTGTTTTTGCTTCTTTTAAAGGAATTTTTGGTTGTTATGAGAAATTTCTGAATTTGGCCTTTATATTTTTACTTTATTTTTTAGCCTTTACATTATTGAGGGTTTTTTTTTAAAAAGTGGTCATCATGTTTAGTAATGGACTCACAAGTCATATTATGAGTATAATCATCATTCAAATACATGCCAAAGCATAGATCATCACTTAACCTGCATTCAAAAGAGCAAAAAGTTGTAAAACAGCGTCAAAATAGTGTTAAACGTTATTCTTGTAGCACTGGAGCCCGAAATTAACAAAGGCGCGCTACAAGAATATCGCGACTCTAAATTTCTCCGATTTTTCAGCCAAATTTCGCATGATTTTGATTATGGAGTGACTGATTACGTGTTTTGAGGGTGGTTGCTACGTGTGAACTCAGGAATTGACTTGAGAACTGTTGGTTACACATCGTGAGGGAATCGTGGTCATTATGAGCCCAAATGCAATTCATCTTGACAGAACGGAGAGTATTTTCAGCGAGATATTACAACATAGCAGGCTGTCGTTCCACTTGTCCACCTTGCAGGAATTGGGATTCTGGACTTACAGCAAAAAGCAATAAAAGCGCTTGAAAGTGCTTCTGTCAGCTGGCCAAATGCAGTCGCAGATGCTAGTTAACAATGTCATCCGGAGGCAGAATATTTGGCATGCTTTATGATGGGTGACAATAATCTGTGGCTATATCTATGTTGATGCCTATATTCATACATAGGAGTCATTGGAGCCACTATAGCAACATATATCATCTTACAATAATAGAATAAAATCTGAAGCTATATTTGTGCTTATGAAATTGGGTTCTTCCGGAGGTGAGCCATGTATCAGGAAAATACTCAAGTTCAATATTGTTCAGAACTTGATTTCTTTGATGTCTTGCAAGTCACCAGAATTGCAAGATACAGCTTACATGGCACTTCATCAGCTGATACTTGGAGAGAGAGAAAAATGCTTTTCAACGGGGTATTTGGCACAGAATTCTGCTCTATTTTTCCTGTTTTGAGTGATTGAAGTCAAATGCAGACCACGAGCTGATGGAGATGAATTTTTGAAAACAAAAAGAGGTTTTTATTCATAAGATACTCATATACAAAAAATTCTCTCAGTTTTGCAACAGCTGTCAAGGTTTGAAAGATCCAATTTAATCTTTGCAGCCTAGTTTTCAGGATTTTTAATATTTAATATTTTACTGTTTTAGTATTCATCTTGCGGGGCAGATTCTGATTGACTGGAGATGAATTTTTAAAAACCAAGAGAGGTTTTTGTCCATCACGGACCCATTAACAAAAACCTCTCTCATTTTTTACACAGGTGTCACCAATTGAGAGATATGGAAGCTTCTTTGACACCTATTTTCTAGAAATTCGCCATATTTGCCAGGAATCCAATTTGCTATTTTTAGTTAATTAGTTGAACTAGTTAGTTAATGTAATTGCTGGGAAGTTTCAATTTCGACCTAATGAAGGGAAAATAGAACCACTTATTTGTAATTATAAAAGAGGGACAAAGGGACTGAAGAAGGGTTCGATTTTTGGGAGCTTTCAGGAGGTCTTCAGACTGCTATTGTCTTCAGACTTGTTCAGGAGTTAAGTGCTAAGACTCTTATATGCATTTGATGATGAAATTATGAGATATATGACACTTTTTCCCTTCAGTTTTCTATGTTGGCTTCATTACTAAACTTGTTTAGTTTCTTAATTGATATATTCATTACTGGTTTATGTGTATTTGCTAGTGATGCTTGTCTTTTATGAATGAACCTCAGCATAGTGTTTCTGTTGGATCTTGTGTGATATATTATGCATCTTTATCATCTTCTGTTTATGATTTAGTTATTATCTTGCTCATGAATGTATTCCCTGATTGTTCCCAAAGCTTACAACCATTAAAAACCTTTTAAACAAACCCTAAACCCTAGTTTTATTGAGTTTTACATTTGAGATTGTGTTGGCTTGTTTCTTTGGCCTTGGAAACAATTTATGGCACAAACACCAACTAAGTCTCCCATCTATCATGCCTGCTACTATGCTATGTAACCTATTGTTCATTCCACTTAGCTTATTGTTGCTCTACTTGATTCTTTCACTTGGTGCTACCATATTATGAAGCATTGTGAGTATGTAAATTATCATCATCTTAAAAGAGGCACATGCATGGGTGTTCTTGACATTGTTGCATATTTTTCGCACTACTAGCTTTTGCAAATCAGACAATTGCTTACATATATGTGCCTACTTCTTCTATCTACTATTATATATTGACTATTCCTTTTCATTCTTTCAAAAAATGAAAAATCACCCCCAGCCACAAAAAAAAAAAACAAACAAACAAACAAACAAACAAAAAAGGGGAAATATGGAGATTATTTTGTTTCAAAGTGTTTCATCAAGAGCTCAATTACCCTTGATTGAGTCATCTACATATATTCAACCACTTATGTTTGTCCTCTTAAACATCATGGTCATTGAATTTTTCCAAGATCCATGTACCTGTGGAAAATGAGTTTATGTTTGCCCACTTAGCTTACCATTACTTACCTTCCATTCCACCTCTATTTTCATGTCAATTTCAGTGGACTCTATCAATATGGATGTTTCCTATGTCAGTGTTTGGTAAGTATCTCCATGTCATGCAAAGTCTTGCATCACCCTTCCCGTGTTTACCAATTTATTTGAGTTAGGCTATGTCTTAAAATAACTCATAGGATATATTCTTACCTTGTGATGGCCAAAAGGATGCATCGATGCCTTTTTCTAGTAAATCCTCTCTTATTGACCGTGACAATTTTTATTTAGGAGCTTCATCTAGAGGCCTTATTACCTCAGTTTCCATTATCCTCGTGGGTGGATTTCTCCACATTTGCCACTGGAGATTCACCATTACTCCTCAACCGAGTGGTTCGTTCAATATCTAGCTTGAGATCACTCATTCACATTATCAGGAATGTAGTAGAACCTCGGTACCCATCCTTGAAATTTGTGGGCCATCTCCCATATAACAAGGATTTTCATCATTGATATCCAACTGGACAATTTCTCCCATGTTTGAATCCAACTCCTTGTCACATGGAAAGAATCACATTCATCGACGTTGGTTTTCTATATTTAGTTGAATACCATTAAAAATTATGGATCCTTTGATATAGTTATGGAGCCACTATCTTGCAGCTCACCAATTGTAGTAGTAGAGTTCTCATCTTGTTTGAAGACCACTTTTCAACAACAGGGTTCCATCTTCTTCACATCTTTTCCATCCATCTTGGCATCATTGAATTATTGGTATTAGAGGTTATTAATGATGTAAATAGAGATACTGTACTACTTGGATGTGTCCGTCCCACTTTATAGTTTCAATGATCCACCATTATGTACTTGATTTGACTCATATGTGAGCATGGAGATGCTCGACTCATCGATGAAAGATAATGTATTTGAATTATATTATCGTTGTAAGGTATCTCCTTCATCCTTAACAAGATCTCCTCTCAACACTCCCCAATTCTTAAAAAAAGGAAAAGTATGATGTATTTCAACCATCATTACCCTTCTACCACATAGAGTGCATCTATTAACACACAATTTGGGCTAGTATGTACCATTTTGTGTTTAGGGACCATTGTATGACATTTGGGATTACAGGAGTCCTTCATCATTCCTAATTGAAGTGACATGACCTCTATAACAACATAGGCATTAGGAAAAGAACAAAAATTGGATTAATCAAGACCCTTGTTAAGGGTCTAATTGTTAAAAATGTCTTAATATCCCCAAGTTTTGATTGCCTTTAAGGTACCACACAAATTCCTCTTTAAAACTGGCATGGTACCACATTATAAAAGACTTGAAATCCATGTGGCAATGTGCATAAGTAGAAGCAAAGTATTTTCCACTTGTCTAGCATACACAACTATCGTTATATCAAACTTATGGGGTAGGTACACCTCAAAAGGCTACTTGGAGGATGGAGTGGCACCCCAAGGGGCCTCCCAAACTCTTTAAAAACCAAGATTGGGGGACACATAATTAATCTTCTAAGAGAGACGAATGTTATGTTGCTTCAAATTGTTGAGAGATTGAGAGTGATTTTTGCCTTCTTTTGGCTCATTGCTTGAAGAATATTTAGTTGTTGGTTGAAGTCAATAGGGCTTGGAGAGTCCCTTGAGAGTAGTCTCATGAAGAAATTAAGAGAGGAGTGGAGAGCCACCTATCCACAGGTAAACCTAGTGGTATTTCTCTTTCTTTGAACATGTTAAATCTCGTATTCCCCTCCTAAATCTAAGTTTTAGTTGCTTCTATCATGAATATGCTTTCATTTTAGATACCAATATCAATCTTGATCAAATTTAGGGCTTTCTTCATGCATTTTTTGAAGTCCATATCTTGTATTTCTAGTTAGGTTTTATCTTTTGCCAATACAATAGCAAGGTATCTCACTTGTTTTCATGTGTGTAAGTATTATAGATTAGTGGACTACTCACAACTCCTATCACTCCCACTCTTTTAACTCACATTTTTAGAGAGAAGATTTTGACACCGTTCTTGTAGGTACATCTTCTCCTCTTCTCTTGCCAAAATATCTTCCTTTTTCGTTGTTGTTTACACGTTCTTTAGGAGAATCCTAACACCACCACATTGTTGTTATATAAAGTACCAACCACCTTTCTAGTTGTGAAATTTCACCCACTTGGAACACACACACAAACCCATTCCCACACAAAAAGTGAGACATCCCAAAGTTATGAAGAAACGAGTCTTGTAAGCATGCATATCCAACTATTAAAGCACCACAAATTATGAATGACAAATACATATAATGCAACATTTTATGCATTTTGAAATGGCCATCGAAGTAAAATTGTATATATATGTATAACTTCAATGTTTTGTTCATTGCAGGTTTATTGTCCTATTTTATATGACAAGGTTACCAAATATTTTAAGAACTATATTTTGAACAAGATACCCTCCATTATTTTATAACAAAATTGGGTATAAGATTAATATTAAACAAGTTGGGGTAATCCATAACAACAGAAAAAACAATATTACATAGATATTACAAAATTCCTGAGCTTGGCTTCAAAATAACCTTACTCATGGATATCCAAACAAAACATTGTGCCTAGCAACATAACTTAATTATATAACATCTAATAAACTATCCTAGTAACAACATATAGTAGTAGTACATACACAAGACGGAGAACTGATAGACTCAAACATTTCAGGTGTCTCCCTCTTCCTTCCATGCATAGAAGCATGAATCTTCAAACATAACCAAGACCATATGTTGGATGTTGTCCATCTCCATTACGATTGAATTTGAAAATTCGCCAATGCTTGAGTGCTTATCATGAGATATATCCTGAATGAACGCCTAATGATGGTCTCTACCTAGAACCAATTGCATTAGTTATTCTCCTTGCTCAGTAACCCATCTATCCACCCTTTCTTGAATTTTCTCCTCTAACTCCATCTGGAAGCTTAGTTGTTCCATAACTTTCTTGATTCGATCCAATTGCCCTGCAATGTGTCACGCAATATTCTTCAGGTTGCAAATTTCCCCCAAAGCGCTCCCCATATCGTTTGCCCCTCCACAACCACTCTCCATATTGTTTTCCATCTCATAGATGAAATCCCCAAAGTTGTTGTCTCCCATGAATAATTGTTTAATATTACCCAATTGTCCTACCACGCTCATTGTTCACCTTGCACAAACATAATAGAAGGCCACACCTTCCTTTCCACAAATTGCCACCTTGAAGCTTAGTCCCACTCCTACTGCAAATTTCCCACCACAAAACTCCTTGTGACTTACACCTTGGTGCTAGAGGAATACACAATATGATTCCATGCAATCCACCATGAAAATGAACAATGACATCCTATAGCCATGATTTATCGCATCCTCGCATATCAACTCACCACCTTATTTCATAAAACCCCTTGTGAGAACTAGAGTTTGTAACAGACAATGAGACAAGAACATGGTGGGAAATAATTCGACAGGGGTGCAAATTAAAGGACGATAGTGCAGTAGTCGTCCTAGCGTATACCCTCCCACGTGCCTCTCATGCCCCATGCACTTATCCATTTCCAATCTATCAAATGTTGATTGTTTTGTTATGTTTCGTCCCATTTGCAAACCAAATAATAGGGGGGGCAATTCATATTTTTTCTATTCACTACGATATCCACCTGCACTGAGGTGGACCATCATTTATCCCAGTAACTCCTTTGTCTAAGGGAGATGGTTTGCTAGCCAATTTACTAGCCTCAATATTGCTACTTTGACAAATATGCCAGCAATATAAGTTGTTGATTCATTTCATATTTCACTCCACCTTGAAATAATTCAATTTTGAATCATTTGAGTTTGAGAGAGTCCATTATGAAGTTGTTTGATTACCAAGAGAAAGTCTCCACAGAACATTAATCGAGAAATCGCCATTGTCGATAAAATCTATGATTCGTGGTATAAAGCATACATCTCAACATACTTGTTAGTGGTACAACCAAGCCCCCATGAAAATCTGATCATTTATTCTCCTCCGGGGTTGAAGAGAACCCCTCTTGTACCTGCCAACCCTGGGTTCCATTTGGAAGTGCAATCAAAGAACAACATATAACCATCCTGGATATTTAGCCACTATTGAAATTCTTTTACAGGGATTCTAATACTCCATTATGCTAGATAAGGTAATACAATCAATTTAGATTGAAGGGAGCTCCTAGTGATAATGTCATTCACCCAATATTTTTCTTCAGAGGATAACATTTCCTTTTCAATACCAACAACCCCTTTGGAAACAAAAAACTCTTTTAGGGGTGCCTTAGCTTGAACTGCGATTCGGGAAGGGGGAGATGTGACCTGATTGAAGATTGATTTATTGCGAGCATTCCACATTTTCCAACATAAGAACTTTGGTGATGCCACCCAAATGTGCTTGAATATATCCTTTTTTAATAGAGAGATAGGATAATATGAGAACCAATGAAGGAAGATATCCTTCCAACTGGAAGGCATAATTATGACGTTTCCCATTTCTGAAAAGAATCTCTCCCGAACTTAACAAGAGAAGGAACATTAAAATAATAGGTTCCAAGCAGATTCCTACTCTTTTAAACATGAAACACGGCAAGAGGGACGTGCTATGTGCCTTTTTCTTAAATTCTTTGCAGTGAGGACTTTTCCATGCTCAAGTACCCAACAAAAAACATTAATTTTTGGGAGGCAATCCAAATTCCATATATTCTTTCACATTTCCGAAGGAAGAGGGAAAGAAATATTTTGAATGCAAGTGATGTAGCCCTCTTTAACATAATAGACCCTTAATTTCCCCTAACCTCTCTAATCCTTGGTGCCTTTATTTAGAGGATCAACTCTCTGCAAAAGTGAAAGCATAATTTCCCAAGGTATTCCATCTCACTTATAAGATCCAAACATTTCTAGTTTGACTATAAGTCATCTTCCTTCCATTCATAAAGATCATTGAGAGTTGCGATGCCTTGCACACTTAACCAAATTTGCAGATCAGTTAACCCATATTTATTCCGAAGAGGGAGTCTTCCCATAAGTCTATTTTCTTCTTGTTACCTAGAATCCAATAGATCTTGGTTTGAATAATATCTTGAGCAACACGGAGAAGGAACCATATAAAAGAGCCACCTTCATTCCTTTGTTGATTGTCCAAGGAATGAGCTCTTGCCCCTCTGAAATACTTATTCTTTAGGGCCTCCTTCCACCATTGTGTTTTCCTCGAAATCATTCGCCATAGCACTTTGGCTACGATGCAATGTTGACTAGCTTAGGATCACATATCCCAACCCCACCATTAAATATTGGACTCCTAACGATATCCCATCTTATGAGATTAAACTTTGTCTCTTTGCCATTATCCCCATGCCACAAAAATCTCCTTATCATCGGATTGAATCCTTTAAGCACATAGATAGGATCCAAAAGAGAGAAGCATAAGAAAATTGACAGAGAAGAAAGAACATAGCAAATAAGAATTATCTTACCAACAAGATTGAGCCACTGTGCCCCTCAAGCATTCATATTTGCTTTGATTTTTTGAATGATGCATTCCCAGTCCGCCACCTTTACCTTGGAGAGGGAGATAGGTGTGCCCAAGTATTGGAAGGAGGACCAATTATGAACTCCTTGATAGCCAAAAACAACAACGATTTTACTAAGAAGGCCAGGTGTGACATTCCATCCATAGAGCTTACTTTTTTCCTTTATTCACCAATCCCCTTGAGGTCGCAAGGAATTTATCTAAGATTGATTTCAACCTTTGAGCGATTATCATGGAGGCACCTCCAATAAATATCATATCATCAACAAATTGAGAATGATTAATTGCTCGAACTCCTCTTGCTATCAAATTTCCTACTATATTCCACTATCATGTTCTTTTGAGAGACACCTATTAAGTGCTTTGACCATAATTATGTAAAGGAAAGGGGACAAAGGACACCCTTGTCTCAATCCCCTAGAGGCTTGAAAAAATTATGTCAACCTTCCATTGACTAAAGGCACAATCCAAGGCTTACTTGTGCAAGCTCTGATCCATTTGACGAACATAGGAGAAAATCCATTTTTCTCCATAATAGAGAATAAAAAATGACACCTTACCCAATCGAAGGCATTAGCTAGATCCATCTTGATAGCCATGCCTTTTTCTCCCCTTCTGAAGTTGGAATGAATAGCCTCATAAATAAGAACAATAGTATTTTTAATCTAACGACCAACCTTAGCTCAATCGGTCGAGCACCCGTAGTTAAGCCTCCCAGCATGTGAGGTCGCGGGATCCATTCTCCTCGACACTCTTGGGGTTAGGTACGCAAAATGTGCCGAGGGTGTGAAGGCCCCTTCGGGTGGGCCCGCCAACTATTATTCTGTGGATGTAGTGATGCCAGCCGGTGGAATCGGTATGTGAACCACATTGAAAAAAAAAAAAAATCTAACGACCAACCATAAATCCCCCCTAAGTTTCAGAGATAATCTTAGGCAATATTTGTTTAATCCTCGTAGATATGATTTTAACCAGAATCTTGTAAGACACATTGCATAAAGAATAGGGCAGAATCTGTTAAAGTACAAAGGCCTCAACTATTTAGGAACCAGCGCAATGAAAGAGGAGTTTGTGGATCGTCCAATTTTCTCCTTCCTCCTAGTTCCATCCAATATCTTGCACAAACCCTTCCTGATTGTATCTCAACACTCTCCGAAAAACCTAAAAGAGAACCCAATCAGACCCAGAGTTTTATCCATAAGAAGGCTCCAAACCGCATTGTTTACTTCAGTCTCCGAGATCGGACAAACAAGCCCCTCGTTTTCTGCATCACTTACGATAAGTGGGATTTGGCGAAGAATATCATACCCATTATTTTCAGATGAATCTAAACATTTTGAACACAACTCCTGGAAGAAATCCTTCGCCTCCTTCTCAATCTCTTCAAAATGATGTAGAATTTCTCCATTGGGCTTATGAATTTCTTTAATATTTTTTCTTACAATCTATCCCTCTGCTTGATTATGAAAGAAAGAAGTATTTTCGATCTCCTGCCTTTTAACCAGAGACTACGAGATTTTAAATGCCACGTTTCCTCTTCCTGCCTATGAGCAGTGAGCAATACCTGATCTAATTCTTTTTCTTTCTTTAGATCTCCTACTCCAATTTCCTTTGCTTCCATTTCATTTGATGTTGTCCTGACTCATTTTGTATCTCCCTGTTTTGACGATCCAATTGTTGAAATTATGTGTTTTCCCACTCCTTCAATGCCCATTTAACAAGTCTTAGCTTAATTTCCCAAATCAAAGTTGGGGATCCATCAATATAAGTGTGTTGTTCTTTTTCATGATTTCTTGGGCTTTATCCTCCCTTGACCATAAAGGATTAAACAAAAATGGGAGAGGACCAAAGTTAACAGGAGCCTCAAGAACAAGAAGCAAGAGCATATGATCAGAAACTGTTGAATCAATAACCCTAGAGGAGATCAAATGCTCTTCTTCCAGATAAGAGTATTGAACCAGGAACCTATAAAGTCGAGCAGCCCCATAGCTCAGTCCAATTCTACGATTATTCTAAGTAAAGAGTCCCTTCTTAGGGATGATATCCATCACATACCAACCAGAGATAATATCCTCCAGGTGCTCCTTAAAGGAGTATCTGAATTTCAATCCCCCTTTTCTTTCCTTACATGAGATAGTGACATTGAAATCTCCAACAATGATCAAATTGCGAAGATGGAATCGATCGAGAAAAGATTTCAAAGAATTCCATAACTCAATTTTATCTCTGCAATATGTTGGTCCATAAACATTACATAGTTTTATTCTTTCCTTGGTCCCCCTGTCCTCAAGTTCTAACCATATCCAATGCATATGAGAAAAATGAGAGACAAGAGAGAATTACTACTTACCATTCCAAAAAGGTGCCAGTTCGCCAGATGATCCTCTCGAATTGATGTGCTTTCCTTACCCTTCTTTCCAAATATTGGGTACTAATTTCTAAACTTATGTTGCCTCCATTTTGGTCTCTTGAATGAGTAAGAAGAAAATACTTTCTTTGATGATTAAATCCTTCATTGCTTCATTCTTTTGCTTCCCCCCCCCGCTACCTCGACAATTCCAAGAGACCATCTTCATTGGAAACAAACGTTGAATTGCCAATCTCTGGTCCTTCTTCTTGATTGGGTTGGGTCAAGAAATTGATAACCTTTGGGATGGTATGTTGTTTTCCAACTCCTTTTCTTTCTAAACCTGTTCACCTCCTCTTCTCCGTGTTTATTGGCCTCCCCATTTTTTTCTTGTGAGGTTGTTCCTCTTCCAATTCCTCAGTTGTTTCACTCTGGATTTACCTATGCTTTCTTCGAGAGCTTCACATATTAGCACTTGTACATTATTTACTTCCTTCTCCTCCAATTTCCTCGTACGGAACCATATGCATAACCAACCTCTAAGCTTCCATCTACCTAATATCCTCCAAAACTAGTGTTTCTTGAGTAATATGTGGAACATCTTGAGGATTCATTTTGTTTCTTGGTTCAAAATTTGCAAACTGTTCATAAGGGATAGTCCTATCATCATCTCATTGGGATAATATATGAAATCAATTTGAAACTGGGGGTGTTGAGGGGCCAGGATCAGGCTTATCCAAGCCCCCCTTAAAGGGTTATTTTTCTTTTCCTCCCTCCTCTTTGAATGGTCTATCATTCCTCATCCTTATTATGGTT